>JAGSMZ010000004.1:1800000-2215000 GCA_029286645.1 Papilio protenor | reverse complement strand
AATGAGCGCGCTGACGAGCTGGCGAGACTGGCCGCAGCTCAGACGCGAGTCGCGCCAGCATATGACAAATGCCCGCTCTCGTATGTCAAAAGACGTATAAGAGAGGGAGTGGTCCACCGCTGGAACGAAAGGTACACCAGTGGGGCTACTGCGGCAGTAACCCGCATGTTCTTTCCCGATGTGTCGCGCGCACATAAAATCTTAAAGGACATAGACAGGACTTCTGTGTGGGCACAAATTTTAACTGGACACGGAGGTTTTCGCAGCGTACCTACATAAATTTAAATTAAAAGATAGTGCAGCATGCGCATGCGACTCAGAAACCCCGGAAAGTATACAGCACCTACTGTTAGAATGCCCGAGACACAACCGCGACAGATGCGACCTGGAAGTAAGCACTGGAGTTAAATTAAACGAATCAACAATCGCCGAAATAATGGCAAATAAACACTCCAGGCCGCATCTGGAACGGTTCTGTCTCGAAATAGCTGGAAAAAGCAATAAAAAGAAATAAAACAAGGTAATTACTTACCATTTTGGAAACGCCGTCGGAAATCTGAAAACAAAAAAAGAAAAATTATCACAGAAAGGCCGCACGATAAAAAGCACAAAAATGGACAAGTCTGTAACTAAGCCTAACAAAAATTCTTGCTATGCAAGAAGAAAAGAGACGGCGAAAAAAAAAAAAAAAAAAAAAAAAAAAAAAAAACCAACCCGCACTGGGCCAGCGTGGTTGACTATGGCCTAGTCACCCTAATTTAGGGTAGGCTCCGAGCCCCTCGGTGGGGACGTACATATAGTGAGCTGGTGATGATTCACTTATTAAATATAGTTTTTAAATTAACTAGCGTACCCACAGTTATTTGTCCCTTAAGTAATTAAGTAAGACAAATATACCCTCAGGGATCTCTTAATAGCCAATGATTCTGAGTACGGCAATAAGAGTGTCAGAATTATTCGATATTCATATAAGGCCCAAGAAATGAAATCAACTGTTTATTATATTGTTTAAGAATTACAATAAGAGTTTTAATTGTCGGACTTTTTATTTTATTTACTTTGTACGTTAGTAAAAATTTTGTTTAATAATGAGTTTCGTTTTCATAAACAAAAACTAATTTTCTGAAATAATATAAATAGAGCGAGGTGAGCTTTTATTCGAGTTAATTACTTCGCGGCAACTTTTGCTTTATTAGGTTTTACAATAATGATAAACTTTTCTGAATAACCTTTAAATTGCTTTTTGTTTTTCATATTTTCGTGATATTATAATACGTACTAGTCATACTGAACTCTATTTTTAGGTGTATATAATTGTAAACAATATAATTCTATTATTTTTATGTTATAAATGCTACTTCATTTTTTTAGTCTAAAACAAATATGCACGACAGAACGCCTGCTAACAATTCCATCTCTTTTAGATTTATAGCAAATTGCTTTTCACCATATTCAGGCGTTATTTTCTTTTACATAGGGAATTTCGTTTTTACGGCCACTTTTGTACCAATATTTCTCTTTTAACTACAAACCCTACGCCGCAGTGATTCTTTTGTTTTTATTCAATATGTTCTGAATATTCTTAATACTCTTTCACCTTCAATAATTTAATATTTATTAAATTAAACATAGATGGCGCTAGTAAGCAGTGCACTCCCGCATCAGACGAGAAATCTAACTTTACCGGGAAACTAAAAGTACTTTAAAATATAATAATAACTAGAATCTGTTTTGTACTCTGTTACCATATTTTTCTAAAATAATTGCAAAACTTTAAAGACGGTCAGCTCCGCAGATGTTGCGAGCAACTCGCCGCCTCATAACGCTGCTTTGAAACTGCAATATAATGCAACACAACTTTCAGATTGCCTTAAAACTCTCCTAAATAAAAAAATAAGGTTCAAAACGAATTTAAA
The DNA here is from genome assembly GCA_029286645.1 of Papilio protenor. Taxonomy (NCBI): domain Eukaryota; kingdom Metazoa; phylum Arthropoda; class Insecta; order Lepidoptera; family Papilionidae; genus Papilio; species Papilio protenor. Next base: position 2,213,084 of record JAGSMZ010000004.1, on the reverse strand, counting down.
TTAAAGATTTTTAGTTATTGAAAATACAAAGACTACTTATGACTAAGTCTAAGTAACAGTTTTGTTCTAAATTTTCTCATTTACTTAGTTGTTCGTTATTTAGCAGCAAAAAGGTAATATTAACAAGTAATACTACAAACAAATTGGCAACATAAGCAAGAAGTATATATGCTAAAGTATGAATTTACAAATACATTGATTCTATCATACTAATCATACTTCGTACTAATATTATAAATGCGAAAGTTTAGATGGATGGATGGATGGATGTTTGTTAGAGTTTGTAGCCTAAACGCTTAAACGGATTTCGATGAAATTTCTCATAGATGTTGAGAATAGTCTGGAAGAACACATAAGCTACTTTCTTTTGTTTTTGTTTAATTCCACTCGATCGGAGTTACGGGCGAAAGTTAGTTTCTTTATAAAATATCAACTTTGAGGCAAATACAAGTGGTTGTTGGTTCATGCCCGTACATATAAAATCTTTGCAAAACTGTCAGACAATGTTAATGAATTTTATTTGCATAAAATTAAAATGCATAGTGCGCTTGATGGGAAGCTTGTTTACTCGCGCTTTTGTTTTTTCAGCAGAGGAAAAACACGTCAAATTTAAAAATGCTTTAAATTTTCCATATTAAATAACGTAAACTATAAAACATGTGACTTGTTTGACGTTATTAAACCGAGAAAGAAGCTATTATATCTTATTGCACAAAAAGTTTCATGTAATTTGCCTATACTTATAAATATTTTCATTTGTATTGATAAGAAAAAGGTTGATCATTTCATCATTCTGTTAAGATTCCATCAATAAATTTAATACTAAATTTCAAATTAAATGAAGAATTCAATTCCTTAATGCAATTCGAAATTTCTTACAAAATCATGGTTCAAAATATAATTTCAGTGGTATTTTAAATTTGTTTTCTAAATGAAATTAGAAATGTGAGCGACGTGAAACGAATGTCGCATATTCTAAACTTTCCATGCGGTTAAAGTTAACGTCCAAAGTTTGTGACAGTTGACTTTTATGTGTTCTATCCAGTTTAAAGTATTGTATTTTATTTTTATAACAAAATCAATCGTATTTTGCCAAATTAATTCTTAGATACAACTAGCTGTTGCCCGCGACTTCGTCCATGCAATATTAAGATAAAAAAGTAGCCTAGAATATATCGTCTATGTCAACTACCCTTCAGTGAAAGTCCGGTCGAAATCGGCCCAGCCGTTTCGGAGATTACCCGGAACAAACGCGGCTTGCGGACAGACAGACAGACAAAAAAATTTTAAATGCTATTTTCGTTACCAGCAACACAAATACATCTTCCCGAACTCTGGAATTTTTCTTTTGATATTACAAACAGACACTCCAATTTTATTATATGTAAAGAAGATATAGATTGACACTAATTTATTGCAACCAAATATTTGATCACTGTATATAATCTTAGTCTTTCTATTTTCATCCACGCCTGTTTTTAACGTATTAAAAAAATATTAATAATATCTATTCTATGTATAATAGTATTGATTATGGTTAATATTTTAAAGTTATTCGAAATAAATAAACTTATTCAAAATAAACAGTTATGTATAGCATAATTACTTCTAAGCACGAAAATTCTAAGTACAAGAACAAATATTAGCGTAGTTTGTGAACTTTAACGCCGCATAAGTTATAATTACCTAACTTGTCTCATTAGAAATAATTAGTTATTCACATTTACTAACTTTTATAATTAACATATGAGTTAACATTTTCAATTAATGTACGGGGATTTTAATAAAAATTAAAAGTACAAGAAAAGTTAAAATATAGTGATTTTTTAACGCCGGGGTCCAGAAATACGCTGGTTATTAATGGTTTCTCAACATTAGTAATAATAAAATAGCCTATGTTACAGATAAATTTCCTTTGTAAACGTAAAAGAATTTTTAAAATCGACCTCGTAGTTTTTGCGTGAATCAAATACATGCAAAAATCCAAAAATCCAAATCTTTCCTTTTTCAAATATTAGTATAGATTTAAGTTATGTTCGAAATCTCAGTAAGGATTCTTCTTTGTCGTTTGAGTCTTTACAGACTCGTCGTGGTTATCACGTATCAGTGACCCGCTTCACAAGCCGCCGCCACTCCTCCCTGTACGCTGCTTTTTTCGCACATTGATGCAAGGGTACGTCCATAGCCGTTCTTATCTGGTCAGTCCATCTCATAGGTGATCTTCCTCTAGGTCTGGTGCCCTCCACCTTACCCTTGTACTACCAGGCGTTCGATGGATTCGTCATTACGCCTGCAGAGGTGACCAAAAAAAGTGAGTATCCGAGCCCGAACAATGGAAGACAGACGCTGCTTTATGCCGAGTTCTTCAAGTATTGACTGGTTAGTTCGGAATGCAGTCCAAGGTATCCTCAGCATTCTTCTCCAGCACCACATCTCGAGCGCATCTATCCTCTGTTTCTCGCTCCCTCGTAGGGTCCATGTTTCAGAGGCGTACAAGAAAATGGAGAACACAAGTGATCTTACAAGCCGGTTTTAGTTGCTTTGGTGATGTCACGGTTCTTCCATATTTTCTGCAATTTGTCCATCGCTGATCGAGTGATTGCCATTCGTCGCTTTATCTCATCGATGCAACCGCCGCTGTTCGAGATCAACGCACCAAGGTAATGTAGGAATTGACAACTGAACAATTCGCGATTTTTGCGATGTCTGGTGAGTTGTTGTTAATGCGGTCAATAATCATAATCTTGGTCTTGCTGCGATTGATCTTCAGGCCAAACTCGAGACTGACTCTCTCCATCCTCAAGAGAAGCTCCTCCATGAGGCAAGCACTGGTTGTAAAAAGGGTGGTGTCATCCGCGTAGCGCAAGTTAGATAGCTTGCGGCCTCCGATTGTGACTCCATCAGTCCAAGAATCAAGAGTACGTCTCATTATTAGCTCTGTGTAGGTATTGAAGAGCAGCGGAGATATAATGCATCCCTGACGAACGCCTGCACTAGGATGAAAGGTACTTGACAATTGATCATCTGTCCTGACCGACGCAGTACCATCCTCATACAGACGCCTCAGCAGATGAACGAGGTGTTTAGGTGCGCCCATTTCTATCAGGGTTTTCCAGAGCTTAGGCCATTTCACGGAATCGAAGGCTTTGGAGAAATCCACAAAGCAGATGATGCAGCTTTATTAAACTCGCGGGATTTCTCAATTATTTGGCGCACTATAAGTATTTGCTCCCTTGTGCCCTTACCTTTTACAAAGCCCGCTTGCTCAGGAGCCACTTCTTTAGACAGAAACGCCTTTAATCGCTCATTCAATATATGCAGTAAGATTTTGCTAGCATGCGAGATAAGGGCAATGAGCCGGTAGTTACTGCATAATTTAGTTGAACCTTTTTTATGTAGAGGAACGAAGATAGTGTGCGTCCATTCTTGAGGCCATTGTCCAGTTTTCCAGATCCTGTTGCAAAGTCCATGAAAGATTTCTACTCCGAATTCGCCCGAGGCTTTCACAGTCTCAATGGGAATAGAATCTGACCCTGTGGCCTTCCCTTTTTTTAGGTGTTTTATTGCAGCTCTGATTTCGTCTTTAAGAATGTCCGGCTCCTTTTCTTCCTCCGTGGGTTCTGTTGGTTCAAAGCACTGTGACTGTGGATCTTCAAACAATGATTGACAGTAACTTCTCCAGGTATCCGAGATCTTCTCTATCTCAGTCACTGTTTGTCCTTGACTATTCTCTATAGCCCATGTTTTTGAGGATAGCGATTTGGTTATTAGCCGGATTTTCTGATGAAGATCCTTTGTCTCATTTTATCTGCATGGGCCTCTATTTCTCCACAAATATTTTGTAGATGATTATTATAGTCACGTCTACATGCTGCTTGGATTTGTGCGGACTTTTTATTAATGGTTCTTATATCAACTCCTAAAGTCTTCATCTTCCGCCTTTCTTCGACCAGTGCTAGGGTATCATCACTCATCCAGTGCTGCTTTTGCATGTGACAGGTGTTGTCTGTTTCACCGCCGAACTGAGAAGATCTTTTGCGCGCTCCCACAATTTATCCGGACATTCTGTTCTAGAGTCCGTCGTCAACCACTGTTGCCAGTTCTGGCCTATTATTTCTGTAAATTTTGGAGCGTCTCTTATTTCCAGTCTTTTGGGTTTATACAGCGTTCTAGACGCCTTAAGCTTTAACTGGATTTTTGCGATCAGTAGCTGATGATCTGATCCACAGTCAGCTCCTGGCAACGTGTGCGCGTTCCGTATAGATGTTCTCCATCGTGATCGAATCATAATGTAGTCGATTTGGTTGCGATAGTTGCCATCTGGCGATATCCAGGTATAAAAGCCTTCGCGGGTGGTTTTGGAAGAAAGTGTTTGATATCACCAGGTTGTTTTCTGTGGCAAATTGTACGAGTCGTTCTCCTCTCTCGTTGCGTTGTCCAAGACCAAATTTTCCTACACAAGAGCTGAGTATATGTGCGTCCGAACCTATTTTTGAGTTAAAATCACCCATGATTAGTAGAAGCTCTCTTTTTGGCATCCTAGAGGTTATTGTTTCCAGATCAGAGAAGAACTTTTCAACATCTTCACTCGTGGCAGTGCTAGTGGGGGCATAAACCTGCACGATATTTATATTTACGGGCGATGACTTCAGCTTGATGCTTATTATTCTGTCGCTTACAGGTTCATAGCCGATTACACATTTAGAGACATTTTTTGGAATCACAAAGCCAACTCCGTTTCTACTGTTGTCGTCGTTACCGGAGAAGTACACTGTGTTGGTCTCGGTGAGAAGATGGCCACTACCCTTCCAATGCGTTTCACTGATACCACAAATGTTTATATTACATCGTGATAACTCATTTTCTAAAATTTTGAGTTTTCCTGGTTGAAGTAATCCGCGAATATTCCAAGTCCCTACATTTTGTATAATTCGTAATTTCATAGATGTTCCAGTAGCAGCGTGTCCATGAGATGCCTGGTTACCTACACCACCATGGCCGGTAGCACACTTCACACCATCCGTCCCGGACACGGCATGGCGCCGCCTACGCGGGTCGCATGGGCATTCTTGTTTCAACATTCGTGTTGTTCTTTGATTCCGTATACATGATAACTATCTTGGGACAGTAGATGCAGTGGTTTCCCCTTGCCTTCTGCACCAGCACTTTTTGGGACCATTTATATCTCAAGGCTTGCTGTAGCCTCCTCCAGCTGGTTTCCCATCTGGGCGTGTGGTTATCCCGCCACTGTTCGGTCGCCAGAGCCTCGTCCGTTGTCTAGCAGGAGTACCGCGAAGGCTGGACTGGACTTCGCCGTCACTGGACGCGTGCAGGTGAGGTTGACGTTTGGGCCGGTTGAGATGTTGGTACCGTCCCCCTTTACTCCCCAGTAAGGATGACTCAGGTACTACTCAGTAAGGATGGAAGTATGGATATTTGTTTCCACCTTACTCCAGAATGGCTTAATGGATTTGGAATAGAACAGTTAGGAATACCGCGTAGGTTACTAAGTACTTTTTTTTATTATACGCAGGCGAGGTCGCGTGGTTAAGCTAGTTACAATTTGATCAAATCTTAAATAAGAAAGCTACTTGAATACGCAGCGGGGAGATCGATTTTGATATAATATCGGTACTCCTTGACCTTTCCCCGGACCAATATCTTTTGATACAGCGTAGTTGCTCTTAAACCCTAATTTTCTTCAGTCATTTTGTAAAACGAAAGCAAGAAAGTAAAAATACTCGTCAAAAGAAGGATCGAGGCCTATTTGAAATTGTTATTATTTAAGTCTCATCTTTTATACGACTTCAACAAATATCATTCTATATTATTTCTGCTTTTATGTTAACAAAAACATCTTAATAAATAGACCAACATATACAAAGGATTTTAACAAGTTCAGATTACAAAAGGGAAAATATTCCCTTTCAAATTTAGTATTTTTCATTCTTATTTATTCTCTCATTAATAATTTTTTGATGTTAAAAATTTATTCATTACTGTTATAAAATGACTAGCTGTTCGCGTGCGGATTCATCCGCGTGAAATTATAAAAAACTTTATTTTATTGTTTACATTTATCAAATTATCAATAGCAAATGTCAAAATGACATGACATGACAAACCTTGGAATCTTGTTCCTTGATGTTGGCAGCAACTTATGGTCTCTTTCCCACATTAGGGTTTTTATCCCAAATTATTTACCCCCTAAGTTTAATGGCGTGAAAATATATAGCCTAAAGCATGACGTAAGTGTAGGGCTTTTATTAAAAAAGAATTATTCAAAATATGCTGTAATTGCTGACATCTTAGGCAACAAAGAATTGTGTGTTACGCTTTATTATAATAGTATAGAAGTATATATAGATATAGGTATAGTATAGATTAAACAGACATTTTTAAATGAAAATTAAACCACATTACACATAAGTGTTGCACTAATCGTACTATTGGATTAAAATGATGTCATCTCGCTGATATTCTCTGTAAAAACAAGTGACAATACAAATGTAACGCCAATGAAAACCGACGGTTATAGGAACTACTGAGATAATAAAAAGGGTTCCAACTTTTGGTGGAAACAGCTGCATAGGACAGCACTTTATTGTGGTCCGTGGTGACGATTTATTTTAGTTGTTGAGTTCGTGTACATATTGTATTGTTGAAAACTTTCTATAGAAAACATAGCCTTAGGCATGCTTAGATGGGCTCACAAAATCAAGAGCTACTAAATCATATTTAAACACGTTATACAAGGACTTTTAAACAGGTATTCTCTATTCTAAGAGCGAGCGCACACCTTTGACTAAATTATCGGACAACTGTTGTGCGATTGTCGATGGTTTCGCAGCCAATTCAACTTTTTAGTTGCACTAAAAATCGAGTAGTGTGCGCACCTCCATATAAGCTCATAGGAATCGAGACTAAACTGCTCGCACGAGCCTGAATCTTGTAGTTACAAAACCCAAATTAATTGTTATAAGATCATTGTGTGAAGTAAAAAGTACAAAAACCGCTCTATGCAGTGACAAACAAAATGATGAATATGGGTTCTGAAGCCAATTTTACTAGTAGTTAATGTAAAAGTAGATATAGTGTAATATAAAAGAAAAGAACGATAGAAATATTTCTACCGACCATTGAAAATGAGCGTTGTAAACAATTTATATATTCCCCATGGTTTATTTGTAACGTTCGTTTAATATGAAACTTTGTTGAATACTCCATTGTAGGGTGACTACGCTATTGTTCAATGCGTTTGACAATGTGGACACTTGGTAAGTGACAGGGGACGCGTCGATGCTAAACACAGATATGTTCCTTTGAACTTTGTGCTCCGGGATTACACTGGAATATTAAAGGGGGTTGTTACAATGAAAATACATAGTGGGCTTACACGGATGCATAGTTCAGTTCTGAGATAATTTATCCTTTGTTCTTTAGAACGCTTTGAATGAGTTTTACAAAGGAGGAAATTATTAAGTACACAATGACCTGTTGAGATTTATCTTTCACTATTTAATTGAAATGAAAAAGGACCAACTGTAATACTAATAATAATACTAGCTACCGCCCGCGACTCCGTCCGCGTGGAATTAAAACAAAAACAAAAGTAAGTAGCCTATGTGCTCTTCCAGACTAGCCTCTACATCTGTACCAAATTTCATCGTAATCAGTTCAGCCGTTTAGGCTACAAACTCTAACAAACATCCATCTATCCATCCATCCATCCATCTAAACTTTCGCATTTATAATGTTAGTAAGAAGTAAGATAAATGTAATACAAAAGCTACTAAATCAGTCGAGTAATTTAGCCTACAGCCTATACGAGTATACAAATCCACACAATTAGTTAAAGTAAAATTGTATGTAACACGACTAAATAATCTTGAGCCTCTTCGTTTTTGTAAGATCAAGATTTAAAATATCACTTTAGAGTAAAAAAAACAGATTCGAACTAAATACAAGGTACGTATAAAGTTACAGATTGTGCACTGACATTACTCTGAACTTAGCAGAGTATGGCGACACTGTTCTCAAAATTTATGTCATATTACCTAGCCCATAAGCCGCTGACCTCTTTTAGGTATTTGGAATAAATAACAAGATGTAGCGATATCTCATATTATTAGCTTAGTAATCATTTATTGTTATTAAGTCTTTAAATATAATAAAACTATTTTTTATTTATGCAATACTCAGTTAACATTGTTTTTATGAAGACACTATTTAAATTATAACACATAGAACCGTATAAAGAACCTAGCTGATAAATGGCCGGCTGGAACAAACCAATCACAATATGGGTTGGGTTCCTCTTCAGTACTCTTTCAAGTTTGTAAAATTGGTTTCCAACTGGTTCTGGTTCGTTTTTGTGCTAGTATGTAATGTCTTGTCTCAAGTGCAAAGGTATAGAACGAATCTAAAACGTTTCAATCTTATAACTTGTACCACACAAATATGGCAAAACCCTTTCCATTTATTGCTGAGAAAGGACAGTAATTTATGTATTACGCCTTAGATTTTATTGCATATATGGAAAGGATTTTTTTTATTATTTTGTACGTTTCTAAATTGATTCTTTTGAGTACTTTCATAAAATAAATTAACTATGCAAATGAAAAAAAAATACAACTGATTCTGATGTATCTATGTCACTGTTTAATCAATAAAGTCGGGGTCAGGTGGGTTTAATATAATCAGTATGAGAACGGTATTCAAATCAACATATTCATTTGAAATTAACCAAAAGATTCAAACTATAGTCAACTGTTTTTTTAAATATTATTTTATGGTGATGCCAAAAGTATCTATTGCCGTCAAATTAGATTGCCTATTTTCAATACATATTTACTTTACTTACTAATTTGGACCAGAAGAAAAAAAAATGAGAAACATATTTTTTCTAAAGCTCATTCCATTTTATGTTCAACAATTATTAGGCTGACCTATTTAGTTGAAATTCGAATCGTTCCGAATCCCTTTCAAGAAAAATAATCGAATTTAGACAGATGGCGGGTCATTATCGTTTGTTTGAGGGACACACATTTTCACGCCGCTATTTTTGGCAAATAGGCCCCAATAACTTTTCGTCTAAAATCACCCCATTTATCTATACGATAGAACATTAGTTACTCTTATATAAGACATAATAATACCAATAAAAAGACCAATCGCAACAAATATTTAACAGTCTCGATGGTTTTTGGCTTAAAGATTGATGAAAGAGGCAATTAAAAAACTCTCTTTTGCAGGTACACTTGACCCATTGGAGTTTACTTTTGGAGGTTTTGGAGGTAACTTTGAAAGGAAAATAAAAAACAACAACCAATGCTCTACAATCATATTCAGAAAGTCTTCTCTTAGCAAGAAATAACTAAGAAACTCCATGGTAATCTTACTAATATTATAAATGCGAAAGTTTAGATAATATAATAAATAAATAAAAAATAGTTTATTAATTTTTCCCTTGGGCAGGGACTGTTGTCGAAGCTAGGGTGGTGCCCTGTGTAATGGATCATCAGGCCCATTAGATGGATGGACGGATGGATGTTTGTTAGAGTTTGTAGCCTTAACGTCTGAACGTATTTTGGCGAAATTTGGCATAAACGTAGAGGATAATCTGGAAGAACACATAGGCTACTCACTTTTGTTTTTTTTATTCCACGCGGACGGAAACGCGGGCGAAAGCTAGTCAATAATAAAAAAATCACTTGAACATCAGTTCCTTAACATTAAAGTAAAGAAGCATAAGAAAATAGTAAGAGAAGTTTCAAAGAGAACAATGTTCATTAAGGGGCGAGAAGTTAAACTGTACATTAACACAACTAAAAGAATATTCCGGTAATTTGCGGGCAAGCACTTCCCACACTTTCCTACAACTTTATTGCTACGTTGAAAGTGGAAGCGCTAAATTGCTTTTTACTTTTAATGCCTATAGCTCTTATAAACGATTGAACAATAAAATACTTTTATCTATTGTTAAAATAGTTAACAATACTGCATTTGTTTTACTTTTTTACTAAAGGTGAGTTTCCAAGGTCGCTACATTTGATAGCTTTTTTTTTATAATAGAAGGGGGCAAACGAGCGGCGAGAACACCGAGGTGGTCAACGACGCCCATGGACATCCGCAACACCAGAGGAACTACAGATGCGTTGCCGGCCTTTGAGGAATTGTGGCTCGCTTCTTGAAGGACCCTAAGTCGTATTGGTTTGGAAATACCGCAGAGGACAGACCGTTCCACAACGCGGCCGTGCGGGGCAGAAAATTCCGCGAAAACCGCGCGGTTGTGGAATTCCAGCCATCGACGTGGTGAGGATGGTACCTGGCGGTCTGTCGTGTCGTCCGATGACGATGACGTTTTGATAGTGTCAACTTTTTAAATATTAAACATGACCTCTCCGTGACTTAAAATTCTCGATAAGATCAATTTATTGCGAACAATCTACGAACTGGTAAAGTTGCTACTCTAACTTAATCCGTTAAAAGTTTTCTTTGCTCATTAAAAGAGTTCAAAGAATGTTAATGCTCGACTTAAGTGAACTATTCAAGAGTTAAGTTATCGTTAGTTACCATTTACAGGCTGGGTTCATTAGGAAAGTATGAAGTTTCATTTAGTTATAGTCTCTGAGTAGTTATTAAATGCAAAATATTTTTTTCTGTGAATCTCAAACCATACATCGATTCATTTTTTATTTAAAAATCTGTAGAGAAGAGTTTCGTGTGTTTTTTTATTAACATCATTTTGTATACATTCAAGATCTTTACCTGTTTGGGGGTAAACAACAAACACAATTAAATTTCGAATAGTAAATACTGAAGTAACCAATTCTGACTTTGGCTTTGAAACACACACCGCGTTCAGATAATGAAGATATGAATATCCAAGACTTGAGTTTTTTTGTTCAAAGTAAAGGTGTTCCCGTGGTTTTGTAAAATAAAATTTAACCTTTTTAATGAATACAGTCCACAACACAAATACTTAACAAGACATAATAATTGACTTCATCGAAACAGTGATTACAAAAGGCGCGGATAATTTTCCGTAAAATTCATAATTGAAATAATTACTCACTTATTTTTCAGTCTGAAATAAATTTGAAGTAGTTAATTGAAACTGAAATAAGGCGGTTGTATATGTAAATCACTTGAGAATTAAAAAAAATGTTAAATAGAAAACAATTACCAATTTTATGTTTTGTTACTGTTATACAATATGTTTTTGGAGGTATGATTATCAAAATAATATTTTAAATAATAATTGAATTAAGTGTAACCTTATCTTTATTTATGTTTTAATTTTTAATTTATCTTATAATTGTTTTAGTGGACAGTGATTATTTTTTTGGAACATCATTACGCACTGAACAGGATAAACAATGTTATAGCGAACTACATGAAGTATTCTGCAGGATAAAGTGCGGCGTCAAGTCGAGTCTATGTATTAAAACTCAATGTTACTGTGTGTATTATGTACAGGATCTGAACAAAATCGGTAATTATTCCGTTTAATAATATTATAAAACATGTTTTAGAACGGTGCAAAAACACAATACAGATAAAGAATGTTATTTTTAAATGCATTTAAGTAACTTTTTTATTTTTATCTATTGTAATGTTCTTAATTTTGAACTCCTCTCTTGTTTTAAAAACAAAGTCTATGTTCCAATATGATTAAGTATGTATGTTTTTCAGATGGTTCTCAAGTGATTTACTTAGCGAAGCCCGACGAATCTTTAAAGAAGATTACCCTTGCTGATGACTTTGAACATATCAGAGAAAATGGTATTTTAATTCATGAATTATCTTAAGTACTAACTTTAATACTTAACTCGACGCGGAAGGAATCGCGGGCGATAGCTAATAATATTTTATATTTTCAGTTGACAGAGAAATTGATTATTTAGATAAAACGAATATAAACAATCCAATGATGTCCTTACGGCCATCTTTACGTCATCATATCGCACATTTCTGTCCGAATTTAGAAGTAGCAAGACAATGTATTCGGAAATGTATGACAGAAGGTAAACCTGCGTTTTGTGGGAAGGACCACGTGTGTTATTGTGGACATAAATACTCCAGTACAGATACGAATCCAGGCGTAAATGTAGAAGAAATGTACGGACAGTTTCATGACCTGTATGAAAAATATTTCGGTACATCAAATATTGATCACGATAAAGATGATGAAAAGTAACTTCGTTCAACACTCATTACATACATATATACATATACTAAATCTTATTTTTAGTAAACTATTTTAAAATATTCGTGGGACCTATTATAATTAAAGAAAAAAATACAGCCGATTTCTGAAACGAATCTTCAACAATACGCTTTGTAAATGCCTTATAATCTTAATGATGTCAAAATTGTAAAGGCATTTGGATTTTAAAACATTTAATGCGCTGCTATATATTTGAAAATCGGTTTTGTATTCGACCGTTAGTGACAGAGAACTAGTTATAGACATTTTTACCTACACGCTGTAAATTGAGTTTAAAACATGAATGTAAAAATAAGTCTTTATAATCTCAGTAATTTTTATCTTATTTACTTTATTTGGTTTAAAAGGCACAAACTATTAAAAAATATAATCTGTAAATTTTTTCACATATTTTTCACCTTACTTTGTATCTACAACCTATTTTTTCTTTTTTGAAAAGGGGTTTTATTCTGCCCCAAGCGGCGGAAATTCTTTAGCAACGTGAAATTGATTGAGAACGCCAGAACAACCCCCGCGTGTCTCTGATTTATATGCCGCGAACGAAACCACCGCTCAACTGAATTTTAATTACATACAACCCCTTGTGAAGAGTTTGCTCAATGAACTAAAGTCAATAGAATGGATAAATTTATTTTTTAGAACATAAATCGGTGGCGGTTTTATGTTCTATGAAATATTTTTTTTTAACAAAAAAATGAATTGTCACAAGTGGTATTCAATTTCATTTGTAAATATAATGTTTTTGGTTCATTCTTAATATGAAGTTAAAGAATAGGATAATAAAGTAATGTAAAACACTTTACCAACTAACAAGGAGCATTTCGAAAACATAATTTTTAATGATATAACAATTCGATTTTTTTTATAATTTATGATATGTTCAAAATCACGAAGAAAAAAAAATCTAAAACTCAACTTTTACAAATAAAAATTGTAAAAGTTAAACTAAAATGCACTGTCATTCAAATATCTTTTGCTCTTTTTTTGTCTAATATCTTCAATTTCTTACTTTAACCCTCTTCGACTCATATATTTTCCCTTAAACAAACATTCCCAGCGCATTCCGCTATTAGAATACTGTTTGATTACGTATTTGCATAATTCTACGCTCGTAGTTAGGGTTAAAACATCGCGCCCTTCACATTACCATTAACATTGTGTTCACAATGCTCCAGTGGGCTATTGTTCTAGAATAAACAAATATTAGTGTTAACAGCAATCAGTACCCTTATTCCAAAGCTATAAGGTTGAATTTAGAATGTATTAACAGAATTGCTAAGCGTTCGAACGCTCTGAAATGCCGAGCAAGTCGATTTGATTAAGCCTTTCATTTCCATTTTTAAATCCATTGTTCATTTTCATACATCTTGAAAAAATGAATTATCGATTTTATAATTTAATTAGATATTTTCAGCGTAGGTTAATGAAACGTTTACATTAAATTCTTGTAAATAGAAGACGAATAGATGGACATACATAAATTTCTTTTATACATAACCATAAAATTACACGTTTTAATGTTTTTATTTTTTTACCAATAGTGCATTAAATGTTTTCAACATCGGGGCTGTTTTCATTTTAATGTTCTATTAGGATCTTATCTCATTTTGATAGAGAACCGATATAATATTTATGTCTAACAAATATCTTATGAATAGTTCATTACTATTTTTTAGAACATAACCTATTTCATTTGATTAAACTATCCGTCCCAAGACTAGTCTCCAGAGAGTTTGTATTGATAGAATGACATATTCTAAGAAAAAACGTCTAAGATAGAAGTATTATCTATAAATATTTAAATAGCAAGATTTATAGGGATGGCACTATTAAAGGGAAATAAGAATTATCATTTACTACGATGTGTACAAATCTACATGAAAGCAAAACATTTTACAGTAGGGAAAAAGTCCTTGAGGGTGAATAGTGCATACGTGCGTGCCTTAGGGTTACATTTTTGTTTCCAAACTATAGCTTAAACGTACAGACGTGTAGATCCGTTATACGTGTGCATTTCTTTATGTTTTCCTGACTAAGGTAAGGATAATTTTGCGTATTTTTTTATCCATCCGGAAAGTTTAGTAAATTATTTATTTAAGTACCGAAAATTTCAAGTATTGCAACACTTAAATATCTACGTTTGAATCAGCAGTATAAACTTATAGTAATAAATTAAAAATACAGTAACGCTTTGGTACCTCTCCCAACGTAAAAAATTGACGTAAAATCGTACAGAATACAAATGTAACATGTAACGAATTGACAGCCCCTCTAATTCAGTTCATCGTACAAGTGAAGGGTCTGACAGGCAAACACTAAAGCCCATGTAGCCCTCGGGGATTATTGATTTTTATTTTGATGTTTTTTCGGCTTACGGCTCATACTTTTAACTACGTTCGCTTTTTAAAGCAATATTTTCGTAGCATGACATCATCTCATTTGATGCTTTAACCTTTATCTATATACCTATAGTAAAATTAGACTGCCTGTTTGTAATATCAAAAGAAAAATTCCAGATTTCGGGAAGATAATGTACGAGTATTTGCGTTGCTGCTAACGAAAATCGCATTTAATTTTTTTTGTCTGTCTGTCTGTCCGCAAGCTTCGTTTGTTCAGGATAATCTCCGAAACGGCTGGGCCGATTTCGACCGGATATTTCTCTGAAGGGTAGCTGACATAGTCGGGCATAGGCTACTTTTTATGTTAATTATGCGTGCACGAAGTCGCGGGCAACAGCTAGTGTTAAATAGATATCTATAATTTATTTCAGCCAAGCATCAATCATCAAGTTTGTACTTAAAACTCTAATCAGATACTATAATTAGAAATTGTAAATAAAAAGAATAGAACAATATACTAACAAAGATTTTTATCTCACCTTTATCAAAAGTAACAAGACTTAATTAGCAAAAATGAAACACAAGTCATTTTAAATTCACAGATGGAACCTTGTCAGTCCAACTACACCCGCATCCCTTTTTACTTCAAAGGAATCAAACTAAAGCTTTCTCTTTTAGAGCGCGAGTGGAATTGCCTAACTTGAGATGCATATCTTCTTTACGTATTGCCTTGTATGCTCTATTTTCAAAATATTAGAAGCCCAATATTTTTTTAAATTTTGTTCATCATCGTATCGAAATATTACAACACTATATTAATAATAGCAATTGTATTTTAAATTCAGATTGATGTAAACAGTGAAATAAAAATAAATTAACTATAACTTTGGTATTAAAAATACAAATTGTAACTTGTAAGTCTAAGCACTTGAAATATTATTTTTTTGGAACGTGTAGAGCATACTTGAATCTGCGCAGCCTCACTTCGATTGGCTACGGATCCCCTCGTAGTTCGTAGCAACGCGGGCTGTCGTACGCGAGCCCGGCTACGGCTCGGACGTCTACATCGTAGCCCGCGCTACGAGACCTTGACACTAATATCACACCCCGCTGGAATACGTATTTGTAGTATAATTTTGTTGACTAAATTATTCGTTTTGATTTTAATTAAGAACTCGATAAAACTTTAAATAAAAGCAATTACAATTTATGGTGTTTTGGTGAAAGTGAAGAAAGTCGTTTACGATATCAGGTAAGTTTAAAAACAACATTGTTTACATTTAGAACTACTAATAAATAAACGGCAAAGTTAATAATTTGCCGACATATAGAAACAGTTTTTCAATGAATTTCATGATTTCATTTAAAATTACATTCCCGCGTAATGTTGAGAATTTTTGCAACTTCCGTCTAAGAAATTCACGCACTTACGTAATGTTAGATAAATTACCGAAATTATTTATTAGATTGTCTACAGAACTTTATTAGTGTACTTTATGTACTATTTGCTCGGCTAACGTCCCTCGTGTATATTGTATGTGTAAACAGATTAGGCATATAATTGCCGTCAAATGATCATTGCTTTCGACAGAAACTAATATTATTATGTACAGATTAGCTATAAGCACAGATTAGCTACAAATATTAACCGTTTAATACTTAATAGTTATATTTTTCAATAAACTGCGCTGATGTTAACTTTGGCGGCATATTTTATCAAGTTTGGGATTTGAATTATTGAAACTTCAATATACTTCTAAAGATTGTTATAAAACTATTGAATTACAAAATTTTATAGTTACTACGTAGGACAAAAGTGTTTGTCCTACGTAGTAACTATTATAATATAATATAAAAAAATATTCGTAAATGAATAAATTTGTGTACTTTTCCTGCCAAGGTATTTAACGAAATTTTTAACCCTGAAATCTTCTATATCATATCTTTTATCATGGTAATTGATGTCGATATCGTGTTATCGATTATTTAAATTATTTTATGAGGCATCAAATTACAAGAAATTGTGACGCTACTTGTATAGACCAAAAGCACGTCATACATGAAAACTGATAGATCATATATCTAATTGAAGGAGTTTAACATAACATTTCTATAACTTTTCTTGAAATAATCAATAAAAATACCTTCCTAAGAGAAATTACGTAATCAAAACTCGAGACTCAAAGAATTGTGGAAACAAAGAAGAGAATAGAAAAGGTCATATCTCTGGGAAAAGGAAATTGTTTTTGTAGCATTGCGAACATTTCTTATTTTATATGAGTTGTCGGGCTCGGTAGCGAATAAAGAGCTCCAATAAAGAGAAAAATATATCCGAGAGCATCGTTTACCTTGCCTCCCGAAACTTTACTATGAAATGCGATCCCCGAGCAAGATAGTCAAACTAAAAAGACAAAAAAATATACAACTCTGCAGAATATGATTAAGGCCTATGTAATTAAAAATGTATTATGAACTTATGTAATTTCAAATCAATGTTATAAAAATATCAAATCTGTATGGAAATACTGAGTTTGTGTTTAAATAAAAGGGACGGTAATCCAGGAGTTATACATTTAATAAGGAAAAAACCATTACATTGTAAAATCAAGATGACATGTGTCATTAATTTCTTATTTTATATGAGTTGTCGGGCTCGGTAGCGAATAAAGAGCTCCAATAAAGAGAAAAATATATCCGAGAGCATCGTTTACCTTGCCTCCCGAAACTTTACTATGAAATGCGATCCCCGAGCAAGATAGTCAAACTGAAAAAAATATGTACAACTCTACAGAATATGAGTCTATGTATAGTAATTAAAAATGTATTATGAACTTATGTAATTTCAAATCAAAGTTATCAAAATATCAAATCTGTATGGAAATACTGAGTTTGTGTTTAAATATAAGGGACGGTAATCCAGGAGTTATACATTTTAATAAGGAAAAAACCATTACATTGTAAAATCAAGATGACATGTGTCATTAATTTCTTATTTTAAAAGTATCTTCTTTTTAATTATGAACATACCCCCAGGCGGTGAAGACATTGTTTTCACCCAGAGTTTGAAGATACTGGTAACGGACAAATCTTAGTGAATGAGCGACGAATCACTCCAGTCGACGTCTTAATGTCGGCTACACGAGCCACTCCATCAGATCCAGGATGCACTGCCACGATCCTTCCAAGTCTCCACTTCAGTGGAGGCAGATGGTCCTCCTTTACTATGACTAAAGTGTCCAGCTGCAGACTGCCTTTGCAAGATCGCCACTTTACTCTCAGTTGTAACTCCGCAATATATTCTTTGCTCCATCTTGTCCAGAAATGTTGTCGGAGCTGCTCAATTCGATGAAAGCGTGTAAGCTGACTCGAACAACGATCGGTATAATCTGGTTGTGGTAAACTAGTGAGAGGTCGTCCAATAATAAAATGACCGGGCGTCAACGGAGTGCAGTCAGCAGGATCAGAAGACAACGGAGTTAACGGTCGGGAGTTTAAAATTGCCTCAATCTGAATCAACGTGGTGTTAAGCTCTTCATAGGTTAAATTACAATTGCCCAAAACTCTTTGTAAATGATATTTAGTCGATTTAACACCGGCTTCCCAGAGACCACCCATGTGAGGGCTATAAGCCGGAATAAAATGAAAGGAAATGCCACTGTTGGCCGTAGTTTCGCCTAAGGAATTGCAATCTTGTTTCAAGAACTTAGCTATATCATTAAAAGCTCCAACAAACGAAGTACCGTTATCTGAGTACAGGTTGAGAGGTTTACCCCTTCGAGATATGAAGCGGTACAATGCCATTAAAAACCTATTGCTTGTCAAATCCCCAACCAACTCTAAATGAAGGGCCTTTGTGCTAAAACATACAAAAATAGCAAGGTACACCTTGGTCATTCGACATCCTCGGCCTTGACGACTGGCACACATTATGGGTTAAGACGATAACAGGCTTTAGCTAAATTTCGACCACCTATTGGCCACTACGTCTCCCTGATTGATGCTAAGAGAAGCTGTGGGCCTGCATGCATTAACCTATGATGCTCATAATCAAATAATAAATTTGTAAAAGTATGATTGGACTGTATTAATATTGAATGTTTATTATTATGGTGGTAATAAATAATAAATTTAATTAATAAATTTAACGCTTTACTTAATTCTTCTTCAGTTAAAAATGAAGAAGGTATAGGTCGCTTCCTACAACTATCAACCCACCTTAATATAAATCTTATATAATTATATAAATATTAACGCTTATTAATATCGGGGCTTAAAGGTTCATCCCAAGATATTTTTTTCATTCGTACACCTGCAGGGGCTAACAGACCAATATCAGGATTCTGTTTCAACGGAATCCGCACACAAAAACGACCATTCTCGAGTCGAGACATATGATTGAGAAAATGTTCTTCACAATTATTCTCTTCGACCGAGTAATGTGATGACGGTGATGAAGATATTTCTTCTAATTGCGTTAAATCACTTTCATTATCATAAACAGAACGACTACGTTCATCTAACGCTTTTACCAAATGACAACGTACATCACTTGACAGTAAGGAGATGCGACTATTAGCAATTGGTCCTGATATAATCCACCCTAACTTTGTTTCAAAGAGCATAGGCTTTTGATTACCTAAAACTATTCTTTGCGATCCTAACAAATCCCAGAAGAGATCAGCGCCTAGCAGCATATCAACAGCGCTCGGCTTATAAAATGTAGGATCCGCTAAACAAACATTGGAAGGTAATTTAAGATTAGTAATGTCAATCTGACGACTGGGTACATTATTTGTTATTGATGGTAAAACAAAACAAGTAAAGTCGAACTTGAACCTTTCATCTAAAGACTTCATATTAACACGACAAGTTTTACCTACGTGTGACGTCACGTTATTGATACCCATAATTGTTTTATCTATCTGTTGAGGTCTTAAGTTTAACCGGGAAAACAGACTTTCCGTCATGATACACGATGTACTACCACTGTCAAGGATTGCCCTTACAACATGTTCGCAATTATTATTGTCATATAATTTGACTAACGCGGTAGAAAGTAATACCTCAACTTGCTCTGTAGAAGGTACGTTTGCTGACAAAGATTGACCACACTGGTCGACATTCGACACAGACGATGTTGAAGAGGTAGCATCCACCTGTGTTTTCACATTCTCATTACGTAAATTATTATTATTACGAACCGGTTTCCAATCACTTACATGAATTAAACTATTATGACGGCGTTTACAAACGTTACAACCTGGTTTTCTGCAGTGATTAGCATAATGACCTGACCTAAAACAGTTAAAACAAATCTTAAAGGTTGGCAGTATCTTACGTCTGTCCTCATTACTAAGAGCAAGAAACTGTGAGCAACTAGATAGGTTATGATCACCTTTACATTTTGGGCATGATCTACTAGGTAAGTCAACATTCGATGATCTAGATTTATTAATTTGTTGTGTTGAAACCATAGACTTAAATTTAGGATTTGACCTAATGGGATTAATATGAGAAATTTCCAAAGTTTCTAATAAGTCTGCACGACTACGCAAGAATTTCATGAATTCACTGAATTTCTTTGACGTATCTTCGTCTGTACGACCTTTGAACTCTTCCCATTCCCTATATGTCCTATGATCCAACTTCCTAGTAGTTAGATAAATTAATAATGTATCCCAATATTCAACTGGTTCACCTAATGCCTCTAAAGACCTCAAATTCTTTTTTAATTGATCAATTAATTGCTTTATACTACAGGACGATTCTTTTGGTATTGGTTCAATATTAAACAAGGTAACGACATGATTCTGAATCAGTAATCGTTTATTGTCGTACCGCTCGCACAACACCTTCCAGGCTACGGAATAATTACTAGCTGAAAATTCTATAGATTTAATTACCACAGCGGCGGACGACTCTAAGCAAGCACGCAAGTAATGAAACTTGTTTATGTCGTCAATATCATCATTAGAATGTATCAGACTAGCAAAGGTGTCTCTAAATTCCAACCAATTCTCGTATGACCCATTAAACTTTGGTAATTGTATGGTAGGCAGTTTGACAAGCTTCCGGTTACTAGCTATACTTTTAATATCAGATGACGGCGAATCGTTATACGCAGCTAACAAGTCTTGCGCATTTGATAATGCTTTATAATACTGAGACTCAAAATCCTCTCGAGAAACATACTGCGCATCAACCTCGTCAACTAAGCACTCAATCCGTAACTGTATCTCGTCAAAGCGATCATATAACGCTTCAATCCTACCTATACGCAATTGCAATTCTTTAAGGGCTACTGAATCTAACGGTGGTTTTAATTCCTTGTAGTAATTGACAAATGTAGTTAACTGGCCCTTGAAGCTGCTTCTTTTTTTAGTGAGCTCTTTAATTCCATCTGGAGACATTCTGGGAAGCCAGCGTTAATCTCCTAGAATGTACAAATAAAATATTAATAATAAGTTTAATACTTTTTAACTTTATACTGAATACAAAGAGTAAATACGTCACCTAATTATGACACAATATTATAATATTTACTATTTCTTTGATCCAATAGTCTAGACAATAATAGCTCATATAAGATTAAGTACCTATAAAATGACTTCCTATGCACAATAATTATTTTAAAATAAATATGACGTGAATTTCTAGAAATAATAGTCGATCGAGTCAAAATAATGTAGCTATCTGCTAACTATACAGTTTTATGTATAATTCTAACTCGATTGACAAGAAATTCACAATGCAATAGGATTGTCCATAAGTTTTAACAAAACAATATAACATGTACTAACCTTATAAATTACACGGTTTTATACCTTATAATACCTGTTAAAGAGCTGGGTTATATTTTATTAACCAATCTAGACTTAACACCAATAAATCATCCGCATTCCAATGAGACGTGTGTAGTCTAAAAAAAAAAAAAAAAAAAAAAAAAAAAAAAAAAAAAAAAAAAAAAAAAAAAAAAAAAAAAAAAAAAAAAAAAAAAAAAAAAAAAAAAAAAAAAAAAAAAAAAAAAAAAAAAAAAAAAAAAAAAAAAAAAAAAAAAAAAAAAAAAAAAAAAAAAAAAAAAAAAAAAAAAAAAAAAAAAAAAAAAAAAAAAAAAAAAAAAAAAAAAAAAAAAAAAAAAAAAAAAAAAAAAAAAAAAAAAAAAAAAAAAAAAAAAAAAAAAAAAAAAAAAAAAAAAAAAAAAAAAAAAAAAAAAAAAAAAAAAAAAAAAAAAAAAAAAAAAAAAAAAAAAAAAAAAAAAAAAAAAAAAAAAAAAAAAAAAAAAAAAAAAAAAAAAAAAAAAAAAAAAAAAAAAAAAAAAAAAAAAAAAAAAAAAAAAAAAAAAAAAAAAAAAAAAAAAAAAAAAAAAAAAAAAAAAAAAAAAAAAAAAAAAAAAAAAAAAAAAAAAAAAAAAAAAAAAAAAAAAAAAAAAAAAAAAACAATATTCAACTGGTTCACCTAATGCCTCTAAAGACCTCAAATTCTTTTTTAATTGATCAATTAATTGCTTTATACTACAGGACGATTCTTTTGGTATTGGTTCAATATTAAACAAGGTAACGACATGATTCTGAATCAGTAATCGTTTATTGTCGTACCGCTCGCACAACACCTTCCAGGCTACGGAATAATTACTAGCTGAAAATTCTATAGATTTAATTACCACAGCGGCGGACGACTCTAAGCAAGCACGCAAGTAATGAAACTTGTTTATGTCGTCAATATCATCATTAGAATGTATCAGACTAGCAAAGGTGTCTCTAAATTCCAACCAATTCTCGTATGACCCATTAAACTTTGGTAATTGTATGGTAGGCAGTTTGACAAGCTTCCGGTTACTAGCTATACTTTTAATATCAGATGACGGCGAATCGTTATACGCAGCTAACAAGTCTTGCGCATTTGATAATGCTTTATAATACTGAGACTCAAAATCCTCTCGAGAAACATACTGCGCATCAACCTCGTCAACTAAGCACTCAATCCGTAACTGTATCTCGTCAAAGCGATCATGAAAGTGGAGCCACAGTCGTGTAAATTGGTTTGTCTGTGGACTTCGCAAGGTCTCGTTGGAATGTCTACAAGGACCAGTTTTGTTTTCAAGATAGAAATATTAATTCGAACTTCCGACGTTTTTTTTTTTTTTTTTTTTTTTTTTTTTTTTTTTTTTTTTTTTTTTTTTTTTTTTTTTTTTTTTTTTTTTTTTTTTTTTTTTTTTTTTTTTTTTTTTTTTTTTTTTTTTTTTTTTTTTTTTTTTTTTTTTTTTTTTTTTTTTTTTTTTTTTTTTTTTTTTTTTTTTTTTTTTTTTTTTTTTTTTTTTTTTTTTTTTTTTTTTTTTTTTTTTTTTTTTTTTTTTTTTTTTTTTTTTTTTTTTTTTTTTTTTTTTTTTTTTTTTTTTTTTTTTTTTTTTTTTTTTTTTTTTTTTTTTTTTTTTTTTTTTTTTTTTTTTTTTTTTTTTTTTTTTTTTTTTTTTTTTTTTTTTTTTTTTTTTTTTTTTTTTTTTTTTTTTTTTTTTTTTTTTTTTTTTTTTTTTTTTTTTTTTTTTTTTTTTTTTTTTTTTTTTTTTTTTTTTTTTTTTTTTTTTTTTTTTTTTTTTTTTTTTTTTTTTTTTTTTTTTTTTTTTTTTTTTTTTTTTTTTTTTTTTTTTTTTTTTTTTTTTTTTTTTTTTTTTTTTTTTTTTTTTTTTTTTTTTTTTTTTTTTTTTTTTTTTTTTTTTTTTTTTTTTTTTTTTTTTTTTTTTTTTTTTTTTTTTTTTTTTTTTTCAAGATAGAAATATTAATTCGAACTTCCGACGTTTTTTTTTTTTTTTCAAAGAAAAGGAAAACCGTTTTCATACTCCTTATGAGCGGGCGCACATCTTTGATTAAACTATCGCATAACTATTGTGCGATAGTTTGCCAATTAAACTGTTTAGTTACACAATTGAGTAGTATGCACACCTCAATATAGGAATAAAAGCGAGACTAAACAATTGTGCGATATTTTAATTTCAGGTGTGCGCATGCTCTAATCATACTCTAACCTCAAATTAATCAATTGTTGAGACTTCTATGAGTATTACGTTACTTTACTAAATACTAATAGTTTAATTTCTAAAACAGAAATAATAAAATAAAATAGATAGTATTCCTAATATACTACGTTCATTGATCATCATATTTGATTTGAAAACCAAATAAAACCAACCGTAATATTTGACGTTAGCTGGATAAAGGTCGCAAACTTTGCCTAAGGACTTAGTCCTTTAAATATTTATAAAGCCTAAAAATGAACTTATTTAATTTAATATCAACTACCATTTTTTATCTTTTCTTGAAATTTGACTTTAATAATCTTATCTTACTAATATTATAAATGCGAAAGTTTAGATGGATGGACGGATAGATGGATGGATGTTTTTATGAGTTTGTAACCTAAAAGTCTTAACGGATCTCGATGAAATTTGGCATAGACGTAGAGGATAGTCTGGAAGAACATATAGGATTTTTTTTAATTCCACGCGGACGGAGTCGCGGGCGAAAGCTATTACTTAAATATTATCATTGAAATATTTTCATTAAATTTTTATTAAAAATTTTCCTTCGTGACCGTTAATATTTTGTATGTCAGCCTAAAATAGACATAAAGCACACGCGGCGCGGGAGAGAAATATAAAAAAAAGATAGCAGCTGCTTACAAAACGGCCCTCAAAGAGAACAATGCCACTTAATTAATTTTCTTTTAAGACAACATAAAAGAGGGTAGAAAAAAAAGACAATATACTGAACGCAGTAGAAGAAAGCGGATTTTAACTGTTGGTAAATTATTTTCTACACGTACACAGGAAAACGGACTTTGTTTCATCGGAAATTGATGCACGTAGGGGAAAAATTAGTTTGTACTTCGTTAGCGGGTAACCGTAAGCTTACGTTGCTCGGACGAATGTCGAGGGAATTACCCAAAGATATGTTACTATCAGTCTTTACTGAATCGTTACGCATTGTTACGAACAAATACAAAGATTTTTCAAGTAACGTTCGAAATTGGTCTACATACTTTCTTATTAGTCAAGTATGGTATAAGTTTAAAAAGTCAACATCTATAAAGTGTGATACTACCATTTAGCTTAATACAATTCGGTTAGAGTTAATATTTGCTTGCTTTTAATTTTGCTCCCGAATTTAGAAAATAATGTTATTTAGTCTATGAAAATGATTTTCATTTTTAAATATTATTTAACATTTTAGCTTTCCGAATGCATAGAATTAAAAAAAAAACAATATTAAGTATCCTATGTGTTCTTCTAGACTATCCTCTACATCTCTGCCAAATTTTATCCAGATCCGTTCAGCATTTTAGGCTACAAACTCTATCAAACGTCCATCTAAACTTTCGTATTTATAATATTAGTTAGTAAGATTTTTCTTGTAAGTGATTTTTTAATGAAAAAATGTTAAAATACGATAGGCATCCTTTGACGTAAGACTTGTTTATTTCGCAAAGAAATAATGACGCGCCGTTTGACTCAACTTTCTTTATTAATTGTTTAACAAACATTTGAACTGAAGAAGTTTTCTCTTTGAAAGAAAAATAAATCCGAATTCAAATTTCGAAACATTCGTAATATTAATGTAACAAATGAAAGTTAAACTTCGAAGGTTACAAGGTTTCATTATAATAAGATAATACTGACAACTTACTTATAGAAGTCTAAATTCCCCGGTGAAATGTCAATAAAAAGCAATTTTAATTAACTTTCTTAAAACGTACTGTATTACCACTAAAATATAGTTAGACACTGTTTAGTTAAACACATGTCTTAACTCTGACCACCACCATAAATATGTATCACTACATAGCTTTCATTATAAGTAATTCTAATAGCATTTAGAAATAATGTTTTAATAATCATCATTCGTTAAAAAAAAGCGCCAGGCGCTAGTTACGGTATAAAAAGATAGAGGTATGTATGTTTAAGGGTATTTGAAATTTTAAATTTATCGCTACATTTTAGGAGACGAGCTGTCGCACGCAAACTTCGTTAATGCAAATTTGGACCACCCGTTATGCAATTTTGACACCGCGGAATTTAAAAAAAAAGTAGCCCATAATATGCCTATCCATGTTAGCTACCCTCCAGTGAAAGTCCCGTCGAAACCGGCCCAGCCGTTTCGGAGATTACCCGAAACAAACGCGGCTTGCGGACTGACAGACAAAAATTTTTTAAACGCGATTTTCGTTATTAGCAACACAAATACATCGTCTTCCCGAAATTTTTCTTTTGATATTACAAACACACACTCCAATTTTATTATATGTATAGATAACAATGGTAAAAAAATCAAATTTCACACTGCAAACAAAAACTGATTGAGATGCGTTCACACAAAGGATCATCGAAGTAAAACGAATATATTTTAATCGGATTCGTCAGAAAACGTTATAAGGTAAATCGTTCGAAAATTGATTGGTGTTTGTTAAAGGCTTTAATTGATTTAAAACTGAGAATACGCTCGTTCTGCGTAATGAATTGCTTGGTCCTAATCCAATGAATTATTTAATTATGTTCCGTCGTATTAATATAGCAACTAAGAGCGTCGGTGGCTCAGGGGTTTAACCACTTGACTTGTAATCTACAGGTCTTGGGTTCGAATCCCGCCATGTGCCTATGTGTTTTCGATTTTTTCATGTGTACATAATTTACCCGACGTTCTTACGATGAAGGAAAACATCGTGAAGCAACCTGCACATATTAGCGAAAAAATTCATAGATACGTGTGAAGTCAACTAGCCGCCACTGGGCCAGCGTGGTTGACTATGGCCTAGTCACCCCTTATTAGTGATGATGATGTATTGATCTAGCAAGCGAAAAGAGAAAAGAGCTTTGTCATAGACAAAAAACATAGAGTAAATACAAAATAAAACGAAACGTTTTTGTTCACAATTAAAATAACAATTGCATTGTTTTAAATTACTACAATTTATCTAAAAATAATTAAGCATACTGAATTGCAGTACTGGAAACTAACAATTTAAGCAAGTAGCCACGACTTTACTGTAGTAACTAGTTGCGTGACACGTCGCCATAAGTCTGCCCATCCTGTAATGAATTGGGTAGGGGAGGACGCGCATTTCTGATGCAAGTTTCAAATGTATTCCATTAATAATCGATAAACTGAAATTGCGATATAAAACCTCGCTTTGGACATCGATTGTTGTAACCTTAGATTGACTCTTAATTGACTTGTAGATTAAATATTGATAATGAACACTGTTTTATAACAAAGTATTGAGCTACAACTTTAGAAGCTTAAGAAATAAATAGTGTAATTTAGAAATAGAAATAATCTTACTAATATAAATGCGAAAGTTTAGATAGATGGATGTTTGTTAGAGTACAAAACCTAAATGTCTGAAATCGATGAAATTTAAAATGAATGTAGAGCATAGTCTGGAAGGACAAATAGACTACTTTTTTTTAATTCCACGCGGTTCCAGTCGGAGGCGAAAGCTAATTTAAGAATTAAAACATACCAATTGTTTGTCTTTACGCCACTTGTACTAATATAAGGTGGCAAACGAGCAAGCGGCCACCCACTCCGCTACAGACTGCTGAGGTGAACGGACGTGTCCACTCACCAAACATCTGTCGCCCCGCCCGACAATACGTCGAGCAACCCGCTGCGCAGGTGCGTGCCATAAAACGCGCCGCCGTCCATTGTTAGCGAGCCACCTGTGTCGGCGTAATTTTTATTACACCGCCGTCTGGCAAGCGATAATCCTAGTTCTGGTAATAACGTCTTAACGTCATTGTTCCTTTCAGGAACAATTTATTGCACTGCCACCTGGCAGGCTATTCTCTGGTTTCTTGGTATTGCGGACTAATCGTCTATTGTTTCCGACTTCGGAGACAGCGTGCAAAGTGTTGTAAAGTGCAGTTTTCACTGCGCGGAACAAGACTTTAGCAACGCATTGAAAGACTAGCGGATACCTAACGGTGACAACGAAGCTAGTCGGGCAGCCCCGTTCGCCCGCGTTTCCCCTTCAGGGAACCGCGTAATTCGGAAGGGACCTCCACCACTGGCCTTGGGTAGTGCCCTAGCCAACGTTGGTCCACGATTGGCCGTTTAGAGCCCACGGGTAGCTTTAGTTAGACCTAAGCACACACCCGAGTGCACAATAAGATCGGCACTCGGACGCACTAGGGCTACACGTAGTAGGCACACATCCTCCCTGCTTAACCCAGCAGGGAGGGAGCTAGGGACACACACCCCGGCGATCCCACCGGGACCGCCTTAAGGATTGTTAGCATTATACGTTTAATAGATCGACAAGATGGCCGACGCCCTTAAGGCCGTATTGGAGACTCTCAAGAGAGATTTTCCCGAGGCATTCTTAGCCGTCTTAGGAGAGCTTCAAGGAGCTCCGCGTCCCACGTCTCGGGCATCTGTAATGTCCACGTCGGGCTCCGAAGCCCACTCGTCATTGGAAGATTCCGATATGGAATCTACGCCGCGTCGCCCTCATCGTCTAACGACGGTTTCACAACCGTCGAAAATAAGAAAAAGCGCAAGAAGCGCTCTTCCCCACGACCTCAACTTCCTCATCCCCTGTGCCCCAAAAGGCACACAAACCTATCCCCCCTATCCAAGCCGGGCCATCCCAGCCCTCGTCGGTTCCCATCCCGGCCCTTATGGCCATACCAACAGCCCCATGTTCGGCTGCACCCGCCCCTCAGCCTAAGTCGGCCGCTCCCACACCCGCCCCCGCATCCCAACGTTCGGAAGCGGCCCGCGCGCCGCATGACAAACGCCCACCCCCAATATACATCCAAGCGCGCGACAAATGGCCGATGATCCAATCGGCCTTATCCAATAAATTTAAAGTCGTCGCTAACAGACAACAGCGACGGCTCAGGGCATCAAGATGCAGCTCGAAACTGCCGATGCTTTTAGATTTGTTACCCGATTCCTCCAAGAAAAGGAGGTATATTACCATACGTATACGCTTGCCGAGAGCGCATTCTCAGGGTAGTCATTAAACGTATCCCCAAAGAAATCCCGGTCGAAGAGATCACGCAGTCTCTCAAGGCCCAAAATTTTCCAGTCCTTAGCGTATTTCGCATGACGCGCAGGCGTACCAAATCTCCCATCGACTTGGTGCAGGTACACTTAGACTGACACCCGAGGGCAAGGCCATTTTTGACGTTAAGTCCATCTGCGGCCTCAGCGGGCTTATAGTGGAACCGCCACGCAAAAATGGCCTTCCCGGTCAGTGCCACAAATGCCAGTTGTACGGACACTCGGCCCGCAACTGCTTCGCTCGCCCTAGGTGCGTTAAGTGTTTAGGTGACCACGGCACATCAGACTGTTCTCGACCGAAGGACAAAGAGCTCTTAGAGGCCTTCGGAAAACCCGCCTGCGTTCTCTGCCTTGGCGCTCATACCGCCAACTATCTCGGGTGTCCGAAGGCGCCTAAGCGCATGCAGATCAAACCCCAGCGATCCACTCAGCAACGGCCACCGGTGCCTTTAGCCAACGAATTCCCGCCTCTCCAACCCTCGTGGAAAAAAACCCGCCTGGGGTAACACCAACCCACCAAACGTGCCCGCGAATATACAAACAACCGCGACCGCGACTTTGAAACCGACACCGATCCAGCCGGCGAACAAACCGTCACCGCCCAAAGCGACAGGGACCGACCCCTGCCCCTTTGAATCATTAAATAGCCTATCTAGCCTCAATATGGAGGAAGTTTTAACGTTCGCTGACGAATACAAAAAAGCGTCAGGAAATATCGGAACCCGTCTACACTTACTTACGAAGTACAAGCACATCGTATGTGCTCTCGAAAAGAATTAGGCGTCTCGATGGCTGCAAACGATCTTAACAATAGCAGCTATCCGTCTCTCGCGCGTAATAATGGCAGAGTCAAACCGCGTTCGATCAGCGTAGCTTTTTATAACGCGAACGGTATTAGGGAACAACGGGACGAAATTCATACGTTCCTTCGCGATCATCAAGTCGACGTACTACTCGTGCAGGAAACATTTCTTAAACCAGCAATGAGGGACCCGAAGGTCTCTAACTATAACATCGTCAGGAATGATAGGACCGGCGCCCCGGGTGGTGGTACTGTCATTTACTACAAAAAATCCCTGCACTGTGTACCGATTGACACGCCCGCGTTAACGCACTTAGAGGCCTCGATCTGTCAGCTGGCAATGACTGGCCACGCCCCAATTACGATAGCTTCAGTTTACCTTCCATGTAGACCAAGCGCAACCATCTTACGATCCGACTTAGAAGCCCTTCTATCTCTAGGAGGAGCCACCATCCTTGCAGGTGATTCAATAGCAAGCACACTCGATGGAACTCCACCAGAATCAGTAAACGCGGCCGTGCGCTTGATGCACTGTCGGACTTACTCGATTTTGAAATCGTAGCGCCAATAGAGCCTACGCACTATCCCACGTATTGGGACACACTCCGGATGTGCTTGATGTTGCAATCGTCAAAAATATTAACCTTGCCATACGCAATATCGAGGTGATACATGAGCTTCACTCAGATCATCGACCAGTTCTGTTGCAGCTAGGGCCCTCTGCCCCAGCCGACCCCCAACTTAAAACAGTCGTTGACTGGCACAAGCTTAGTGCCAAGCTCAAAGACATTACATCGCCACACCTAAACGCTATCCCCGACTTAATTAATACAGATAACGATATGGGCGTCGCGATCGGCTCTCTAACAAGTCATATCCAAACCGCCATCGACGACTGCTCAAGGCAGATGCCTGAGTCGGACAAACAACGCTGGGCACTACCACCAGATGCCAGAGACTTGTTGAGACGCAAGAACGCGGCTACCCGAGCTCATGATTTGTATCCAACTGAATCGAACCGGAAACAGCTACGTAAATTACAGCGTGAAGTAAAAACACGCATAGCTGCCATCCGGAACGAACGGTGGGACACAACGCTTCGTAACGTAAAGCCATCACATTTAGCCTTCTGGAGCCTTCCTAAATCGCTCAAAGGTGACCCACATCGTACGATGCCGCCACTCTCGCGTCCAAATATTGCACCTGCCATGTTGGACGAGGAGAAAGCCGAATGCCTGGCTGACAGCCTCGAAACCCAGTGCTCCCCCAGTAGCCTACCGGTGGACCCTGACCATCTCCGAAAGGTGGACAGCGAGGTCGAACGGAGGAAAAACGTACCCCTCCTCGATTCTATTACTCCGGTAACTAGCGATGAAGTTAAGGAATTAATTAAAAACTTGCGCCCCCGCAAAGCACCCGGTTCAGATGGTATCACCAATAGGGTGGCCAAACTATTTCCAGCTGCTATTATACAACTTCTCGTAGCTATTTATAACACGGCAATGACCAAAGGCGTCTTTCCCAACGAGTGGAAGGACGCCGAAGTCATAGGGTTCCTCAAACCCACCAAACCGCCTACAAATCCCACGTCATATCGCCCCATAAGTCTTCTCAAAACGTTTGGGAAGATTTATGAACGGTTAATTTTAGTCCGCCTTCGCTCCTTTATGGATACAAAAGGCATGCCCATCCCCGAACAGTTTGGCTTCCGCGCCAAGCATTCATGCACTCATCAAGTGCACCGCATCACGGAGCATATACTTGCCAAACGGCAACGAGGCCTTAACACCGGAGCTCTCTTTCTCGACGTAGCAAAGGCGTTCGACAAAGTATGGCACAACGGACTCATATACAAGCTATATGAGTACGGAGTACCCGATCGTCTCGTATGCATAATACGAGACTTCTTAAGTTGCCGCACGTTCCGCTACCGCGTCGAGGGAGTGTGCTCTAGATCGCACCCCGTTCGAGCCGGGGTGCCCCAAGGGTCGGTGTTAGGGCCGGTCCTTTTTAACCTTTATACCAATGATATTCCGCGCGTACGCGGCGTGGAATTAGCGTTATTTGCCGATGACACCTGCATTTTTACATCAGGCCGTAAGCCTGATGCTATCTGTCAACGTCTACAGACTGCAGCAAACACCCTTGGTGCCTGGTTCAGGAAATGGAGGATCGAGATCAATCCTACCAAAAGCGCGGCTCTCTACTTTGCACGCCGCAAAGAACAACGTCTCCCATCCGTTAAACTCATGGACAGCCCAATACCTTGGGAAAACCAAGTTAAATACCTAGGTGTCATACTCGACTCTAAACTTAACTTCTCCGCTCATGTGACCCGAGTTAGAAACCGCGCGGCTTTTATATTAGGTCGTCTTTCCGCGTTATTCAATAAAAAGAGCAAAATGTCCCTTCGGAATAAGGTGACACTCTATAAATCAGTAGTGCGTCCCGTCATGACGTATGCTAGCCCGGTATTCGCGCACATCTCGCCGAACAAATACATCGACTTCAGGTGATTCAGAATAGATTCTTGCGCAGAGCCACGGGGGCCCCGTGGTACATGCGCAATAGTGATCTTCACATAGACTTGGACTTACCCACCATAGCCCAACACCTGAAGTTGGCGTCGCGTCGTTATTTTGACTCTGCCGTCGGTCATCCTAATACGTTAGTTGTAGGTGCCGCCACCTACAACCCAATCGCGCTCGGTAAATTTCGACGTGATCATCGCAGACCTAGGCACGTTCTTGACTTCCAAGACGATGCAATAACAATCGCTCAGGCTAGGATTAAACAACTACGCAAACAAACAAAACGCCGTAGTCGCTGTCGACTACGGCAATCATTCCCGCGATACGGCCTCATAGCAGGCAGGTTTTCTCCTATCAATGATAGAAGCGTTGCTGGAGTTTCTTCCGCCACTTCTTCTCCCAGCGCTAACGCTTTCCGAAGTGGTAGTAATGTTAGATGTAATAATAATAATAATAATAATAATAATAATAATAATAATAGTAATCAGATAGCAGCAGCCGATCAAGCCGAGGTTCGGCCCCCTAGGGCACCCTTGAATCGGAATGCTAAACGCGTATTGAGTGACAGCCCAAGCCGAGGTCCCCTCTCGGGGGCCCTTGTGCCTAGTCACTCCATGGAGCGTCCACCGAAGCGATCTAAGAGCTCGGTGGCCTCCCAATCCGGTAATAATAACGAAGTAACGGCTCGTGCCGAGGCTCCTGAGGGAGCCCTCGAGCTTAGTTACTCATAAACGAGGTTTAGGCTAAGCGCCATCTGCGCTCGGCCACCTCAAGCCCGGTGAATCTGTAAATGCCTCTTCAAGGCAAACAGTGACCATTCAGTCACAAAAAAAAAAAAAGCGGCCACCTGAATGAAAAGCGACCGCTGCCCATAAACATCCGCAATTGCAGATGCGTTGCGTACCCTTAATTGACGGAGGAGGAGACGCACATAAAGAGGATATTTCCTCTTCCTCTGCGTCTCCTCCGCCGTCAAGTCCACTTTTCCTTCCCATCTTTTCCTGTTAAGAAGAGGATGGAAAGGGAAAGGGACTAAAATTAGGCCTCCAGCACCACACTCACCAGACGAAACGCGGAATTGCTTCCATTTCACGCCTGTTTTCTGTGTGGCCGTGGTATTACACCGCGCGAGCCGGCCCATTCGTGCGAAAATGTTAAAGCGGGCTCTACCACTGTTAACTATAATAGACAAAAGGTTACCCAAGCTGTTATTTGCGCAAAAATAACTATATATATCTATCTATCTTATCTTACTAATATTATAAATGCGAAAGTTTAGATGGATGGATGTTTGTTAGAGTTTGTAGCCTAAACGGCTGAATAGATTTTGATGAAATTTGGTACAGATGTAGATGATAGTCTGGAAGAACACATAAGCTACTCACTTTTGTTTTTTTTTAATTCCACGCGGTCGGAGTCGCGGGCGAAAGCTAGTTCGTTGTAAATACAAATGAATAAAGTATTTCTAAGTTAATTGGCAATTACATTAGCCATTATATTCCAGAAGCAAATCTAATTTTAAAGTTCAGTGGACAGAAAACGCAGTTGGTATAAGATAAAATTGCAGTAAAATAATACGGATTACATCGTTATTTAAGACTCGGATTTAGAACGTGGATCGTAAAATTAAGATAAAGGACGTTAAATTTAATTCGCAGTGTAATTTGCGAATGCATTTTACACCAAAAACTTTTTAACTTTATCTCTTGTTAGGAATTTCTCGTAATATCTAAATTGAGTTGCTATACAAATGCTCGTAACCAGTTGATGATTGAAAAGTACCGTCATTTATCTATTTTATATACTTTTTTATTGGGAAAAGTAGGAATTGATGTTAATAATGAACGTTGAAATTGACTGCTATCAGAATAACGTATAGCGATCTATCTCAAACGGTTTACATTTAGAGCAAAACGTTTGAGAGTGTTTTTTCCTGTAACTTAAAATAACTACGACTCATTTTGGGTCAATCATAATTTGTCTGACAATGTCAAACTAGACGATGATAGAAATAACCCATAAAAGTATTAATAAAATCAAGTTTAGGTGGAAAAAATTATAACAATACTAGCTTTCACCCGCGACTCCATCCGGGTGGAATTAAAAAAACACAAGTTAGTAGCCTATGTGTTCTTCCAGACTATAATCTACGTCTATGCCAAATTTCATCGAGATCCGTACTGCCGTTTAGGCTACAAACTCTAACAAACATCCATCCATCCATCTAAACTTTCGCATTTATAATATTAGTAAGAAGTAAGATGTGTTTCGTAATATTTCACAAACAAAAACAATTTTAATATCATCGATGTCGCTATTCAATTCAGCTTTGCAAGCATTCCAACTTTATGGCGCAAAGTTGTAAAATACATTTTACTAGGCGTCGTTTGACAGCAGTTGCTAGTTCCGAACAATGTATGCAGATATCGGCTTCAACTTTAAGACATGTTAGAACAAAATAATAATACTTCGGTATAGTTTTGATTTGAAAATTGATGCATGTGTTTAAAGTTATTTATAGTTTCTCCATTGTGAATAAAACTGATTCTTTTTATATTAGTTAAGTTTTTAAATATGTTTTAGAACTACCGTGTGCATAGTTATTCTAAATATATGTATTAGAAAATTGAAAAAAACACAAGTAGTAGCCTATGTGTTCTTCCAGACTATAATCTACGTCTATGCCAAATTCATCGAGATCCGTTCAGCCGTTTAGGCTACAAACTCTAACAAACATCCATCCATCCGTCTAAACTTTCGCATTTATAATATTAGTAAGAAGTAAGATGTGTTTCGTAATATTTCACAAACAAAAACAATTTTAATATCATCGATGTCGCTATTCAATTCAGCTTTGCAAGCATTCCAACTTTATGGCGCAAAGTTGTAAAATACATTTTACTAGGCGTCGTTTGACAGCAGTTGCTAGTTCCGAACAATGTATGCAGATATCGGCTTCAACTTTAAGACATGTTAGTACAAAATAATAATACTTCGGTATAGTTTTGAATTGAAAATTGATGCATGTGTTTAAAGTTATTTATAGTTTCTTCATTGTGAATAAAACTGATTCTTTTTATATTAATTAAGTTTTTAAATATGTTTTAGAACTACGGTGTGCATAGTTATTCTAAATATATGTATTAGAAAATTGAAAAAAAAAAAAAAAAAAAAAAAAAAAAAAAAAATTATAACAATACTAGCTTTCACCAGCGACTCCGTCCGGGTGGAATTAAAAAAACACAAGTAGTAGCCTATGTGTTCTTCCAGACTATAATCTACGTCTATGCCAAATTCATCGAGATCCGTTCAGCCGTTTAGGCTACAAAGTCTAACAAACATCCATCCATCCGTCTAAACTTTCGCATTTATAATATTAGTAAGAAGTAAGATGTGTTTCGTAATATTTCACAAACAAAAACAATTTTAATATCATCGATGTCGGTATTCAATTCAGCTTTGCAAGCATTCCAACTTTATGGCGCAAAGTTGTAAAATACATTTTACTAGGCGTCGTTTGACAGCAGTTGCTAGTTCCGAACAATGTATGCAGATATCGGCTTCAACTTTAAGACATGTTAGTACAAAATAATAATACTTCGGTATAGTTTTGAATTGAAAATTGATGCATGTGTTTAAAGTTATTTATAGTTTCTTCATTGTGAATAAAACTGATTCTTTTTATATTAGTAAGTTTTTAAATATGTTTTAGAACTACCGTGTGCATAGTTATTCTAAATATATGTATTAGAAAATTGAAAAAAAAAAAACAACAATACACAACCTTTGTAGTCAGTGGCTTGTAAATATAATTTCTGTATTCTATTGAATTGGCTTATACATTACTTGTCTTTCTAATTTCTTTTAGAAGATTATTTTTATCTATGTATGACAAATGTAAGTTTTCTTATTAAATAACATTACCATCAAAGTAACAATCTTTGATCTGTAAAGTTCACTGAACAGAACTGTCACAAGCTACAATGTTATTTTATGTATTACTAGCTGTTCCTGTGCGGCTTCATCCGCATGAAATTATGAAAATTTTGTTTTATTGTTAACATTTGTCAAATTATCAATAGCAAATGTCAAAATGATATGACATGACAAACCTTAGCAATCTTGCTTTCTTGATGTTGGCAGCAACTTATGGTCTCTTTCCCACATTAGGGTTTTTATCCAAAATATCTACCCCCTAAGTTTAATGGCGTGAAAATATATAGCCTAAAGCATGACGTAATTGTAGGGCTTTTTATTTAAGTTTTTTAGCAATGAAAACTTACAGTTGTGTGCAAAGACTAGTACTGATAAAGACATTCTTAGGTTAAATAATGATGACGTAACAATTAAGATATGACGTCACACTTTAGGAATCAATCATGGTCGACAAGTATGTTACTCTAATTCTAGTATCAAAATACTTTGTCCTAAGCTGAATAAATGTAAGAGGCATTTATTGCTAGCAATTTTCTCTTTTCAACGATCATAAAAGTAGATGATCCATAAAGAATGTATGCCAACCTTGATGTTTAGTGCTGTACAGATGTATTCAGAACTTCTATTATGTTGTAGCCCTTATGTTGTAATGGATGTTCTGTTTCTTTGAGTTTCGATTGTCGTAGCACTTGTATAAAATCATATTCTCATCCCGTTTATTCTCTTTGATAAAATAAAGAGAAAAGGAAGAGCAATACAGTTCCATGATTCCAAACAGTTTACAATTTTACCTTTATTATATCTTACTAATATTCTAAATGCAAAAGTTTAGATGGATAGATGTTTGTTAGAGTTTGTATCCTAAACGGATCTCGATGAAATTTGGCATACTGTAGAGGATAGTCTGGAAGAACACATAGGTTACACTTTTGTTTATTTAAATTTCATGCGGACGGAGTCGCGGGCGAAAGCTAGTATGCTATAATTACAGATTAATTTAATACAGTCACGTTTGTATCAACTTAAACCATTTAAAAAAAAACAACAATACACAACCTTTGTAGTCAGTGGCTTGTAAATACGAGTATAATTTCTGTATTCTATTGAATTGGCTTATACATTACTTGTCTTTCTAATTTCTTTTAGAAGATTATTTTTATCTATGTATGACAAATGTAAGTTTTCTTATTAAATAACATTACCATCAAAGTAACAATCTTTGATCTGTAAAGTTCACTGAACAGAACTGTCACAAGCTACAATGTTATTTTATGTATTACTAGCTGTTCCTGTGCGGCTTCATCCGCATGAAATTATGAAAATTTTATTTTAATGTTTACATGTGTCAAATTATCAATAGCAAATGTCAAAATGACAAACCATGGCAACTTTGATTCCTTGATGTTGGCAGCAACTTATGGTCTCTTTCCCACATTAGGGTTTTTATCCAAAATATCTACCCCCTAAGTTTAATGGCGTGAAAATATATAGCCTAAAGCATGACGTAAGTGTAGGGCTTTTTATTAAAAAAAGAATTATTCAAAAATATGCTGTAATTGCTGACATCTTAGGCAACAAAGAAGTGTGTGAATACGCTTTATTATAATAGTATAGAGATTTAGTTTAATATTTGCTTGTTTTATATTTTTGTAACATATAACCAATGAAAAAATATGACGAATCGAACACTACTTTAATAGCAATTGTAAAACTATTAAAAACAATAAAACGATCAGAATTGGGCCGACATTTTTATGGTAACTATGCCATTTCAAAAATACATATCTTACTAATATTGTATATGAAAGTTTGGATGGATGGATGTTTACAGTTTGTAGCCTAAACGGCTGAACTGAACTTGATGAAATTTGCCATAAATGTAGCGCACAGTATAGAGACATGGGCTACTTACTTTCATTTTCTTCCATTCGGACGGAGTCGCGGGCGAAAGCTATATATATATATTTCTCGATACAAAAGTATGTTTTCATATTTTTATAGCAATCATTTTTATCACTTGTATATAAATAACAATAGAAAGTATGAAAGCTCAACACAATGACAAAACGGCTTTCGAAACACCTTTTTTCTCTCAGCCACATTTTCATTCATATTTTTATAGCAATCATTTTTATCACTTTTATATAAATAACAATAGAAAGTATGAGAGCTCAACACAATGACAAAACGGCTTTCGAAACACCTTTTTTCTCTCAGCCACATTTTCATTCAGTATTTTTATAAAACATTCAACCGAGTTCCAGATAAATATTACTACTATAAAAACATTTCAGCTTAATGAATCGTAAGAAAAGTATTTTTTATTCTAAAAATTCTCTCTTTAATGATCAAGATGACTTTAAACATTTGCTTAACAGAGAAACTACTATCGCGACTAGTATCGACGCATATTACTGATTTTCCTAATTTAGCGCTGACGTTTGCAGTTGGTGCGGTGGTTAGGATTCAAACTAATAGAAATAGAACTAATAGTCAAGAACAGGCGCGTTAAATGACCGGTTTCTCAGACACTTAACCATTCGTTAGTGTTTTTGGTTCGATAACTTCTTAAAATGCGTTTCCGAACTACGTAACTGGAGTTTTACTCCGTTGAAACTTAACCTAACACTAATGTAGCACTGTAATCTTACTTCTTACTAATATTGTATATGAAAGTTTGGATGGATGGATGTATACAGTTTGTAGCCTAAACGGCTGAACTGAACTTGATGGAATTTGCCATAAGTGTAGCGCACAGTATAGAGACATGGGCTACTTACTTTCATTTTCTTCCATTCGGACGGAGTCGCGGGCGAAAGCTATATATATATATTTCTCGATACAAAAGTATGTTTTCATATTTTTATAGCAATCATTTTTATCACTTTTATATAAATAACAATAGAAAGTATGAAAGCTCAACACAATGACAAAACGGCTTTCGAAACACCTTTTTTCTCTCAGCCACATTTTCATTCAGTATTTTTATAAAACATTCAACCGAGTTCCAGATAAATATTACTACTATAAAAACATTTCAGCTTAATGAATCGTAAGAAAAGTATTTTTTATTCTAAAAATTCTCTCTTTAATGATCAAGATGACTTTAAACATTTGCTTAACAGAGAAACTACTATCGCGACTAGTATCGACGCATATTACTGATTTTCCTAATTTAGCGCTGACGTTTGCAGTTGGTGCGGTGGTTAGGATTCAAACTAATAGAAATGGAATTAATAGTCAAGAACAGGCGCGTTAAATGACCGGTTTCTCAGACATTTAACCATTCGTTAGTGTTTTTGGTTCGATAATTTCTTAAAATGCGTTTCCGAACTACGTAACTGGAGTTTTACTCCGTTGAAACTTAACCTAACACTAATGTAACACTGTAATTTTACTTCTTACTAATATTATAAATGTGAAAGTTTAGATGGATGTTTGTTAGAGTTTGTAGCCTAAACGGCTGAACGGATCTCGATGAAATTTGGCATAGACGTAGAGGATACTCTGGAAGAACACATAGGCTCACTTTTGTTTTTTTTTAAATTCCACGCGGACGGAGCCGCGGGCGAAAGCTAGTTATAAAATAAATGGAAACTTCAGCAACCGAGCATTAGTTAGCTAACCAAATCCTGATATTTCCAAGCAAATACTTTGATCGAGATCAATGCATACGAGTACATGTTAAACTAGTTAATAATTAACGTTGTTATTTTTTCCATACTATCATAACCCAAGTCAGTGCTATCCAAAACAAATTCAATGCTCAAAGTATGTGAATGTCGGTCAAGACATCTCTCAAGCAACATCACGTTAAAAAACCTATTGAGCTCCAGCCACTTAAATGCATAACGATGTTGCGCTAACGGGAATAAAAAGAGAGCAAAAATCTATGCCAACATTTTTCTTTCGGGTATTTTTAATTTTCATCCAAAAGTTTATTTTACATTTTATGAATAACTAGATATACTGAGGCAAATCTACTACCGCACTAAGATATTGAACGTTAAGGGACTCCCTTAGTGTTGATTAAGAGAATAGTTTAATGACTATTAAACAGTTACAAGTGTAACTGTAAAACATTTAAAACTGTGAAGAACTTTTTATGTTGTTAAAAATCACTTCTCTTGTTTAAGCAATATAATTGATTGATAAATTTTAAATTGATATGAAAATAGTTCGAGAATAATAATTATCGACTTAAGAAGTGTGAAATTGCATAAACAAGAGTGTGTTAAGATTGAATGTGGATGGCTACGAAGATAGAGAAAGACCTAAGAAAGTATGGATTGATTGTGTGAAAGAGGATATGCTTAAGGGATTGAATTCAGATATGACGTCTGATAGAGATGTATTGAAGAGCAGCACAGACAAGGGCAAGTTGATGACGTCATAAGAATAGTGAAATTAGTACTTGCTCTATGTATAACAGGTACTTTAGTACTAAAAAGAGTAAAAAATACATGATCAAAGATTATGAATTCAGTACACATTTTTCCGAGACCCCTCTCCTGTGTCTTGATAAATCTTTCAAAACCACTCGAGACTTACCTGCAGTGTTTCTTACAAATCCTCTTCAGAAACAAGTCACATGGAAATGTTTGTTTAAGGGAAGTGGGTCAAGGAAATCTTAAAACAGAGCATTCTTGCTGTATTTTTATTTGCGTTTAGACCTTACAAATGTATGAATTTATGTGACGCAAAATATTCTCAGTAATGTAAACATGATTTATTGTCAAACTCAGTTGGCCCGAATTGGCCTTATTTATTTTATTCAAATCACCTTCAATTTCACTCGTTTGTTCCAAACTTTTTGTTTGATTCCCATTTCGCGGTAACATTATTGAATATTCCACACAAACTTCGTCTTTGGTTTATTGTTTTGGTTTGTCTTTATGAATTAATTTGTGACTTCTTATTTAAGAAATACAAAATTATTTGATATGTTTTTTTTTTACAATAGAAAACTAATCATAAGGTACACATATTCCGAATGAATTTAATAGTGTTTTAACATTTTTAAAATGAGGTAATGAACCAAGTGATCATCAGATTTAAAACAAAGTTTACATCAAAAAAGATTTTATTTTTCAAAAAAGTCCAATTTTTGACGTTTACACCACTTTTACGCAAAGTGAAAAATAATTTTGTAGAAAATAAATGGTCAAAGGACTCATGTTTTATTTAAAGTTTTTGTTATTTTCACAACTCGACCCACCTGACGGTACTAATTGAATTCTTAACAGGGACACACTGACCCTTCACTTGCAAAAACAACGGTTAAAGCTACCTCTATGTTGACGTTATAAAAAAGTTTCAAGGACATTCACCTAGCTTATTTATTATTTCGCTGAACCTCAAGTAAATTGAATTAAAATTTGGCAGACTTTCAATTAGTCTTACGAAATTTGACTAATTAAAATAGACAGAAATAGCCGTAAAATTTGCAG
Source organism: Papilio protenor (assembly GCA_029286645.1). Lineage (NCBI taxonomy): Eukaryota > Metazoa > Arthropoda > Insecta > Lepidoptera > Papilionidae > Papilio > Papilio protenor. The sequence goes on along the minus strand of JAGSMZ010000004.1, from coordinate 2,171,737 downwards.
GCAGAAACTTTACCGTACAAAAGTATTCAAGAGCAATTTATTTTGTATTCATCAAACTCGGTCGGAGGCAATCAATAGACACGGCTAAACACGCGGTAAAAAATGTCAATAGAAAAACAAGAAATTTTACGTTTCCTGCTCGGAAATTGGAATTTCGACCTCCGACCGACAAAAACGATGAGACGGTTTCAATTTCGTTTCATTGTTTTTATAAAATTTGATGAACGATATACCAGCGAATGTCAATTATGAGATATACGAATACTGTATGTAGATTAGATTTGTTGTAATAAAGCTGGTATTCAATTTTAATATTGTAAACTAGCTGTTCCCGTGCGACTTTATCCGCATGAAATTATGAAAATTATATTTTATTGTTTACATTTGTCAAATTATCAATTACAAATGTCAAAATGAAATGACATGATGACAACCTTGCTTCATTGATGTTGGCAGCAACTTATGGTCTCTTACCCACATTAAGGTTTTTATCCAAATTATTTACCCCTAAGTTTAATGGCGTTAAAATATATAGCCTAAAGCGAGACGCAAGTGTAGGGCTTTTTATTAAAAAAAGAATTATTCAAAAATATGCTGTAATTGCTGACATCGTAGGCAACAAAGAAGTGTGTGTTTACGCTTTATTATAATAAGTATAGATTCAGAATAAACTGATGATCCTTAACCAAAAACTTCATTTCTCGTTATTATTTTCAGTCATATAATAATCAATTAAATTAGTCAAAGGTCTGCTACGAGTAAAAAAAATAATTTACTAATTACTTCACTGTTCTATTCTCCATCGTAATTTACTCAGTCGATAAATATTGCCATCAATGGCTAAATAATTTCTATTAACATTTACTATCGACAGTATAATATACCTGTTGGGATGAATGATCCTATTTCCGCCTAATTACATACGTTGTATAGAAACCATTCACTGATAGATCAGCAAATATATTCATGGCCAAAGCGGGTCCGCAATTTATTCACTCATTCGGTGGATCTCGGTCATTCGCATTAGCATAACTAAGGGCTCGATACAAAAATTCTTTCTCTTCAAATCCTTTCGGATGTCGTCTAAGCTAGAAGAGGAAGCGGATTGTGTAAAATAACTTAAAAATGCAATGCTATTTAAAAATAAAAAAAACTGATTTAATATATGTTAAATAATGTTTTTATTTTCGTGTCATAAAACATATCTCAAAGTAATATAATTAAACATTATATTCAGAAAGAAAGAGTTATTGAAAACATGCTTAAATAAAATAAGCTTTGCTAAGATCAGAAGCATTTCGAACATTTTTATTGGACATGTTAACACCAATATTTATGAAAGCTAAACGAGATTATTTATTATTCATCTACAGTCTATAACTTGGACCAATGTATTGCGGCTTCTTCGACCCCGGGAGCAACGAATGGAAGATTTATAGAGGTCACCCATTTATTCCTCACACAAAGAACGAGAGCACGTCCTGATCGGTAGCGTATTTATTCAGGCTGCTGGGGCCAAATGGGCTGTTCACTTTTACTCCTTTCTCGTGTCGTAAATAATAATACTGGTCCCTGATATCATATTTATGCGTTGGCTAGCTTTCACTGGATTATTATATTGTGACCGTGAATACGCATAACATACTGACTTAGATAAAATAGACCTTCAAGGTTTTTCATAGGAATAAAATGTCGTCAATGATTTTTCAAGATATTGGTATTGAATATTATTGAATGGGGAAATTGATTACCATTTTTGCTTCAGAATGTAACGGTAAAACTCAACCTAAAATAAGGGTAATTTTTATCATCCAATATTCAAAAGTGCAACAAACTGTACTCAGTACTTTCATTAATTATGAAATTGTTTACGAGGTAATTTTATCGAGCGAAATCAATTTTCCATTCGAATGGTTTCAGTAATTCAGCAAAATGTAATATTAACAAGTAACGGTGAAATAAGAGGGTAAATGTATTTCGACATACAAGATACATTCAAGTTTTTATCTGTGTTAAAAGACACAATTATAGCAATACTTTCGCCCGCGACTCCGTCAGCGTGAAATTAAAAAAAAATAAAAGTGAGTAGCCTACGTGTTCTTCCAGACTATACTCTACAGCTATACCAAATTTAATCGAAATCCGTTCAGCCGTTTAGACTACAAACTCTAAGAAACATCCATCCATCTAAACTTTCGCATTTATAATTTTAGTATGATTGTCAATAACTGAGCTTAAGCTAAGCTTGCTAATTTTTTAACTAATAACACTTTACTACGTAACTAACTCACTTTTATTCAAACCTAAAAACTGCCGAGCAAAAATAATATAAATAGAGATATTGCAAACGACATATCAATAAATAAAATCGGATAGGCTTTTATTCCTTCTTCCGAAGCTAGAGTAATCAACCGGCATCATACGCGGTGGAGAAATGTCAATAGGGGACAAAAAGTTGAATGTTTCCTTCAGGAAATTGAAATTTCGGCAACCGACCTGTAAGAGAAAGGACTTGACTGGAAACAATTTATAAAAAAAGAAATTTAAACAGGATAAGGTTTGAATGAACAACTATGAGTATGACAAATTTTGTAATACTCATAGTTGTAGGGTAAAACAGTTCATATCACAAAACGATACTACATAGAAATTAGTTAAAAATAAGTCAGCACTTTTTGCTTACCTAAATATCTATACATACAGCATCTATTTGCATATTCATTTTTTTATATAAGAATGAATTTAAACCATACAATTAAGGTTTGCTTACTTAGGGACCTCGGTGTTAGTAGGTTAATTGAGGTCACCAAAGACAATACGGCTTAAGTTTAACAAGGCGACCCTCACCGTTACATTAGAGTAATCCTGTACATTTGTGTCTACGTCTACACCTTTCTTATTCGTAAATATAATTAATTAAAACAAAAAATGTAATAGGTATTAACATTTTATAATTACACGATCTCAAATGTAAATAATAATAAATTTAAAACAAACCACATCTTATTAATTCAACTTGTAACGGTTAAATCGACGAAAAAAAAACAATTTTAGTTAGGCGATAATTTGTAAATCTTATCATTAATTGAAAATAATGTGTAAAAATTGTCAAGTTGTCCGTCCATATATATTTAAAACCATTATTTTTAAAACAAAACGAACAGAGTGCATTTTGGCGTTATATGAGTATTTAGATACTCGTATATTTTAGAACACATTTAAAAGCTTTTTCTTGTTACTACGCTTACACATGCCTAGACTATCTTTCTATTTTAATATTAACTGCAGTACCATCAATTTCCATGTTTACTTTAACATTTTCAGAGGCACCGACAGGCAAATTTCCTTACAAAAGTCCTAGTAGCATTCTTCTTCTTCTTATGGTGCCTCTCCGACTAGCGAAGGTTGGCGGTCAGTTCTCCAAATTTTATTCTATTTCTTGCGAGGCGAAATAGTTGGGCGGCACTCGCAATCCTGTCCACTCTCGGATGTTGCGCAACCACGATTTCTTCCGACGACCAACACTCCTTTTACCGGCAACTTTCCCATCAAGATGAGTTGGAGGAGATCATATCTGTCAGCCTGAGCACGTGGCCGAGATATGATACTTTTCTCATCTTGATGGTCTGCAAAAGTTCCCTTTTTTGGTGGACTCGTCGCAGAACCTCCTCATTTGTCACTCTCTGAGTCCAGCTTATGGCCAACATGCGCCTGTATGCCCACATCTCGAACGCTTCTATGCGTTTTCTGAGGTCTTCTTTTATCGTCCAGGCCTCGCATCCGTATAGAAGGATGGGCCAGATATAGCACTTTAGTAGGCGGACGCGCAAAGGAATTTTGATGTTGCGGCAGCATAAAATTTTGCGCATTTTTTCGAATGCATTGCGTGCTACTTCGATACGTGTTTTCATTTCTTGGTCGCTTTCCCAGTCTTCACTTAGCCACGTACCCAAGTATTTATATTTGCGCACCCTCTCCAACTTTTGACCGTTCACTGTTATGCAGTCGTCACCAACTTCTTTCCTAGATATAACCATGAGCTTCGTTTTTGTAACATTCATTTTTAGACCCGCTTTCATGCTACACAGATTAACTCGATCAACAATCTTTTGGAGATCTTGTAATGAGGATGCTATCAGTACTGTGTCATCAGCATAACGAAGGTTGTTGATATTTCGTCCATTTATTTTAACTCCGCAGTCTAGGTCATGTAATGCTTCTGACATTATAGCTTCTGAGTATAAATTGAACAGCGTTGGTGACAAGACACAGCCCTGACGCACTCCTCTCTTAATCTCGATATCATCTGTAACGTCATTTTCCACTCGGACGTTAGCTCGTTGGTTCCAATACAGGTTCTGTATATTCGGATGTCCCTGTCATCTAACCCGGTGTCATGTAAAAGTACTATTAGGCGGTCATGTAGGACTCTGTCAAAAGCTTTTTCATAGTCGATGAAGCAGATGAAAACATCTTGTTGCATGTCTCTGCACTTCTGAACCAGAACCTGTATTGCAAAGAGAGCCTCTCTGGTACCCACTCCTGCTCGAAAGCCAAACGGGCTGTCACCAAGTTGGTCGTCACATTTCGTTCTTATACGCTCATGTATGATGCTGAGGAATAGCTTCAACACTTGGCTCATGAGGCTAATCGTTCGGAAGTCCTCGCATCTCTTCGCATTCGATTTTTTTGGAAGAGTGACGAACGTTGACTTCAACCAATCCTGAGGCAGTTCACCGGAGTCGTATATTAAATTCATGAAATTAACGAAGAACCTCGATGTTGTCATCCTCAATGAGCTTCAATACTTCGATGTTAATATTGTCTGGTCCGGTGATTTGCCGCGCTTGGCTTTACTCAGAGCTCTTACAATCTCTTCCGGCATAATAGAGTATCCTTCGGTGGTTGTGTAAGCTACTTCTTCACTGCGAGTATTATCATTAAACAAAGACGCTATATATTGTTCCCATTTTTGTTTTTTCAAAGATATATCAGATGGGGGATCTGATGTTCATCTACAAGTTGGTTGTGTGTGTTTTGTGACCCATAAGGGTTTTTATTTCTTTATGAAGATTGAATGCGTCATGTTTTTTATATAGATTTTCTAGACACTCACATTTATGCCGGAACCAAGACTCACAAGCAAAACGAGCTAAGCAAAAGTAGCATTAGACGTATTAAATCTATACTTTATATTAATATAATAAAGTGTAAACACACACAACTTCGAGGCGTAGGATGTCAAAAATCAAAGCATGTTTTTGAATAATTCTTTCTTTAATAAAAAGCCCTACACTTACGATACGCTTTAGGCTATTATATATTTCATGCTATTAAACTTAGGGGTAAATAAATTGGAAAAAAGCCTTCATTTGGGAAAGGAACCATAAACTACATGCTGCAAACATCAAGGAAGCAATTGTTATCAAATGTCAAAGGCCTTCGTTTTCATTTGTGCACTTGACATTTGACATTTGCAATTGAGAATTTGACAAATGTAAACAATAAAATAAAGTTTTTATAATTTCATGCGGATGAAGCCGCACGGGAACAGCTAGTCTTGTATACATTTCGTCAGTAAGTAGCATTATGGTACAGAAAATGAGCTTCGATACTAGCTTCCAGCATCAAGAGTACGGAAGTCACCTGAGCTCGTTCGTGCTGGAAATGCGGCCATAAAATGGTCCGTTAACGCGCGTGGACGTGCGACAAATGTCTAAACATTATGCTACCGCGCTTCTCCAGTTGCATACAAATTTTTTATAAGAATTGCATTGCCACATTTTTATTTACATCATATGATATAAAAACAAAATGTTATTTAATTTTTTTAAATGTTTAAATAATGCAATAAAATTTTTGATTACATCTTTGACTACTTTTTTATTGACATTTTAATAATAATGGAAGTGATGAACATTCATAACGGTTTTTCGTCATCAGGTAATTTGTGTGTAAATTACTTTTTCCAATATCATTAACTAGCTGTTGCTAGCGAATTCGTCCGAAAAATATAGCCTATGTTACTCACAGACAAATTACCTTTCTAACGGTGTAAGTTTTTTTAAAATCGGCCCAGTACTTTTTGAGTTATAATACATACAAATATACAAATCTTTCCTCTATATATGAAAAATTTGGTGTTGATGAAAACTTTTATTACTCGTATAAAGCATAAATGAATATTCCACAAGTTGGTAATTTTATATTTCATTTTTAAGTCCAATAAACTCACATAGTTGTAAAGTTGTGGTTATAAGAGTGTAGGTACGAAACAGAAGTAAATCGATTCCAATTTCTTTCACCAAGCTTCATTTTTGTTGAACAAACTTCACGAGTTTCCAACATTTCTGTAAATTGAGCCAATACGAAAATGCAACTTTTGTACACGCGGGATATCCATTACTTAAATCAATTTTCGGATAATACACTCCACGTAATGTTTGAAAATTCCTAAAATATTAGCCCATTAGAGATAAGTGCAAACTGTAGAGCATTGCTTAATATGCTTTCAAATAAAGTGGTTACTGTAAATGTGAATGTGCGTTGATACACAGGCTTTTAGTCGTAATTTCATTTTAAATGTGGTTAGAGAAATAATAACTTTAATATTGGCTATTATGGTATTTTGAAAAGACAAAAGTAAACCGATTTGGGAATCACTGGACCAAACCGATTTGCTAATTGTCTGCCTCAGATGATGATGATGATGATGATGATGATGATGATGATAAATTAATCGTCATACGATTGTTCATCAGTCTTAGGCTAATGTTTATAGTAGATATCACACCAACATTTTGAGTATTACTAAGCACAATTTTTAACTCACGAATAACATAGTTCGTAGTACTTGAATATTCTAGTATTTTCAATTTCCTATTATATTTCTGCAAATATTCATAATTAAATTTATGAAATCTTTAAATTCAAATATTCCTAATGTTAATTTCTAAATTATTTTCGAAATTCAAGTAAAGGTAAAATGTGCTTTTGTCATGTGATGTTGAGACCAAAAATATTCGTAGGCTAGTAAAAGCGAATGCCCCGTGTTAAAGTAACGTGCCCACAGGGACGTATTTAGAATGTGTAAGAGGTCGGTTAGATCCTAATGTTTTAAACATACCGTACGGAGAGCAATTATTTTAGAAGCGGACTCACAAAGGAGTTGTAAAATTTACACATAGACCAACAAGTCGGTTTGTTAAAATTTGGAAGTTAAAACTAGACGGTTTGTTTAAATTTTAAAGTTAACTGACTCTCGATAGTTACTTTAAACTATCGCACAACTGTTTAGTAGCGCTTTGATTCCTATGAACGATTATGGAGGTGCGCCAGCTTTAACACCACTCGATATTTAGTTGTGCAACTGAACAGTTGAATTGGCTGCGAAACAATGGACAATCGCACAACAGTTGTGCGATAGTTTAGTCAAAGGTGCGTCCGCTCTTACCTGTACCTATTTTCGCTATTGGTAAATTACAATCAAATTATTTAAAAGAGGACTGCGTTTTCATTGTGACGTAAGTTTATCGTGTTTAGTAAATAAATAAAATAAAATAAATGAATAAAACACTATTTATTGACCAAAAAATCACAAAAAAGAAAAACAAAATTTACAAAACATATTAATGAAACAAAAACAAAAAGAAATTTCTTGGCCAACTTGGCCAAAAGTAATAGGTATTATATATCGTTTATTAATGCTTTATGTAATATATTTTTTTTTCTCCTGAGAGGATTTTCCATTTTTCCAAGTAATATTATAATCGCTCCTTGGTCCCTTTTATCTAGAAAAGGTGAGCAATCAATCCCCTTAAGGTATTAAGAAAATCTAAAAAACTTATTAACTGTCTAGACAGTTAATCTTCTTTGCGATTTTATCATATTTTATTTTTCATGTGAACTGAATTACTATTTTTATAATTATTAAGTAATAATCTATTGTAGAAACACTCCAATGCATATACCATTAAATAAAAATATCAGACACCATCGTTTTTATATTTTAAATTGGATCTTTTGTAAAAATTCTTTAATAATTTAACTAGCTTTTGCAGGCAACTTATTATAATTCGCGCATAATTAAAAAAAAATGTCAATGTCATTCAGCTATAATGTAGCTTTCTGACGGTGAAAAAAAAAATTGAAATTTTCCAGGTAGTTTTTGAGTTTATTACTTACATTCAATACATCTATTTCCTTTCTAATATTACCATTTTTAATAGCTAAAATATTCTTGTTAAATTTTATATGTAATATAATATTCAAACATTTGTATGCGATGATTACTGCTACGATTTCAAAACTTACGTACGATTGAAGGTGATTTTTTGAAGAATATGCCACGTAATCAAAATAACTAATTCACCGAGGGCAGCCAACGAGGCGGATCAAAAGCAGACGTACAAAATGGAATATCAATTTTGTAGACGATAATACAGTTGCTTCGGGCGAAAAAACTGCAGCTGTCTATTTTTGACATCTTATATTTTTACTTGCCAAAAGAAAATAAGGGAAAAAATGTCTTTTTACCTATCAACATGTGTGGCTAATACTTGGAAAAATTAAAATATTGTAATAATAGTAGAATACTGTTAATTTCTATATTAATCTTTGTCTTGTAGCTATTTATAAATAACCAAAAATATCGTCTCTAGACTTTAGGCTGTAAAAATAGTTGCTTATGTATTCTTCCAGACTATCCTCTACATCTGTGCCAAATTTAATCGAGATCCGTTCAGCAGTTTAGGCTACAAATTCTAACAAACATCAATACATCTAAACTTTCGCATTTATAATATTGGTAAGACAATAATATTAGTTAACGGTAACGGTGTTATTAGATGAACATAATTAACGTAATGTGATTCAATATAAACCAGTTCAAATACTATAAAACGATATAAAATCCAGCCTTATAACAAAAACAGAAAACATTTCGCACTTCGTAGCAACCATTAAATAACTATTACAACAGAAATGTCAAAATTCGCTAAAATATTCGACCATTACGCATGCGGGCGAAACCGCAAACTGCTTTGTATCATATGCTTTGCTATAATTATACGGATAAATTTAAATTTTCCCAGAGAATGTAAATAATTGAAACAATTTTCGTATGTTCGTAATTAAGTTATTGAGTTACGAAAGATTACTAATTGTTTAAAAGCTTATTATCAAACTATTTGAAACATTACTTAATAGATTTGTTTACATAAAAAAAAGTAGTTGCTTATGTTTTCTTCCAGACTATCCTCTACATCTGTGCTAAATTTAATCGAGATCCGTTCAGCAGTTTAGGCTACAAATTCTAACAAACATCAATACATCTAAACTTTCGCATTTATAATATTGGTAAGACAATAATATTAGTTAACGGTCACGGTGTTATTAGATGAACATAATTAACGTAATGTGATTCAATATAAACCAGTTCAAATACTATAAAACGATATAAAATCCACCCTTATAACAAAAACAGAAAACATTTCGCACTTCGTAGCAACCATTAAATAACTATTACAACAGAAATGTCAAAATTCGCTAAAATATTCGACCATTACGCATGCGGGCGAAACCGCAAACTGCTTTGTATCATATGCTTTGCTATAATTATACGGATAAATTTAAATTTTCCCAGAGAATGTAAATAATTGAAACAATTTTCGTATGTTCGTAATTAAGTTATTGAGATACGAAAGATTACTAATTGTTTAAAAGCTTATTATCAAACTACTTGAAACATTACTTAATAGATTTGTTTACATTAAAAAAAAAGTAGTTGCTTATGTATTCTTCCAGACTATCCTCTACATCTGTGCCAAATTTAATCGAGATCCGTTCAGCAGTTTAGGCTACAAATTCTAACAAACATCAATACATCTAAACTTTCGCATTTTTAATATTAAGTAAGCTATAAACATTTTCCAATTATTGGTATGCCAATATGTCTTGTAACACATGGCCGTAAGGTGTATTATTCAATAATTCAATTTGAAACTAATATCTAATCTAGGGTGTATGTTAATATAGAAATTGGGGTATTAAACAATGTGTTAATAACAAAAGCTCTATTGTACAAAGATTACGATCATTTAGCCTAAAAATTTGGGACAATAAGATACAAAATTATCTAAATAACCGACGAACAAATGCTGCCTGGGGAAATTAAATCTGGATTTAGCATAATAATGAAAAAGGTCTGTCTCGCTAAGCCTAAGCATTGTGATCCTTTACAAGATTACATTATGCTTAGATTACGGTCATATCATATCTATACTAATATAATAAAGCGTAAACACACACTTCTTTGTTGCCTAAGATGTCAGCAATTACAGCATATTTTTGAATAATTCTTTTTTTTATAAAAAGCCCTACACTTACGTTATGCTTTAGGCTATATATTTCACGCTATTAAACGCGGGTAAATAAATTGGATAAAATTCCTAGTGTGGGAAAGAGACCATAAGTTGCTGCCAACATCAAGAAACAAAGATTGCTAACGTTTGTCATGTCACGTCATGTCATTTTGACATTTGCTATTGATAATTTGACAAATGTAGACAATAAAATAAAGTTTTTATAATTCAACGCGGATGAAGCCGCACGGGAACAGCTAGTTCTGGATAAAATTATAAATGTTATATTGATACGGCGCGGCGTTTCTTAATTAGTTTTTGACTAAAACTAGTACAAAAAAGTAACTTTGTCATACTTATATTACTAATGTAAGACTAGGAAGTATTTTAGAAAAATATACGAACGCAATTTCTTGGAAAAATGCATACTTATGCGAACTAACCCAAATTCTTCCATGCTAAGATTATTTGTTTGGTTTAAGACATAAGAGATGGCGTTTACGTTTGGTTTATGTGAATAAAAATAACGCTATAGATTCTTATGCAATTCACTTTAGTTAATTTAAATAATAAGTATATTGTATTAAAGTATTCCTTAGAGATAGTCTTTACTGCATCGAGATTTTTCAAATACTGGATTTTAGAATTAATAATGTCGATGATAAAGATGAATGTATAAGGCGCAGTATTTTAAAACAAAATTAAATTTAAATTATTCATGCAAATACGTAAGCAAACATGCATATGGTAATGCTTCCTATACATGTAGATCGCGATCCGCTTGTGGCTTAGGCCGTAGCATCGCATTTGTATTGTTTGGCTCGACACAAATCCCCCGACGACTAGGCTTACAAGCGATGCATTGTGCAGTCGAGAGACGGAGCGTGTCGGCCAACTCTACCGGGGCTAAGCTCAATTGTGAACCGAACGATCCAATTTAGTTACGTCGATTGCTTTTCGTTATTTCTGTTGTTTTGCTTTTCTCTATAGTTGTAGAGTTGCACGGTATTAAAAGAATGTAATCAAGTTTATGACTAAGATGCTGTGCTATGTGTTTTGTACAAGAAAACATTATCAGTATCCGCCTTTTACAAAGAAGTATAGAGCGTCGGTGGCTCAGTGGTTTAAGCACTTAACTTGTAATCTACAGGTCTTGGGTTCGAATCCCGCCGCCATGTACCAATGTGATTTTCGATTTTTCGGATTTTCATATGTACATAATTTACCCGACGTTATTACGGTGAAGGAAAACATCGTGATGCAACCTGCACGTATCGGCGAAGAAATTCAAAGATATGTGTGAAGTCAACCAACCCGCACTTGGCCAGCGTGGTTGACTATGGCCTAGTCACCCTAACTTTAGGGTAGGCTCCGAGCCCCTCGGTGGGGACGTATAGTGAGCTGGTGATGATGATGATGATGATGATAGAAATATAACTCTGTTTCTGTAGATTTCGTATAAAAAACTCGTTAAATTTTAGATACGCAATTTTAAATACTTGAAAATGTTAAAAATATCGACATAAAATACCTTCCTTTGACTTTCTGATACCAAGATAACTGGAGGAAAACGCTGGAAAAATATTATCTGGAAAAGAATTCTTTCTTGGAAAAACTTACAAAATTACCTTTCCTTTGAAATCTTGGAATTTTTGTTTTATTAAAAACCGTATCGGAAATAAGCTTATTCATAATAAATAGCCGAGTTGTTCCTTCTCTGCCAGCTCCTAATATTTATATTTCTTAACAACTGATATGTTGAAATTTCTAGATATTCTTTTGACAAATCCTATTTTCTAATTCAATTGTATGCAACTCTGTATTGTTGCAAACAATTCTCCCTGTGTACGAACAACAAACGTTCTGGAATATTAAATTTAAGATACGATCCAAAGCGGAAATTTACAAACAGTAATCTTTATACGTTTACGTTCCAATTACAATAATTGTTTTAAATATCCACCTTGAATTTCGAAGGCATCAAAATAGAATCACCTGAAGTTTTAGATCTTTTTAAAAAAGAGATAAACTAGGAAAAATCTGCTTGTCAATCTTATTATTATTTTAATATTATAAATGCGAAAGTTTAGATGGATGGATGGATGTTTGTTAGAGTTTGTAGCCTAAACGGCTGAACGGATCTCGATGAAATTTGGCATGAATGTAGAGTATACTCTGGAAGAACGCTACTTACTTTTTTTTTTAATTCCGCACGGACGGAGTCGCGGGTGAAAGCTAGTAGTAACATAATTTTTCATTTAAAAATGTATTCTAATTTTAAAACTGATTGAACAAAGCATTAGAAAATGAAAATGAATCCACAAATGCTGTATAATATATTAATATGCTCATTCGTATCCAATACGTGCAGAGTCTGCAGTTCTAAAGTGAAATGAGAGTGAAATGAGCTTAAACCGTTTATTGCGCTAAGAAATTGAATGTTTGTCTCAGCTCTTCAAATGGAATTGGGGAATATGAAATAAGATAGTCTGCATTTTATTAAAAAACTTTATTAGATCTTAAAAACTTCAATAATAAACGTTTGAACTCTATCTGAACATAATAAAGAAAGTACAAAAATGTATTGGTCGTCGTAAAGATACATTTTTCCGTCATATTTGGACGGAAAAATCTTCATAAGAAAGGGCCTTCAAAAGAAGAGTAAACAGCTATTTATTAAGCTAGCGCGTACCATCTTTCGACTGCATCACCACTTTCTCCAGATGAGATCATGGTCAAGCGCTAAACAAACATAAAAAACCAAGTTTTTCGTTTCCTAATCCCTAAATACATTTGATAAGCAAAAATAAAGATCGAGTATTGAGTTCGGAGGTAAAATGTCGAGAATTATACTTCAAATTATTCCAGTGTTACTCTTTGTAAAATTAAAACATTAATCTGGATTATTTACCGTATTATGTTTTATTTGCGAGCGCGGCAACCCTCAGGGATGGCGGATGCATGATTCACATTACGCCAGCGCTATCGTGATTCATTTCTTTGGACAGAGATAATGACACGGTCGGGGAAAATAAATGACGCGCGAGTTTAATGCGTTAATTGCAAGCTTTACTTGAGCTTTGTTTTTAATGTTTATATCATTTAAAACGTCATCGTACATAGATATACATAAACTATCATTCGTTAAGCTATGTACTAAAATATTCAATTAAAACTAGGAGTGGAAGTATTGAAATATTATATGTAAATTAGAGATCCAAAACATTCCCTGATTTATCTGATTTCCTGATAAAATCTATATAATATGAAAGTTCACATGTTATAACCGGGTTACCTAACCTTAGCTTGGTAAGGCTATGTTTATTTGATCTTTGAAGTGGTCAATTTTTGTTGGCAAAACCCCTAATTATGCTTCCAGAAATTTTTGTCACCAATCGATAGAGTTTTATATGTTAAAAATCAAGTTGTTTTTTAAGTCTTTTTTTAAATAGTTCTAAAATGGTAAACTAATAATTGGATGTTAATATTATAGTTGTTACTTAAAACTTATTATTTTATATTTTTAAATAGAATAAACAAATTGTCACCTCATCGAAATTCGAGTTTTATTCAGTGAACGTAATACAGCTTTGTAAAATTCATCCCGCGGGTACAATGAGAGCTATTACTTCGGAACTTTTATCCTGTTAAAATGCAAAACACAAAGTCCGTTGCGCCATCTTAAATTTCTTCCACGGACGTGCCGAAGCGATTTACCAAATTGCTGAACGTAAACCGTTCGTTTGAACAAAAAAAATCGGATTTCTCAGCTACGTTGGAGTTAACATAAATTGACTTTGTTATGTTACCTTTGTGAAACAATTGAGAACTGACCAAAACTATGTTCAAATTAGAAAAGAAACTAACACAAAATTACAAATAATCATTTAAATCTGTGTCAATTATCTCTGTGACAAATATTCTCTAAAGCCGGTTATACACGCACAGTTTTGAACATTTCGACCGTTCAGATAAATCTAAAAAACTGGGAACTGTTCAGTCTTCAGTTTTGCCACACGTTAGATTAAAGTGTCGGACTGTTCAGATATGTGTGTAGCGGGTTTTACACAAAATTAATAACATATCATATCCAGAATAAAAAAATACACAAACACACGAAAAATAATTATCCCTTCAGTCAGGCAGACATTCTCCAACATTATCTTCCTGATTAATTCTCCAGTGTGTTCCCTTTACTTTGTAAGTCTTTAATATGCTCTTTATTTACTATGCTCGAGTTTGTTCCTAGCTTATCTATTAAGTTGTCACGAGCAGCTTGGGAAATCTTATACGTCGAGTTCAGTTTACATATTGTCAGACCATTTACTTTTCATGGGGATACTGTATAACGTAAACGCACCTATTACCGCCAGTTTAAGCAATGTTCAGATTGAGGCCCAAAAAATAAGCATGATATTCGATTGATGTCCAATGAAAATAGTTTTTTCGAGTAGTGGATTTATTGGTCTTTTGAGTCATGTATATAATCATTTATACTAAGAATTACTTAAAAGATTAAAAATTAAATAAAAGAAAAAGGTGCGAGTCCCTATTACCGACCCAACCCATAGAAATAGAAATTTACGAATTGAGGTATTGTACACTGTCTTTGGTAAGGATTTGGATAGGGACAAGGTTTAAACTCTTTCCAAAATCCATAATGATATTTTATTATGTTGTCTACAGGATGAATCTAAATAAATGAAGTTACTTCCGTTATCTTATGAATTATGCATCTGTTCTGCGGACGAGGCGAGTCTGATTAAAGCCACCCTTTTTGTCGTCGCGCCCTCCCTGTTTTGTTCTGACGTCTCTTCAAACATTTTAATGCAAAAACTGTCGTTGCCACACTCGAAAAGTTATTATAAATCGAATTTAATACACTTACAATCGAATCAAACGACGTCTATATGTAACAGTGTCTTAAATGTTAAGGCCACGTTTAAACGCCAATTTCTATTTTAATGTTGACTTGTCAGATTATAGGAGATGCTTACAAAACATGTTTAAGAGTCGTTTCAGTATTTTGCCGTTACAATAAAGGAATTATTTCGTATATACACATTTTAATGAATATAGAACTTTATACTGATTTTCAAAAAAAATGTTTTAATATTGTAAATCGTTCGAAGTTATTTTGCTGGTTATATAAAAATAGACAATACCAGATGCGATATCGGTATAATGAAAGAAAAATATGCAAAGATATTTCGCGAAAAACGCTTGATGTTTTTTTATAAAAAACGGTTTCGGTATTGCGAAACACTGATCCCTATCTTGTTTTCAGATCGTTACCAGTGCAATTGCGAGATAGGTTTTCTCTTATCCAATCTATTCGAACACGCGAATCCACGAAAGGTATCAGGATTATTGCATTCTTTTAACATTTTTCTCGGACCATTGATATATCCAAACAATTAAATAGTAAAATAGAATTACAATTTTAATGGCATGATTTAAAAAATAACTTTGATAAAAAGACAAAAAATTTTGCGTAACTTTTTCAGCAGTGGAAATTACTTTGTACCTACCCGTATTGGTGGTTTTAGGTTATTTATGTACTATGAAATTTGAATCAAGAGGCCGACAAACTCATTAAATATAATGAGCTCTTTGTTGGCATATATTGATTAATTTCTCATTAATTTCCGTAATAATTTAGGATATTTACAACAACTAAATCATAAATCTATTCAAATCATAAAACAAAGGTCACATTTTTATTACTAAAAATTGAATGTCTTTTTTTTACATAAATGGAAATGGCGTTTCAGTGACATGAAAGCTGCAAAAATATGATATTTATTTAAATTCGATACAGTACGACTATGACGCAGGAAACGGACGAATTCCGGACGCCGAATAAGCAGTTATCGGGTCCAATTTCCCGAGCTGTCATATTTATTGACCCTTTGTCGTTTCATCAGGAAGTGCTGAGATCGACCAAAAGCCATTGTTACTGTAATGATCGTGAGAATATTGCATAAGTTATCATGAATCATTTTAAAGTAAATATTCATTTTATATCACTTTTCGGACGAAGAAGTAGTTTTAGTGCTTTTTATCTGATCTATTTGAATGTTTTATAGATTACTAGCTGTTGCTCGCGACGTCGCCCGCGTGGAATTTAAAAAATAATAAAAAAACATAGCCTATGTTACTCACAGATAAATTACCTTTCTAATTGTGAAAGAATTTTTAAAATCGGCCCAGTAGTTTTTACGTGAATCGAATACATACAAAAATACAAATCTTTCCTCTTTATAATATTAGTATAGATATAGATATAGATAATAGGTCATCGTAAATTTGCGTTCATACAATTTTTTTACAATTTTACATATAAAATATTCATGTTCAGGTCAAAAGTAACAGAAAACTGATTAAAGCACCTTTAAAAGTTTTTTTTTAATATTATAATATTTTTTTAATATACCCAAGGTTTAAAAGTTTGTTATATAATAAAGGTCACGAAGCAATTCAAATTCGGTGAACCTTATCTTAGCGAATGACAAAAATAACTTCAAAAGATTGCCGCACAAAGCTAGGCTCTTCAAAGGTCGAGCAAAGTCAAACTGTTCAAGTGAATACATAAAAACGTATGCGAAGATTAAAAGTCTCATACCTATTTTCATTTTAAAAATAAATCTGTATTAAATATACCTGAATATAAACTGCCTTTTTAATAATCAGTTAAATAAAAATATATTAAGTTACGTCTTTTATTTAGGTAAATGAAAGTTAAATTTCGCTTGTAATTTACAAAAGCGATCCTTTTATTTTTGCTTTTCCCAACAAAGATAAGGAGGCGAGATATTAAGCGGGCGAGGATTTAGCCCAAAGCTATTGCTGGTAAAGGGCATTTCACATCAAAGGCGATAAGAAAACGTGGCACTTTGAAGATCAGTCGTGTAAAGTAGCACTGAAAAGGTGTTGAAGTGATAGTATACAAATTTCTATAGACAAAACAGCACACGATCAACGGCAAATAACAAATACCATACGAAAAAAATAGTGAATTGGACAGAATGATGCTTGCTTGTTTTCGGTGATGTTAACCCTATTGACGGTTTTTACAGCTTCATCGGATACTGAGCTCTCGGTCTCGGATGATCGAGAGCTAGAATAGAATACTTGATCCCTAGTGTAGTTAAGTCCCTAGTTGCCAACGCGGCTATGAGTGACAGAGTGTTAAATAGTATCTTAACGGTGTTGTCTACGTGATAAGGCAGAATGATGTACTTGGACGTTGTTTTTTATATCATAAGGTTGCAAATGAGCATGCGGTCACGCGGATCGCTGCCCATAGACATCAACAAATTCTGTCAATAAAAAGGTGAGCAACATGTTTGCAATTGCAGCATATTTCCCACCTTTTAATTGGCAGAGGACGGGGACGCACGGAAAAAGGATATTTCCCTTTCTAATTCGTCTCTTCTCCTATCCCATCGAATGCTTTGTGCTTATTGCTTTTATTAAAAACAATTTGTGTAATGTAGATATAACACAGTGCAAACGAAGGGATACGAACGATATGACATCTTTGGAGATACGGAATAAACGACGCATGAAATAATTTCCATTTTATTAAAAACATCATAAACTAACATAATAGTACACAGAAAATTGTATTAAATTAATGTAAATCAATACATTAATAGAAATATCTTAATCTATTAAGAATTAACTGTATCAATACCAGCTACGAATACATTGATTACTTACCTAGATATCTAGATTTTGTGAGCTGACAACTTGTCGAATCCGGTAACAAGCTTCTGGAGTCGCTCCGATTGTCAAGGGACCTAATCAGCGCTCCGTAGCACGTAACACAAGTTTGAATATCTACAACTATATAACTCACAGTGGAGTATCGGGTTCATTTATAAACTTTGTTATTTTATAGTTAACCTTATTTACAAGATGTGTTAAATCACGTGTTAAGGAAACTTAATTTTAAAAAGTATTGTAGCACGTCAAGTTGCTCATACTATACTGATCTTACATCTTACTTATGTTACTTATCTTACTTACACTGATCTACAACAGGGCCTTTGAGGTCTTATTTTAGTCCCTTTCCCTTTCCACCCTTTTCTTAAGAGGAAAGAATGGGAAGAAAAAGTGTCCTTAACGGTGGAGGAGACGCGTAGGAAAGGGAAATGTCCTCTTTATGTACGTCTCCTCCTCCGTCAATTAAGGGTAGGCAACGCAACTGCAATTGCAGATGTTTATGGGCAGCGGTCGCTTTCCATATCGGTGGATTCAGATGGCCTTATGCTCGTTTGCCACTTTATATTATATAACAAAAAAAAACAAGTAAAGAAGAATCAATTCCTAGAGTAATAAAGTAACTGTATATTAGTGATTTAAATCTATAAGAAACATATTCAATAACTTTGTAAGAGGATCTGAATTAAAGGCTATTTTATTTATTTACATTGAAAACAACAATTCAAGTAAACCATAAACTTACTTACAGGAATAACATATGCGTAAACCAGTCGTTAAGTTTTATTACAAATACTTCATGAGACTTTGATAACTCTATTCAAAGCTGCGAGAAGCTGCTTGAAAGCGTATTTATGATTCATAAAGCTCCTTTACAACTTCGATTGACCCTCTCGCTTAATGAAGTAATGAATTTTCAATGGCCACTTTTGTTGCTACAGACTGGTTAACATTGTTTACTTTACGCCCGTGCGGTGGCCCCTTCTCGATTAAATTTATATTACCTAACTTTCCTATAACTGCGCTTAAGTACAATAGAATGTGAACACAAATATAAATTAATACTACTGGTAGTCAAAATCTAAAGAAAATGAAGTAGTTCAAAGTTTTCACATTACTTATTATTCACAAGACCTACCAATCTTGGTACACACCGATATGTACCATTAATTTGATTCTGTACCTTTCAACCAGTCTGTACTAGTTGTACTTTGATGACTGTCAAATGAAAGAAGCAATGACAGTTGTTTTTTTTTAATTTATCGTGGCTTTGACATTGGTTCAAATTATGTAGGTACACATTTAACTGTTTCTATGCATACTTAGTGTACTAATTTAATTTTATTGAAAGCAATAACGTCCATTATGGTCTAATTTATGCGAGTCCGATTTACATTGCTAAGGTGATTACGGTTTGACTTCATGCGCCAATCTCAGCAAATTGTCTTGATTATTAATATGATAACGGTTACTTCAATGGTTATTGGATTGTTTGTAAATTAATCTTTATTACGTTTAGAATAGAGTACATTACGGTTGAATTAATTAGTTTTTGTCTACAGCCCACAGAATTTTTATATTGTTCTTCGATATTTAAATACATGTTAACATACTGAGAATTGTTCTATTCTTGTTAAATTAATAGTTACAGTTAAACAAAAATTTCACTAATTAAATTAATACTACTAGTAGTCAAAATCTAAAGAAAATGAAGTAGTTCAAAGTATTCACATTACTTATTAATCACAAGACCTACCAATCTTGGTACACACCGATATGTACCATTAATTTGATTCTGTACCTTTCAACCAGTCTGTACTAGTTGTACTTTGATGACTGTCAAATGAAAGAAGCAATGACAGTTGTTTTTTTTTAATTTATCGTGGCTTTGACATTGGTTCAAATTATGTAGGTACACATTTAACTGTTTCTATGCATACTTAGTGTACTAATTTAATTTTATTGAAAGCAATAACGTCCATTATGGTCTAATTTATGCGAGTCCGATTTACATTGCTAAGGTGATTACGGTTTGACTTCATGTGCCAATCTCAGTAAATTGTCTTGATTATTAATATGATAACGGTTACTTCAATAGTTATTGGGTTGTTTGTAAATTAATCTTTATTACGTTTAGAATAGAGTACATTACGGTTGAATTAATTAGTTTTTGTCTACAGCCCACAGAATTTTTATATTGTTCTTCGATATTTAAATACATGTTAACATACTGAGAATTGTTCTATTCTTGTTAAATTAATAGTTACAGTTAAACAAAAATTTCACTAATTAAAATTTAATCTCAGAAAGTGAAGTGCCTTAAATTAGATATAAATTCTACAAAATGAAAAATTATTTGAAATAGGGCGAAAGACCCGAATAAGCTTTAAACAGCTTTCCTTTTAAGCTGTGTTTTTTAGGTTATCTAGGAAAATGTAATAAATATTAAATGAACACTAACTACACTTAATTTCTTTCTTTTTATTTCTTCATTCATTTTACGAGAACAATACAATTTTCGGTAAAAATGTTACGGTTTCAATTCGGAAAATAAAATTATTCACTGGAAACTCCTTTTCAATTCTTTGTGAAGTTGGAAAGGAAAAAAAATCATTATTCCGAACAAAATCCAAACATCGGTAGCACTCAAAAAGGCTTTGTTTATGAATTCCGTCCGTGTATTCGATATACGTAAATATATTTTTGTCGATCGACGTCCCGCAAAGGCCCCGATAAATATGTATGTACCCGGACGAGTCGTCACCTGGCCCGAGATAATTGCATTCGGGACGAATTAAATAACTATATTTTACCTTTATTGTGTTTTGTTTCAGATTAATTTGATTCTTTTTCTTCACCTTTCAATTGTTTTTATAACTTGGAATTTGGAACGCATTAAGAATGTATATTTGAGGAAATTTGAACCGAAAGTTGCGCTTGATAGAGAAATTGAGAAGCAAAAGGTTAGCGTGGTATGAAGATATTATGCCGTGAGATGATGAGGACATAAACAAGATAGTATTGATATTGAATCTGGATGCTTACAAAAGTAGAGGAAGACCGAATAAAGTATTGATGGATTGTGTGTTTTGATGTTACTGGTGTCACTTGTGATCCAAGAATGCCTCTTAAGCTTAAGGGACAGATCTACAAGTCCATCATTAGACCTGTCGTATTGTATGGATCTGAATGTTGGGCCACCAAAGTTGCGGATGAAAGGAGATTGCATGTGGCTGAGATGCGTATGTTAAGATGGATGTTTGGTGTGACAAGAATGGATAAAGTTAAGAATGTGTATATTAGAGGAAGTTTGAAAGTAGCGCCAGTGGTGGAGAAATTGAGAAGCAAAAGGTTAGCGTGGTATGGACATGTTATGCGACGAGACGATGGGGACATAAACCAGAAAGTGTTAAGAATGAATGTGGATGGCTACAAAGGAAGAGGAAGACCGAAGAAAGTATGGATGGATTGTGTGAAAGAGGATATGCTTAAGAAAGGAGTGGATTCAGATATGACGGCTGATAGAGATGTATGGAAGAGCAGCACATACTGTGCAGACCCTCCATAAGGGATAAGGGCAAGTTGATGATGATGATGATGATGATGTTAATAGTGATTTCAGATATGACGGTTGATAGAGATGTATGGTGGCAATAGAGACAAGAGCAGGCAATTTCGATCTAAAGAGTTAGTATGCTTCAAATAATTTGAATTGATAAAATGATTTTAAAACAATTTTGCAAGCAGAATACTTCATATTTAATCGTATAAATATGCGATATTTTAGCATTTTTCTCTTCAAATGTGCCTCGTGGTAGCTCTTGAAACGAGAGCCACTTTAAAGTTTCATCCGAACAAAGGGACTAATTTCACACCTTCCTGATACGTAAAGACTAAAGTGCGTTTGTATAGAACATATTTACTTTTACTGCATAGGAAATGTATGTTAATTTTAAATAGCGATGTTAATTAAAAATGCATTAACACCTTAACGCTTTGACGCAAAAGCTTTTAGGCTAAAGGTTTTAACATAATTCACGCGTTTCAAATCTTCCTAATACATTTTTTAATTCCCCACCTAGTATCTTATATGTTAAAGCATAAATTACAAAATGTACAAATTGTAACATAAATAATACGTAAATATTGATTTAACCTTTAAGTAGTTATCTATACTAATATTATAAAGAGGAAAGATTTGTATTTTTGTATGTATTGAAATAACTTAAAAACTACTGGGCCGATTTTAAAAATTCTTTCACCATTAGAAAGGTAATTTATCTGTGAGTAACGTAGGCTATATTTTTTATTATTTTTAAATTTCACGCGGGCGAAATCGCGAGCAACAGCTAGTTATGAATATAATTCCAGGTTCTAGTCATTACATGTTTGAAATTTAAAAATAAAATAAAAAAATAATTTTTTTTTCCATTTTAACCAAGGAATTCTACAAAATCCTTCCAAACTTATTTCTTGAAGTTTAGATTAAAACGTCCGTTCAAAACGATATTTCGACTCGTAGAAAATTAATTTTGGACTCATAATAAAGTTGCTTCCGTGACAAGAAACAGAAAGTTTCATAGCGTCAAGTATTTGCTTCATCTCTAATTGTTTTCGAAATCTAATTGAAATAGATTAAATTATTAAATCGTATTTAAGTGTTTACTTTCTGAATTACCCAAGCAAGTTACCTATTAATCTGATTAAAGTAAGTGACCGATTTATTAAAATAAAATCCCAATTTCTTGACTTCCATTTTATATTCATTGCAACCCTTGAGAAGAATTTATTAGAAAGCTAGCTGTTCCCGTGCGGCTACATCCGCGCGTTATTATAAAAACTTTATTTTATTGTTCCAAATGCCAAAATTAACGTTACCATAACAACCTTGCTTCCTTAATGTTGGCAGCTTGTAGTTTATGGTCCCTTTCACACATGAAGGTTTTTTCCGATTTAATTATCCCCTAAGTTTAAAGGCGTGAAAATATATAGCCTAAAGCGTGTCGTAAGTGTAGAGCTTTTTATTAAAAAAATAATTATTCAAAAATATGCTGTAATTGCTGACATCTTAGGCAACAAACAAGTGTGTGTTTACGCTATATTATAATAAAGTATATGTAGACAGATGAAGCACGAAGCACATAAATTAAGCGTATTTATCAAATATGTGAGGTTAAAATGTGATATATTACTGTCAAATTAAGTAGATGGTTTGTTTTTTTATTGTTTTTTTTACACACATGGAATTTTACAATACAGTCGAAAACATGATTAAACAAAGTCACAATACTTATCACAAGACCCAGGCAGTAGAGTTCCGTGACGATTTGATACTTTGGGTATAGCTGATGCCTGAGCAAAGTGCTTATAAAATTAGATTTCAAAGAGATAATGATATAAAATAAAGAAACTTAAATTAGATGGTTGGCTACCTCACACGTTTCTCTATTTTATTTGTCTTTATTTTTTTATTATTATACTTTTTTTTTCAATATTAACTATACAGCGATTGAATGATATAAAATTAATACTCCTTAAAATTAGTTTTGTCAAAAACAAATCTATAAAAGAAGTTTATTTACGTAAGTTGTTTTAAACATCAATTTACCTTTAACGTGGGGTAGTTCGGTGCAACTTTTATCAGTTCAAAGTCTCTCCTAACCCTTATCAAGTAAATGATTTACGTGTTTGACGTTTTACAGTTTGCTAACTGCGAAATTTATGAGTTTTTTTTTTTTTTTTTTTTTTTTTTTTTTTTTTTTTTCAATATTAACTATACAGCAATTGAATGATATAAAATAAAGAAACTTGAATTAGATGGTTGGCTACCTCACACGTTTCTCTATTTTATTTCTGTCTTTATTATTTTACTTTTTTTTTTTCAATATTAACTATACAGCAATTGAATGATATAAAATAAAGAAACTTAAATTAGATGGTTAGCTACCTCACACGTTTCTCTATTTTATTTGTCTTTATTATTTTACTTTTTTTTTTTCAATATTAACTATACAGCAATTGAATGATATAAAATAAAGAAACTTGAATTAGATGGTTGGCTACCTCACACGTTTCTCTATTTTATTTCTGTCTTTATTATTTTACTTTTTTTTTTTCAATATTAACTATACAGCAATTGAATGATATAAAATAAAGAAACTTGAATTAGATGGTTGGCTACCTCACACGTTTCTCTATTTTATTTCTGTCTTTATTATTTTACTTTTTTTTTTTCAATATTAACTATACAGCAATTGAATGATATAAAATAAAGTTTTTATAATTTCACGCGGATGAATCCGCACGCGAACAGCTAGTCATAAATAAATAACCTAACCTTAATTTTGCAAAACCAAGAAACTCCACAATTCATAATAAACTAGACTAAATTTTTTAATTCAGATTAACTGTAATGTTGTATGTAACTTTGTTGTACCTTCTTCCTTCAGTATTTACTCGAAAACGTCGAAAAAAGATTACATAATAGAGACTTGAACGTTTTTAATGGATCGAAATATATGTATTATTTTTCGATGTAAGTGAATTGTATTGTAACCGCCTGTAGCTAAAAAGACTCGACTGATTTTGAAGTGGGTTGATTTTCTTTTGTTTTCTTATTCTTTACGGGACTTTTTACCTTACCTATTATTTCTTTTATACCATTATTTTTCTACCAAGCTTTGTCAGATACTCGACGAACCGACGATGTTTTTCGACTATAATTTCATTACATGCCGTGACATTCTACGGCACTACGTTTTCCAAACACTTGGAATTTCCCGTGTATTTTTACTCCACGCAATTTGAACGGTGTACGATTAAACAAGGTGCCGTTCATTCGACACTTCGCACCGTACATAATGGTATCGTTTTTGAATGAGTTAAACCTTTTTTTAGTTATATAATATTACAAAACAAAGAGTAGCGAAGCTAATGAATAGTTATATTTACATTTCATACATGCACACTACTTGGCAGCACTTGCTTCTTGGTACACGTGTAAGTTCGTGTCATCATTATCTCCCTGACCTTAGCCTTCTTTATGTGGGGTGTCACCAAATCGTTCTTTGGAACGTTCTATCATTCGTCATTCAGTTGTCATTCCCTCATCTATCAGGTCAACCATCTCTAGGCCTGCTCATGTGTTTGTTTATTTTATTTAAATCCATATTTTAATTAATTAACAAACCAAATGAAACATATTTGAGCGTATATTCCGGTAAGCGGGATATGTAAGGACATCCTGTATCATATTGTGCCGCCGGCGAAATGGTAATTAGTGAATTAATTATGTAGGCTACATTCAGAGAAACAAACGGATACGAGAGCGTCGGAATCGTTTGGTAAATATTTAAATGTTGTTGTACCTTAAATTGAGGTTACTACTATTCAGAAATTGTTTATTTAACAACTCGGGTATGTGTAGTCAAAGAATTATGTTTGTTTCTAATTCAGGATCGACTTAAGTTTTCAACTTAACTTAACTGTGAACGACAAATCAGGCGGGTAGGAAATAAATTTCCTCGACTGTATGGTCACAAATTTTTACTAATTATTTACAGTCCAAATGAGCAGAGCGATTTTATTTGATCACATATCAGTAACATTAAAAAATGAGTTTTAAGCTAACCATAATTTGTGTAAAACTGATCCAAAATCTAAAAAATTACTCCCAAAACAAATGGGTCGAAGCCTCGAAGCTATACGTCAAAATCAATACATTAAAGGATTAGCCAATATGTTTATACTCGGCTTAGAAACGTGATCTGTATACGCCGCAAGCTTTCCCAAGATTAGACATTTTACGTTCATATTACTTTAATGGACGTGAGATTATTGTGGATATTCCAAGCTGGAATATTTTCTTATCAAAGCGGCTCCAGTCTGTTTCGGGGTTTATTTACCTTTGTAACGATCCTTGAAACCATTTTGTGGGATTACTAGAGACTAAAACAGAAATAGCACAATTTGAAACTATGATTACAAAGCATAAATCATACTAATATTATAAATGTGAAAGTTCAGATCAGATGGATGGATGTTTGTTAGAGTTTGTAGCCTAAACGGCCGAACGGATCTCGATGAAATTCGGCATAGATGTACATAGGTGATAGTCTGGAAGAACACAAAGGCTACTTGGTTTTTTTAAATACTACACGGACGGATTCACGGGCGAAAGTTAGTTTTTTATAAAGTTGGATTTTGTAATTAATCCATGATGGTTAAAAATGTGAAATATTTTTTTTATAATGTACAAAAGTTGAGTTAAAACAGCGTTGGTTTTTTTCTTATTTATGTCTACCGCTTGTCTCAGAACTGTGAGAAGAAATTCTTTAGATTTGTATTAGTTATTCGATCTTTTAAACTAAATTTTGTGTACTCAAAATAATTTTACATGGCTCAATAACAAATGTATACATTCAACACATGAATATACTGTTAATAAATATTCAAGCTATGTAAATGTTTGCTGAATATTCTAGAATGTAGTGGCAAATATGCAACAATGGAATTGGGTCGACTAATCATATTAGGGGTGCACGCGTGTTGCACCCCTATATGCTTTTAGCGAAGCCTTTATTGAACCTTGTCAGTATATCATTCAAAGTTTCAAGGAATTATGCGAAACGAAACTTTTTAAATTGCATAAATAAATGCGAAAGTTGAGATGGATGGATGTTTGTTAGAGTTTGTAGCCTAAACTTCGGGACGGATCTCAGTGAAATTTGGCATATACGTAGAGGATAGTCTGGATGAACACATAGGCTACTCACTTTAGTTGTTTTTAAATCCACGACGAAGTCGCGAGCGGAAGCTAGTCTTAACTAAAGTAGAGTTAAATTTATCGGATAATCAAGATTAATCTACAAAAGCAAAGGCCTGTATAATGCAAACGATAGGCTTAAAATTAATACAATCCTTTGCTAATGAATCGGAGAATATCGTAACTAACGAGGAGAATTTTGAAAGAATTAAAAATCTTTTAATAGCGCTTTTTTATTTTTTGATATCTATTTCTATTCGATATAAGCTAACCTTGTTATTGAATAAAATAGACTATTACTCGTATTACTATATTGTTTTTTTAATTCCACGAGGGCGACCTTCCGAACAAATGCTAGTTTTGATAAAGAAAATGCTTATAGTTTCTGAACATACTTTAGACTTGATTTTACACAATTTATTACAAAAAGAATGTTGTCTTTATGTTCATCTTTATTGTAATAATTAGGAAATATGTCATTGCTTTATTATGTATGATTTATTTTTCTCCAACGAATTCAATATCCTTGTCACGTACTTGTGCGTTGAAGGAAAGTAATATAAGGACACTGAATTGGAGGACTATTTATAGATCCAAGATTAACCCGAGTCTTGTCTTTTATTAGTTTTATTACACTCTGTATAACTTAACTGGACTGGATTTCTTTTACATTATTAACGGTAAGTTTCTAAGTACATTATAAATTATTTAAGGCATTTTTTAAGGTTAAGTTAAGGTTGAAAATTAAAATAATTATTCATGACTATATTTTGCTCGCGACTTGATCCGTGCAAGTTAAAAAATAATATGTTACTTATATAATCTAGCTTTCTAATGATGACAGTATTTTTGAAATCTGTTCAGTAGTTTTTGAGTTTATATACAAAAATACAAATCCTCTTTACAATATCAATATAGATTTAAATAACTATGAAGACTACGTTAACGCAATTATCATCGTTACATTTAAATCGGTAAGCTGATAAATTTACAGGAAATTAAAGCATTAATTACTCTATTATTAAGATAATATTAACAGGAAATGGTAAGGAATTTGTGTATCATATGTGCTGACAGCATAATGATAATTAATTATAATTACTACATTAAAGATTTGGTTCCGTATGGCATATTACGGACGTACAAACAATAGTATCATATGTGTTCGTATTAACGAGCTTGTCAGCATTATAGTATTATTTTGCTATAGTTTTTATTGTTTTTTTTTACGCCATTTAGCTAAGGAACATACGGCTAACTAAACTCGCCAACAACGAATAACTGCTACCCCAAAACATCTGCAAAGCAGATAAGTTTCCTATCTCTAATGGAAGGAGTATATACAAAAAGAGAACATTTACCCTCCCTTTGCGTCCTTACCTCTAAGTATTCAAGTAACTTTAAAATTACCTCAAGTGTAAATTTCTATAATTCTATGGTTTACATTTAATGTTTACTTGGATATATTATTTAACTGTAAAGTAAGAGAATATGTTTAAAAATTGCTTGAATGTTTTCAGCTAAGAACAAAAATCCCGTTTCTTAGACGAGTACTCTAAGTTACGATCTTTTTACGTTGCTTTTATACACGTAGATGCACCTTTTTATAGTAAGTATATGACGAGACGTTAAATTTAATAATGTCATCTATAGGGGGCGCGTTTACGAGCACTCACCTGTAATGTAGTGTTAGTGATGTCAAGCTGTTTATCGATAAGTTAAAAACAATAAGATGTTGAACATAGTAGGCAGGCACTTCGTACTTTTCTGGGTTCCAGTGTTAAGTCAATATTTTGTATACTTATTTGAAATAATTAAAGACATATTTACTGCAACTTGATACGAAAAGCAAGGTTATTATGTAACCCAATTCTTGATAGAATTAGGAATCAGCGTAATCAATGAAATATTTATAAAATCTATAACATTCTTAAAATTAACAGCACTGTATTTCATCACTTTTTTTTACAGATTTTTGACAACAATATTATATCATTTGTTATCATCTCGTTTACATTAATATTTTTACTCTAAAGCGTGAAAAAATCGATATCGATAAAAATATTTCCCATCACTAAGAATATGGGGGAAAGTTTCAAAGCGACTGCGTAGCTAATATGATTAGCTCGCGTATTTGTGTAGCCACGCACCGCTTGTTTCACGACGCGAGGATGCGGCATTCACTGATTTTATTCGTATTATTTACTGTTGATTAAGCCTTTATACGGTTTAAACTTAGATCAAAGTACTCACTCAGTTCAAAGTAGGCCAAGCGTTTATCCTACTTTATTATGATACTAATATAATAAAACATAAACACACGCTACTTCGAGGCGATGGATGTCAGCAATCACAGCATATTTTATAATAATCCTTTCTTTAATTAAAAAGTTCTACACTTACGACACGCTTTAGGCTATATATTTTCACGCGATTTAACGTAGGAGGAAAATAAATTAGAAAAATGCCTACATGTGGACAAGGGACCATAAACTACAAGCTTCCAACATTAAGCAAGCAAGGTTGCTGGTAACGGTATTGTTATCCAATATCAAAGGCTTTAGTTGTCATTTGTGTATTTGAATTTTGACATTTGTAATCGAGAATTTGACAAATGTAAACAATAAAATAAAGTTTTTATAATTTCATGCGAATGAAGCCGCACGGGAACAGCTAATACATAAATATATATTCTATTTGTATTTGTTGTTAATTTCCACACGCAGTCTTGCTTTAGTAGTCCTACAGCTTTTCCACATAGATCTTAACTAAGTAAGCTCATTTAATAACTCCGAGTATAGCAGTAAGTTACAGAATATAACAGAATAAAAGTATGCATTTTACAATAAATACGTTTATATATATTACGGATATATCCTCAATCCACACAAGTCTAGGGATCAGAGGTAATTCATGTTCTAATCGTCTTAATCCATTTAGTAGACACGTTTAATGCTTCATCCGTTTTGCTTTGACCTATCTAGATCATACTGTGACCGCTTACATACACGATTTAGCTTTAATAATGTTCAACGAAGGGGATCAAGGTAATTTGGTGGGCTGTTATCAGGTCGTAAATTTTCGCTGATATCTTGTGCAACGTTACGTTGTTTAGTAGAAAGTGCAATGATCGTGGACATATAAACCAAGTCTATACAATTAAGCAATTGTTTAAAAAGCCACATAAATACGAGGAATAATGTTTTATATTTTTTTTTTCGCATGCCTCAAATAATTATGTCTTTTATCTGGCACTAGCTGTTCGCGTGCGGATTCATCCGCGTGCAATTATAAAAACTTTATTTTATTGTTTACATTTGTCAAATTATCAATAGCAAATGTCAAAATGACATGACAAACCTTAGCAATCTTTCTTTCTTGATGTTGGCTGCAACTTATGGTCTCTATCCCACATTAGGGTTTTTATCCAAAATATTTACCACCTAAGTTTAATGGCGTGAAAATATATAGCCAAAAGCGTGACGTAAGTGTACGGCTTTTTATTAAAAAAAGAATTATTCAAAAATATGCTGTAATTGCTGAGATCTTAGGCAGCAAAGAAGTGTGTGTTTACGCTTTATTATAATAGTATAGATTACGTGAACGCTTCGGGTTACTAATGTGAATGACGTTAGTACTTTCCAAAGTACCACTTTTGTAATATCATTACTAAAAGGGTTCTATAATTTATGTTTTACCTGCCCCGCACAGATGCTGCAGTCCCTAATTCACGCCCATATGGTGCGAAGGGTAACTCTGCTCTAACTATTAGCGCCTTTCTCGGGGTTAATGTTAGGGTATAGGCGTTTTGAGTGTTGTTTTCTTTTACCCTGACAAGAAATGTATACAAAACTCTAACCTGTATCATCATTAAAACGTATACTTACATACGGTAAACAAATAAGTAAAATCGTTTTTCTCTTTTTCAGATATCTTGAAGAAATGCGTTGACAGATAAACAAAATGTTAGCGTTTGCCGTTTTACTCCTGGCCGGACAACTTACTCCGCTCAGAGCTGGGAAATGTACGACGTAAGTAAATTCAATCTGATTTTATTCAACCAACCTAATAGTATACGTTAGTTTTAACGCGATGAATTTCAAATACCATTCATTCCATTTCCATGTCCTCAAAGGCCGGCAACGCATCTGTAGTTCCTCTGGTGTTGCGGATGTCCATGGGCGTCATTGATCATCACGATGTTTCCGCCGCTCATTTGCCCCCTTTTATTATAAAAAAATTACCCAATTTGTACAAAAAAGTTTAATTAATTGGTTAAAACTGTCAATGATAAGATTAAACTAAATTATAAAATAAACTTAATGTACAACTAAAATGTTACGTGAAGGAGGATGAATTTGAAAAAAGAATTGCGAACGAAAATTAAGCTACTACTTGACCTTCTGAAAGGCGAGACCCCGTTTAAAATATGAAAGCGCAGTTCCACTCGTATGAAAAAAACGTTCTCTACAATTCCGGGGCGGCCGGTGCGAAAGTGAAAACGTGTCAAGAGCCAGCCGAGTAAAAGTGGTGCACCTTTTAACGAACGTGTTTCGTTTACTGCGTCGCATGAATAACTTTTATATTTCAGATTCTAAAAATAGCCAGAAAATACCGTTTATAGGTAATTAAATATTTCCATTAGTATTTACGTTAGTTTAAAGAACACAATGTGTCAATATTGTTTTTAATCTTACTAATATTATAATCTTACTAATATTATAAATGCGAATGTTTAGATGGATGGATAGATGGATGTTTGTTACAGTTTGTAGGCTAAACGGCTGAACCGATTTCGGTGAAATTTGGTACAGATGTAGAGGATAGTCTGGAAGAACAGACAGACTACTCACTTTTGTTTTTTTTTTAATTCCACGCGGGCGGCGAAAGCTAGTGGTGTCATAAAGGCACGATTCTGATAAGTTTCTTTACGAAATATTTGTCTGATTTACAAAGTAACGGATACCAGTCGAATATTTAAAAGAATCTTAATCACTTCGTTTTTGAGCACTGCTTGCAATATGTCAGATGTCAAAATTGTATTGTAATTTGGAGTTTAAGCGTGACCTTGTAATTTAATATCCTGTTAGATATTTAATGCTGGGTTGCTGAAGTTTCCATTTATTTTATCATTACCTAGTGATTTATTAGTATCAGGTTAAACTGATTTTCAAATGAATAAAACTCAAGCTACGTAGTTCGGAAACGCATTTCATGAAATTATGGAACCAATAATACTAACGAATGTTTAAAAGTAGCTGGGAAATTGGCCATTTTGTTTCAGTATTCGGCCGTTATTTTACTGTATTACAAAAAAGTAAAAAAAAAAACTATTAACTTAGCTAAACGATTATACATTTTACACTAATTTTGTTACCACAAGTTACTGTATTTTGCGTGTTTTACTTAACTCTTGTAATGTAATGATGTTATTTTTCAAGAAACATTTAGACATTTTCTGGCGGCGTGTTGTGAATTTAATAAAAAACATATTTTGAGATAGACATTAAGCTGTCACAGACGTCCCACTTTCACTATATCTCATACTTTTATTATGTTTTACGCACAGAAGTATATGGTGTGGAAATTATAATTTTGTTTTTGAAAGACGTTTAAAGTATATGTAACATGTTTTTGCCTTCGTGAATAATGTGTACTCAGTTTTACAAGCAAAAATAAAGAAATTTATTCAATGATGATTCAAAAACTTCGTAATCAGATCAGTAATCGTTCATCAGGTGACATCAATAGTTTGCAATGCCGTAGGGTTTATAATTATACGTCTCATTACAACGGTTTTTGAATACCATAATCATAGGGAGAGAGGAGAATGTACCAATTTTATTGTTGCTTCTGTGGAAGTTTACTTGTTAGATACTATTCGAAAGAGTAACTTCAACTATCGATTTCAAATAAAATGTTGATCAAAATTTTATTTTAAAAGTACTTTCGCCTTCTCCTTCATCGTATACTTCGAAATATTAGACTAAACAACGTTACAAGTAAATTGAAAATTAGCATTTTCGCTTATTAAGCGATATTTGCGCGCTAAAAATGTTACGCAAGTCACGATACTTCAGCGATAATCATTTCTCAAAGACAAGAGGGTGTTGTAAAACGACTTACAAACAAAGGAATCCCCGGAGTACTAATTTCATTGAGAAGAGTCATTCACTTAACGACATCTCAAGTTTGTGAGCTGTAACAGAGATAGACGTGTAAATTGCTCCAACTTAAATATGTTCTTTGTCAAAGAGTAAGGTAAATATTGAAATATATTAAAATTCACACAATGAGCTTTTCTTACCGGATACTTAGAGTTTAATTATGAGCGATTATTAAATATATTTGTTACAAGAGCTTAAGTTTTCCATCTATACTAATATTATAAAGAGGAAATATTTGTAATTTTGTACGTATTGAAATAACTCAAAAACTACTGAGCCGATTTTAAAAAAATCTTTCAATATTAAAAAGCTACGTTATCAGCGTGTAATATAGGCTGCATTTTATTGTTGCTTCTGTGGAAGTTTACCTGTTAGGTACTATTCGAAACAGTAACCTCAACAATCGATTTCAAATGATATGTTGATCAAACTTTTATTTAAAAAGCACTTTAGCCTCCTCCTTCATCTTATACTTCGAAACATTAGACTAAACAACGTTACAAGTAAATTGAAAATTAGCATTTTCGCTTATTAAGCGATCTTTACGCGTTAAAAATGTTACGCAAGTCACGATACTTCAGCGATAATCATTTCTCAAAGACAAGAGGGTGTTGTAAAACGACTTACAAACAAAGGAATCCCCGGAGTACTAATTTCATTGAGAAGAGTCATTCACTTAACGACATCTCAAGTTTGTGAGCTGTAACAGAGATAGACGTGTAAATTGCTCCAACTTAAATATGTTCTTTGTCAAAGAGTAAGGTAAATATTGAAATATATTAAAATTCACATAATGAACTATTCTTACCGGATACTTAGAGTTTAATTATGAGCGATTATTAAATATATTTGTTACAGCTTAATTTTGCCATCTATACTAATATTATAAAGAGGAAATATTTGTAATTTTGTATTTTTGTATTTTTGTATTTTTGTACGTATTGAAATAACTCAAAAACTACTGAGCCGATTTTAAAAAAATCTTTCAATATTAAAAAGCTACGTTATCAGCGTGTAATATAGGCTGCATTTTATTTATTTTTTTAAATTCACGCGGACGAAGTTGCGAGCAACAGCTAGTTTAATTAAAAAATCGATCTTTCGAGAACAACATTCTACACTAAATGAATTGTCAGAAATGATCAAAAGAATGTACTGAACGTAGGACCCTTTGTGTCATACGATATATTTTAAAATGACGATGAAGTGGTGAAAAGGGTTTCTAAAGTTTAAAATTTGAGCTTTTACATTGTAAAAGTAACCTTTTCAAGTGGCATCAGTGGTCGTTATTTATTCAGGATCTATTTTGTAGGAACATCGCTAGTGTTTACCTAATTCGTCTGCGTTTACTTTTACCTAATAGAATTCCGTCCTTTATGTATAACTAGCTTTCGCCCGCGACTCCGTCCGCGTGGAATTAAAAAAAACAAAACTAAGTAGCCTATGTGTTCTTCCAAACTAAATGTCATCGAAATCCATTCAGCCTTTTAGGCTACAAACTCTAACCAACATCCATCCATCCATCCATCCATCCATCCATCTAAACTTTCGCATTTATAATATTAGTATGATTAGAAGAGATGCTAAATGGAACTATATCATTAACTGAGAACCATATTATTTTATTGTTTTCCTTATAGAGTTTAACTTATTCGTAAAAGAGAAAATAAATAGACATTATCTATACTAATATTATAAAGAGGAAAACTTTGTATTTTTGTATTTTTGTATTTTTGTATTTTTGTATGTATTGAAATAACTCAAAAACTACTGGGCCGATTTTAAAAATTCTTTCACCATCAGAAAGGTAATTTATCTGTGAGTAACATAGGCTATATTTTATTATTACTAATGTTTAGGAACTATTAATAAACAGCGTGTTTCTGGACGCCGGCGTTAAAAATTCACTAAACTTTAACTTTTCTCGGCTTACGCTGCCTAAACCGTTAGAGCTATATAAAAATGATGTATGAAAGAATTGTAGATCTCAAAAAGTTCTACAGAAAAGTCCGCGATAGCATATATCTATCTTTAGCGGTTTTCTTACAATAACCACTTTTTTGTTTACAAAATGAATTAAAAACCCTACGCTATTTGCAGCGTTCTTTTATTGGTTTCAAAATTAATCCTTATCCAAATAAATGCGTTTGTTATCAGGAGAATTTAATGTAGAATAAAATTGTCTTTTACAGTATTTAAATTGGACTAATAGTTTAGAAGATATCGCGAACACAAACAATAAGGGTAACCGAAAAATCAGCTTTCAAGCTACCGGGCTTAGAAATTTGGAATCTTGCATCGGTAGATTTCTGTTATTACGTAGATTACTACTAAGTTAATACTTTTGGTAATGGGTTGAAAAAAAGGGCGAACGTAATAGGTTATGTTTGTAATTTCACGCGGGCGAAGTCGCGAGCAACGGCTCGTAACTTATAAAAACGTAAAAAGTCAAAAGAGATAATCCCAACTTATCTTTAAAAAACAAAAAGAACTTAATATTTTTGTAAAACAAAACTTTGGAATAAAACCACTTTACAGAGAATTAAAGATGTTTGTTAGAGAATACCTTTAAATCGTTTGAGTGGAAAATTAATACTCAAGTTTGATTCTGAGTCACACTCCAAGCATTAACGTAGCAATTTACCTCGCCCTTACTCATAATTACCTGGCAATATTCCTGGTAACATTTTAAATGTCGAACCAATTAGTTTTTTCTCATCTTTATCAACATCTTGACACTTTCCCTAGATAGAGTCGGTACATATAATACTTTTCCAAACACGTCTATCACTAGTCTAATCTGAATACATTCCCTTTTTACACACTTTATAAAAATAAAATAAAAAATAAAAATAATTTATTAACTTTCCCCTTGGGCAGGGGACTGGTGTCCAAGCTAGGGTGGTGCCCTGTGTAATGGATCACCAGGCTCACTTTATATAAATTTATAACTAGCTAATAATAAGTGTTTGCATATACAGGATGATTCTTAACGGACGGATCAACGGTTTTGAGGAGGTAGAGGACCTCAATAGCTATCATTTAAACGCAAAATATGTTGCCCGAATTTGTATAGGTTTAAAGTTATTTAATTTTTATATGAAATCTGGTTTTTCCGATTAAAAAAAATAACTTCAAAACTATAGAAAATCGGGCAGCATACTTTGCGTTTAAATGCTAGCTATTGAGATCCTCTACCTCCACAAAACCGTTGATCCGTTCGTTAAGAATCACCCTGTATATTTACATTTAAATGCAATGATCCAATTGAAATCATGCACTTTATAATATAGAGTACGAGTTATAATTAAATTAATAATAAGAATTCTGTAAGAAAAAGGAACCAAAAAGATTTATGACTTCAGTCTGGGGATTCTTTTAGTTTTCTTTTTAAGACGACTACATTCAAAACGCAGACATTTTAATTACAATTTTTGCTGCTGCGATTTGTTTAAGTTAATTCCCTAAGGCCGTTTTTTCCTGTGATTTCTTTTTCTACACGGATATTATATATTTAAAAACGGTTAGTATACTTCTATTACTATTTTATGTATAACTCGTGGAATTAAACCAAAAACAAAACAAAGCTTATGTGTTCTTCCAGACGATGCTCTACATCTTTACCAAATTTCATCGAGATCCGTTCAGTCGTTTAGGCGGCAAACTCTAACAAACATCCATCCATCTAAACTTTCGCATTTATAATATTAGTAAGACAGAAATTAGTATTGAATATCCTCCTATTGTGTTAACACGTTCATTGCCACAGTCTTCCGGGTTATCTTAAACATGCATTCATCTTAGAGGCATGCATGTGCTAGTTACTTATTTACTATTTATGTAACAAGCTAACTAGTAACTCACCCTCTCTTTGGTTTAACATTATTATTATTATTTTTTAAATATTATTATTTTTTTTTGTTAATTTACTAATATTTCCTTTAACCATTCCAAGTAAGCTCTAGGCTTGTGCTCGGATATGGTTCACGACAATAGTCGAATAGGATTCGAACCCTCGACCGCAAGATCGGTAGTCCGTACCCCAAACCATTAGGCTATTGGCTTTTAATTTCTTGCGTTAACACATTCATTTCCACAGATACGCGTTACGAGTTACCTTGAACTTGAGTTCATCTTAGAGGCATAGCACGTGTTAATTACTATTTCCAAATCACGTACAAGCTTACTAGTAACTCACCTCCTCTCTGGTTTAACAACATTATTAAATCGATTGTCAGTTGATATCCAGAGAAAAATGTTATTTCGATACTGTTTGAAAACGATTGTTGATCGACACGTAATGTATTGGCCGATACGATCCTATACGTATGAGGAATATTGAAAAATTGACTCTCGGTAATGGCTGCAGTGCGACAAATCGGTTGGACACGTACAAAATAATTCACATGTCGACTGAATACTTAAAATTGTGTTTGTTATTATTACACAGAAAACAAATCATACTCGTAAGTATTATTTGCAAACTAACTCTGCTTTACTCTATTATATACACAGAATGGCTGGTGACACGGTGGCGAAAATATAGGAAAGAATAAATACATAAAAAATCAAAAACCTATTTGCTTCCGAGTAATTGTATCCGAAAGTTAAGTAATTAATTACGCAACGTGTGGTCATACTACGCGCCAACATGGCCGCGCGTGCTGTCGCTTGACAAAATCAAAATTATCACCCGTAATGTATCCACATTTCGTTTATTTATAGAGACAATTTACACAATATAAGCTACCTAATTTTATTAGATTATCGAGTGTCTCACAGTCACCATGTATATAATCCTAATGGAACAAAACCTGACTAACGACATAAGAAACCATAGCTTGTTTAAATCTTGCTGTAAGAGATTTTCTATCTTATTTAATTTGTAATTTAAAAAATTCTCCCTTAACATTTTTTGATAGTAGCCTTAGATCCCATCTAAAGCCGTTGGATTACAGCGACTAGATAAAAAAGGGGAGTGTACGAGGGAGAGGTCGTCGCTGGATCGTGAATAATTCATTAAGACGTAATGAGCCGCGGGCAAGTCTTCAGTCACGCTGTTCAAAAATCTAGGATAAGCTAAGTCGAGAATAATGGTATTTGGGCACAGGATTTTGCACACATCACTAGAAGTAATACAGCTTTACGAACACACTCAGAGTGTTTAAGTGACCATTAAAAGAGTATCTTAGTGTAGAATGATGAGATTTACACTAAGCGATACTTTGATTAATCGGCAATAGATTTAAACTGGCTAACATTCTCAATTACATCAGAATATAGTTTAACATTGTCTTACGAATTTAACAGACTCGTGGAACTACAAACAATTTAAATTATCTTGTAGAAAATTTATGAGGTGAATCTGTTCCACTCCAATCTTAGATAACCTCGAACGTAATTTGCGGTGAAATTTCGTTACAAATGTCTGGGAACTTTAACAAATGATACTCGACGATACGGGTAAGATCACGTGTAAACGATTGCGTCGTACGTTCAGTGTTTGAAAGTTTAATTTTATTTACGTGATAATACTTATATACATTACTACACTAAGCCTGTGTTTTCTGTCTATTCACCCTTAACATAATGTAGTTTATGCAAAACGAAGTGGACAGACGAAATCCGGCAAATATTATTTCCCTGTCCACATTTAAATTGACTAAAAAGAGCAAAAATTGCATTAATCTATAATGAAAACTATTGAGCAGAAAAATCTCCATCTAATAACGATTAGACATCTCATATTTTTAACTCGACTGATTAAGAAGTAAAGCCCTCTACACACGATTTATCTGAATGATTAGACTGTTCCGTGTAAATGAACGTGTGTAACGGGCTTTAGAGAGATATCTCTATGTCAACGTGAATTAGGTATATTTGACACTTTTTCTTCGGATTAATCAAGAGACGAGAAAAATAAAATCTCCTATAGATTTTGTGATATTTGTAATTTGCAGGATTAGATAGTGACTTACTTGAGTCGCTTTGTTGGCAGCTACAGACATGGAGAGTCAATTTATCACTTTCAGACAAATAAAAATGTCCCAACCTAAGTTTATTCGAGAAAAATACTATTGATATTTTAGTAAATATTCATTTGGAAATGTTTTATTCATACCAGAATACAAATTCTCAGTATTAAATAACATTTGACTATTTAAAATGTTTCGTTCAAATTGGTTTAAAACGTCTTCTCTGAGCACGAATTTATATCGATAACGTTACATATTTCAAATTTTATCCGATTCGAAATTCAAAAATGTGTTGTACTGGTTGACACGCAAACATGCGTATCGAATTTCAACTACCTGTCAAATATTTGCCCAATGTTTTCTGAAAAATATTCATTTTGTTAAACTGAGCATTGCGATTCAGGGAAGCTATTTGGAAAAAAATGTGTAAATAGACACATCTCTGTTTAGCCTAGCTTTTTATATGGAAATTTACGATTGAATTAAGTCCGTTTATTAGTTTATTATGGATTTTATGCAAATTAAAGATTAATAATGTTAATCAGATTATTACAAGTCTCATAAATCACACATAACATTTAATCAAACGCGACACAAATCGGTTTACATAATAAGCGATACGCGGAGCTTTAGCGAGCTTTATTAATCGTCTCGCGTGTTATTAATTAATCATTTCCTCTTTTCCCTAATAAAATTTACTACTCGACATCTCGAACGGGACTTAGAAAACTCGATTTATTTTCGAAAGTCATCTATTTAATTGAAGTAACTTGGCAACTGTTATAAAAGCTTCGGGCCTTAAAGGGGGGCATTCAAAAGAGCCTCTGTAATGTTATTCCATTGTTAGTCTGGTACTCGAGTGCCTATTTTGGTGTAGTCATTTATGAAGTGTTTGAAATTCGAAGGTCGTATATTTGAATAGGCGAAATCTTTTGTTATTTTAATAGGTCCGACAAACAAAGGTGAAAATTATTTTCTTCTAAGCTTGGATTTTGATACAAGCTAACTTTATGTTTCTTATCGTTTCTTTTTCTTGTATTATAAGTTGTAAAAATTGCGTTCTTTCTTAAATAAAATATGAATCGATTATTTTTATTGATAAGCTATTTGCTCGCGACTTCGCCTACGTGGAATTAAGATTGCTACTCATTGATAACGTAGCTATTAAATGGTGAAAAAAATTTTGAAATCGGACAACTATATTTGAGTTATTTCAATAAATACAAAAATACAAATCTTTCCTCCTTATAATATAAATACAGATTTAATTGATTTAAAGGGAAATTATACATTACATTTTTCATCCTTATATCGAAAACACCTGTTACACTAATAGAAATAAAAACAAAAATAACTCAAATATCTTTTAACCAACGGAGTCTGTTACCATAAATGCTATCCACTCCTATGCATCAGTATTGGATTCGATGCCTGTCAAATGTTGAACCTCAACAATGAAGTCACGCGCCTCACACTTATCCGGTTCCCGTCCCAAGCAAACCTATTACTCAACATGCTCTTTGAAGACTTTAATACATTGCAGACATAGAAACAACGAGATTGGTTTCAGTTTACAACAATAAAGTGATTGGTGAAATATATGTAACCTGATTATATTCATTCTGTAAAGATACTTTACTGTCGTTAACAAATGAAATAAAAATAATTGGTAACAGCTATGGAAAACTCCTGAACATAATGTGAATAACATCAAAGTTCAATAAAGTCGTTTTTTATAGCTTAAGGTGACAGACGTCCAAGCGGACCCCGGAGTTCGTCAAAATAGCAAAGCCTACTATTTATAAAAATCCGCATTTAGTCATAGACACGTACAGTCAGCAACATAAATTAGTGTTGATTTACAAGACTTTAAAAACTTAGGCCTTCGGTTTCAAAAATAGATAGCACTTATTTGACCTTCTGTCTTTAACTACATTTTATTAACGAATAAGTGCATTGGTATTTTTTAAACCAAGCGTAAACAAGGTTGTAAAATTTTGTTAATGCATACAATCTATGCAGCTGACTGTACATTAGTCGAACGAAATCTAGTGATCATATTAATCGCTGATTTGTAGATAAAACTAAATCTATCAGAGAATTTCTAATAAATATATAGTGAGGATTTCAGTGTGCAAACAGTAGCACAGAATTATCAAAACATCCGCCGCTCGCAGGCGGCGTCGCGGATTGTGTTCAAACACCAAGGAGCACGAACGTTTCTGTACAAAAATCCTATTGAAAACATTTCTATAGTTAATTAAGTTAACTTCCAACTCATTAATTCGCCTTAAACTATACTTCTATACTAATATACTCGTAATAAAGCGTAAACATACACTACTTCGTGGAGTAGAATGTCTGCATTCACAACATATTTTTTAATAATTCTTTCTTTAATAAAAAGCCCTACACTTATGACACGTTTTATGCTATATATTTTCACGCTATTAAACTTAGGGGTAAATAAATTGGAAATAACATTAATGTGGTAAATGGATCATAAACTACGAGCTGCCAACATTAAGGAAGCAAGGTTATTATGGTAACGGTAATTTTTACATTTGCAATTGAGATTTTGACAAATGTAAATAATAAAATATAGTTTTTACAATTCCATCCGGATGAAGCCGCACGGGAACAGCTAGTCATTGATTTTAGTGACTTTTAAAAACAATTATTTAAACATTATATGTATTTAAAAATGTAAAATATGACGCTTCGTTTTTATTCGAAAATGCCACGTTAAATATGTAAACATGTAACCTATAGATGTTTCACAATTTAATAGCTTGAATAATAGATTTTATCGCGATACGAGCTATCGTTAGTTCATGCATGCGAGCTATAAAGGTGAATTTATTAAGCACTTTCGATACAACGAAGCTGTAACGATTTCTGCACCCAACTAAAAGTATTCAGTGAAAAAAGAATTTATTTACACTCCATATAAAAACTTACATAGGAACATACGATATATCAATATCTTTGTATAAACTTAGGGGGTAAATAAATTGGAAATTGATGTGGGAAAGGGACCATTAACTACAAGCTGCCAACATTAAGGAAGCAAGGTTATTATGGTAACGGTAATTTTGATATTTGCAATTGGGAATTTGACAAATGTAAACAATGAATTAAAGTTTTTATAATTTCATGTGGATGAAGCCGCACGGGGACAGCTAGTGGTTATAATAGATAAAAATCTAACGATCTTGTAAATATGAATAATATTGTAGATATAATAATTCACATTGAAATGTGCCAGCCGTATAGACTACGTAACCCTTATCAAAAAGACGTACAGCAATTTGTCCCGCGAGGGAAAGTATTAATATAAAAGAATATTGAAAATATTGCTTGTATGATAAATAATCTACATAAAAAATCCAACTTGAAATGATAATATTATAATAACATAAAAACATGATGTCAAAATAAATCACAACAAACTTTTTGTTGGTAATCAAAGATATCGGTTTGGTCTTTTGCACAAGTAAATACATAATTGCATGAATTAGAAAAGAGATTATACGTTAACATACTTACATGTCTATATCCCATTTCTATCACTTGCTACTTTTCTCGCATCACTACTATTCGGAACTCTTCAGGAATGTTCTGGAGAATTAATCAATCTTTTACCTCCATACAGTTAATTTTTAGTATTGTACACTTTCTAGAACTGACATTTATATCACCACAGACAAAACTTAATTCAACACTCAAGTATTTATTTTATAAATATAGCACATCCTACTTTTACTGCGTTTCATTTTATTTAATGTTTTCGACATTCTAAGACGACGTTCAGGACTAATGTTACAAGGTCAAAATATCTAACAAAGTATTCCAATTTTGAAACAAAAGACAGTTTAGAAATTCGATATTTGATAACGAAGATGACATGTTAAAAAAACAAAAGAGCATCGTATATTTTCCGTCCACCATTTTTAAAACAATGTAATAAAAATAATCTTTTGTTTTTTGTTTCTATTCCACTAGATATGTCAATTGTCTCTGTTTCGTACGTTTGCGAGAAGCGATTTGTTTTGCGTTTTATTGGTGGGTATCTAGAGAACTGTCGACTGTGCAACTCTAACAATGATATCGCTGCAACTCGTTTTCTTGCTTTCTTTGCCAAGTGAGTATTTGAAATTATCTGATATTATTTTATGATTATTACTAGACCAGGTTTCACATACTTGCCAGAGCCTAACATTTAATATACATTGTTTTTTCTAACCTATATAACTCTATAATCTTATCTCTCAATATCACCAAGAGTTGTTAATATCTTGACATTGAATAACTCTAATTATTGTACAGTTTTCATTATATTTTTCTCGTTTAATATTATATTTTCTATGATAGTAGTATTAAAGAAAAATTATGTTTTATAACCATACAATAGCTATAAGGAACTCTTCTAAAATTCAAAATCAATGTAACTTTAAGCTGTCTTATATACTCTGTACACGGGTTGCCTTGTGAGCCAACCGCCGTGAATAAAGCCTGGATTATAGACTTATTGAACTTTGACAATTTTCTTTGAAAATTTTCTAAGTTAAAAATAGTACTATTATTTTCATTCATGACAAAAAGTGTACGGAAAAATGACGATAGTTTAAGAACACATTGATAGA
Organism: Papilio protenor; assembly: GCA_029286645.1. Lineage (NCBI taxonomy): Eukaryota > Metazoa > Arthropoda > Insecta > Lepidoptera > Papilionidae > Papilio > Papilio protenor. The sequence goes on along the minus strand of JAGSMZ010000004.1, from coordinate 2,128,096 downwards.
AAGTAAATGTTTTAATATTATGAATAATTTATTTTAGGGCCTGTACCACCACTGGCTGATATAGGCTCAGATAGCTTTAAATTGTCACTGTCAAATAAGGGAACTAAATCCTATATTTAAATCACATATTTTAAATAAAATAAAAACACTATTTATTGACCAAAAAAATCACAAGAAAAACAAAATTTACAGAACATATTAATGAGACAAAAACAAAATAATAATAATAATTATTATTCTTGGCCAAAAGAAGAAGGCTCAGCTGATGCGGTCTCCAGCTTATCACTGAAGGCCGCGCTGGTTTTCAGCCTATTTTTGACCGACTCCCCAAAAGAAGGAGGTACTCAATTCGTCTGTATGTTTTTTTATTTTTATTTTTTTTATGTGTGTTACGGCATAACTCCGCCCCTGGTAGACCGATTTTGAAAATTCTTTTTTTATCCGAGAGGTAGTGCTTGCAGGTGGGTCCCATTTTTTTGTTTGATTTTTGGAGTCAAAGACTACGGCGTAGTTAAATAGTTTATACACGTTCGATTGTTATCAGACAATTTGGTGGGACAGGCCCTTAATATTTAATTCTTGTTTTCTTTACATTAATGTGCTCTTTATCACGTGTTTGCATTTAATACAAACAAAATCCACGAAATGACATTAAAGAATGATTGCGTAGAAATGGATGCCATTAATTCATCCCAACAAACAGTCCAATTCCAAACGAGCGTAATGTATTTTGCGGCAAATTGTCGGCAAATATCTTGAGAACTGAAACAGATGCTACCCAAATCTCACCACTCCCTAATACACGTTTTAGATTTATCATTGCTTATCAACCTATTAAAGCCCCCGCAAACTGCAGACTTTTTAGCGGCCGATAGTTATGTCGCTTATGGCCGGTTTCCCAGCTAGGAAATGCGTTCATAAAATGCGTTTCCTAACTACGTAACTTGTGTTATATTCTGTTGAAACATATGTAGGTAAACGGAACACTAGTGAATCACCAGGTAATCACTAGGTAATCTTACTATCTTACTTCTTACTAATATTATAAATGCGAAAGTTTAGATGGATGGATGGATGGATGTTTGTTAGAGTTTGTAGCCTAAACGGCTGAACCGATTTCGTTGAAATTTGGTACAGATGTAGAGGATGGTCTGGAAGAACACATAGGCTAATTACTTTTTTTTAATTCTACGCGGACGGAGTCGCGGGCGAAAGCTAGTGATAAAATAAATGGAAACTTCAGCATTAATGATGGGTTAATCAGTATAAACATGTATGGAGGCACACCGTCTGCAGTGTGCAAGGGTTCTTATTGTTACTGTAAACGCGTCTATTTGTAGAAATTGGTTAGTAAAAAAAGGTAGGAAAATCTGAAAGCAATGTACAATGGTAATCCCGAATCTCTGAACAACGTTGGTTTAAAAACATGCAATTCGTGCTTTAAGAATAGCAATTTGAATACGGTCTATAATCAGAGCCGTGCAGTAAAAAAATCACAGATCCTTTGATTGTGTTTACAGAGAAAATCGACAAAGGCTCTCCTCAAACAGAATTCGGTATTCAGAGCACACGAAGGGAAATACAATAATTGGAACGTGTCCATACGATTTGTCGCACTGCAGCTTCACTTCGAAGCTTTTCAATATTCTTTCTTCAGTTCACGTACATTCTGACAATAATATTTGCATTGGTCATTTCGTGCACTGTTTAAAGCACGATTTGCAGAGATTCTAAAGTTGTCACACCGCATATATTTCTGCAATTTGAACTTTGAACCAATAACCTGAAGACTTTGTTTTATTTAAACTTGGAAGACATAAGAAAATATGGATAGGTCATGTGAAAGTATATGAGTAAGGAATGAATATCTAATGGTTGATAGAGATGTATGGAAGAAGAGTAGGTACAATTCAGAAACCTGGCGGTTTCTCATCTTAAATGGTAACATTTTGAACGTTTGTATGCTTTGATGTGAAACAATAATCAACAAGATGCATATAAATAAGCTTTTAAGAAAAAGATCTATCAGTAGTACATAGCTATTGGTTGGTATCGTCGTTTACAGAATACACTGCAATCTAATTGGTTATAATAAAAGGTGGAATTTTTCTATAACTGGAACACCACGGTTCTCCGCGACTGTACTTATGTTCGGGGGATAATGCTGATCAAAAATGTTAACTCGATTGTTTCTTCCACAGTGGGTTCTCAGTAGTGGCACCGGAGGTTGCAGTGCCGGGTAAGACGACCGCAGTACTGGTCACTCTCCACGGCAATGAAGATACCGTGGACCCATTGAACGTGACCGTGCGACTTGAAACGCAAGACGCGCAGAATGACGTCAAACTACTAACTACTGCTAGTCAAATGATCATCGGTGAGTAGATTTTAAAATAATTTATTTATCTGTACATCTGTACTAATATCTATACTAATATAATAAAGCGTAAACACACACTTCTTTGTTGCCTAAGATGTTAGCAATTACAGCATATTTTTGAAAAACTCTTTTTTAATAAAAAGCCCTACACTTACGTCACGCTTTAGGCTATATATTTTCACGCCTTTAAACTCAGGGATAAATATTTTGGATAAAAACCCTAATGTGGGAGAAGCAAGGTTGCCATGGTTTGACATCATGTCATGTCATTTTGACATTTGCAATTGATAATTTGAAAAATGTAAACAATAAAATGAAATTTTTATAATTTTATGCGGATTGAGTCGCATGGGAACAGCTTAAACTTATGGGGTAAATAAATTGGAAAAAATATTCATGTGGGAAAGGGGCCATAAACTACGAGCTGCCAACATTAAGGAAGCAAGGTTGTTATGGTAACGGTAATTTTGACATTTGCAATTGAGAATTTGACAATTGCAAACAATAAAATAAAGTTTTTATAATTTGATGCGGGCGAAGACGCACGCGAACAGCTAGTTATTAGAATACAATGTGACTAAGGTACTATATACTATACTTAGACTAGATTTTGTATGAAAATTGTATAATATAGTCTGAGAACCTAAGTAAAATAGTAATTGGTTCGTTTACACTGTCTTTCTTCAGTAAAATTATATATCCAATTAGAAACCGATTTTTTAAACTACATAGGATTATGGTAAGGGTCTGAATCAAGTACCTATATCATTTTACAACGCGTCCGCGAATCACAAAGACATTAGCGACGTCTAAGAAACTTTATCCATTTCAGTATTCATTCCCCGTAAGCAGTACTCGAAAAGTTTTATTGGGGTTTCGTAATACCAACAAAGGTAAACTTCGCGAAATTCAACGTTCGCGTACTTAGTAGTTCGACCTATTTAATTTAAGGTTAACCATACCACATCGGAAATGATTTATAAATCAATTCGTCGAAGTAATTTGAAGTTATGCTTCAATCGATGTCGAATTCGGAAGTTATTTGAACAAACAAATTAATTCAAAATGAGTTTCATTTATGTTTTAGCTCTACGTATAACACTAGCTTTCGCCCGCGACTCCATCCACATGGAATTAAAATAACAAATTATGTAGCCTATGTATTCTTTCAGATTATCCTCTACATCGATACCAAACTTCATCGAGATCTGTTCAGCAGTTTAGGCAACTCTAATAAACATCCATCCAGCTATACTTTTGCATTTATAATATCAGTAGGTTTTATAATTTCTTCAAGTAATAACGATCAAAATCGTAAAATTATTTAACCGTTTTTTGTCCTGGATTTCCATAATACTTTTTATGTTGCCAACTACAATAACAATTTAAGATGATTTATGTCGTAACAATTAAATTCGACAGTATTGCACGCTTGGGTACAATTTTACGACTGGTAACAATACTCCCATAAATTTCATATCTCGTCTAAATTTTTTGTAGTCAATAATATTTTAATCCATTTGAAGTATGAAGCAGGTAAAAAAATCTTCTTTAGAGAGTGCGCACACCTGAAACTAAACTATCGAACAACTGTTTAGTCGCGCTTTGATTTGCGTTTATATGGAGATGCGAACACTACTCGATTTTTAGTTGTGCAACAAACAGTTGAATTGGCTGCGAAACAATCGACAATCGTACACCAGTTGTGTGATAGTTTAGTCAAAGATGTGCGCCCACTCTTTGCTAATGTTATCGAAATTATCATTGTCAGATATACTAGTTATAAAAATGTATTCAGACTTCTTTTCTTAAAAGAGAGTAGATGGTAAAATTGCCGAGAAGGCGCGGCGCGGCAATGCGCAGTTGACACTGGGCGCTCGGTTCGTTAGCCGCGTGCTGCAAATCGGATTTCCTTGAGATGGAATTAGTAATCACTTTCAGCCATTACCTCCCCGCCTTTTTGAATCTCGAGATATTGGAAATGGATTTGATTAGACTGGATTTCGTAGCAATTTATTTATTTCATTTATATAAATCGACGGACGACTTAACGATTTAAAAGTAGTTGATATGTTCTTGAATGTATAATGTATATTTGCAACCGTAAAATACTTTGTAGATATTGGAGCGGCATCAAACGCGTAGTTAATGAAAAACGAATTTGACATAGTCTACATGATTATTATACTTTTAATATGAACTTCGATATGATAAATAAATGCTAGTAAAATATATAAGTTACTCTTAAAATCTGCTTTTAAACTACAACAAGCTGTTGCTCGCGACTTCGCCCGTGTGAAATTAAAAAATAATAAAAAACATAACCTATGTTACTCACTGATAACGTAGCTTTCTAATGGTGAAAGAAGTTTTAAAATTGGCCCAGTAGTTTTTGAGTTATTGCAATACATACAAAAATACAAATCTTTCCTCTTTATAATATTAGTATAGATATAGATAATAAAAAAAAAAAAGTCAACGAGACATTGACAGTGACACTGTGAATTTATTTAAAATTTTTCAGAAAATGGTATAAATTAATGTTTTTGGTTCAAAAAGTGAAACAGTTATACGAAAAATGGTCTGGAAAATGTATACTACAAAATTTATTAACAAGAATGTAAAACAAAAATGTAAATAAATAAATAAACAATGAGTCGCCGTCAGAACCCAATAAGAAAATGTCGCGTTGGCAATGACACATACGCACGCCATACACCTTCTCGACCTGCATCAGTCTGCGCCACGTCGGGGGACGAGGCACCAGCGGTGGCTGGTGGTATGCCCCCGCGCCTGCTGACATCTAGTGACGCAGCCAACGACGGGTCGCCTTCGTCGTCCACCTCACCAAGACCTACGGGGGGACGACGCCCACCACCGGCTCGCTTGGGGTCTGCGGGGATTAATCCCCCGTCGATGACTCCCGCAACCAGTGGTGTAGTGCGCCGCATGAGATGGAAAAATTTAAATGAAAGTGTCATGCGGGCCTACTTCGGGGCGACAGAGGGGGGAACCAACCTCACGGCGTATCGGTCTAAAATGCTTGCCTTGTTTCAGACCCTTAACCCAACTGTGTCTGTGACTGCCCAACGCTTGTCGGATCAGGTGCGGGTCATACAACGGAGCCATCTGTTGGATGACTCTGCACTTGAGCAACTCCGTCACGAAGCGCGACTCCTTCACAATGATGTTGAAGTACGTAGTGTTGCACCTGTGGTCCCTGCGTCCGCAGACGTGCTAACGGAACAACCTTGTGAAGAGGTATGTGTTAGTGATCAGGATATTGAGCGTTTGAGGAGCACTTTGGAGGATATGATTTTGAAGTATAGATCCTTATCAATCAGTGAACGTCCTCGCTTACCGCGATTGCCTGTTAACAAGCGGAATATTTGCATTGTAAATGCTGTAGACCGCTTGTTATCACCATATGTGGATTCTAGTCTAGATTTATGCGATACCCATTCAATTTTGTACTGCGGGGCACTGACTGCATGTCGAGTGGCTGGAGTGGGGTTTTTAAATCCCAATCCAGATCCTCGACGTGGAGTAACTAGCCCGGTCTGGCAGTGCAGGATTGAGCGGCGCATAAATGTAGCTAGAAGACTCATAGCGAAACTTCTTTGTTTCCAGGCGGGGAATAGCAGACCAAGGGTTATGCGTTTCGTGACTCAAGCGTTTGCTGGAACTAGCATTAGACCCAGTGAATTTATGTCTAGAGTCACGGAACGCATAGACTTCTGGAAACAAAAAGTTTACGCATGGGCTAATCGCATAAGAAGGTACAGAGAAAGATCTGAGAGATTTCTTCAAAATCGTATGTTTCAGAGAGATCAGAGGTGTGTCTACCGTAGCTGGGAGCAACCACGAAGCCAGGTGGTCGATTTGCACCGACCAGATTCTGCCGCGACTACTACGTTTTGGAGCGGTATTTGGTCGGTGCCAATTGAGCACAGTGAAGGTGAGTGGTTTAATGTTGTCAGACGCGCATGCGAATCGGTCACTGAAATGGAACCTGTAACTATCACTGGCGCCGACATAAGTGGTGCAGTTCGTTCGATCCCTAATTGGAAAAGCCCAGGACCGGACGGACTGCAGAACTTTTGGCTTAAGTGGTTCCGCAGTTCGCATGAGCGGCTGGCAGCCCAATTCCAAACTGCAATTGAATTGGGTACGCTCCCAGATTTCATGACATCAGGTATCACACACCTGATCTATAAATCTGGATGTACTACGGATCCTAAGAATTATCGACCAATTACTTGCTTGCCTACCATCTACAAGCTCCTAACATCCATTCTGAGAAGCAAAATTGAAGCACATATTTGTGCAAATAACATTTTGGCAACAACTCAGAATGGATGTAAGGCTGGGTCCCGTGGTACTAAAGATTGTCTCCTCATTGATATGGCTATTTGCCAGCAGGTCAGACGAGGTAAAAAGAACATTTCTATGGCCTGGATTGATTACAAGAAAGCTTATGATTCAGTGCCCCATGGGTGGTTAAGGAGGGTGTTAGAGTTGTATAAAATACATCCTACTCTACGCTCTTTTCTTGACACATGCATGGGGCAGTGGAACACAGGCTTTCCCAATCTAGGTCAGGGAAGCCTTTCTGCCTCCTCTGACCGAATTGGAATTCGGCGTGGCATCTTCCAAGGTGACAGCCTGAGTCCATTGTGGTTTTGCTTAGCTCTGAATCCTTTAAGCACATTGCTAAAGAGTTCAGAGCTAGGTTATCGTTTACGGAGAGGGGGCGAGGTCATATCGCACCTTTTGTACATGGATGATCTCAAATTGTACGCATCCAACAAGGCTGACTTAATGACTTTGCTTAAAATTACCGACGATTTTAGCAGAGCCATTGGGATGGCGTTTGGAGTTGACAAGTGTGCGGTCATCAATGTACAACGGGGGAGGGTTGTAAATTCAGAGAATTTACAGCTTACTCAGGATGTGTCTCTTGTGTCTCTCTCCGAGAATGAAAACTACAAATATCTCGGTATGTCGGAAGCATTAGGCATTAATGACAAAAGCATGAAACAGCTGCTAAAAGAACGGTTCTTTGGTCGCCTGAAAAAAGTACTGAAAAGCCTTTTATCAGGCGGCAACAAATGCCGTGCTTTTAACAGTTGGGTCATGCCAGTCTTAACCTATTCTTTCGGCATACTGAGATGGTCTCAAACAGAGCTGGATGCCTTGGATAGACAAGTCCGTCGATTGCTGACAGCATACCGGATGCATCATCCACGTTCATCTGTAATGAGGTTGTACATCCCGCGGAAACATGGGGGTCGTGGCTACTTAAATGCCAAGACTCTCCATAACCGCGAGGTGTACAATCTTAGGGAATATTTCCTTAAGGTTAACGTGGAGATGTATCAGGATGTTGTAGCCATAGACAAAGGACTCACGCCGCTTTCCCTGGCTACCACGAACTGGCGGAGGTCGGAGGTTTTAAGTGTCTCAGACCGCATAAGTGTATGGAAGAGTAAGGAGCTACACGGTAGGTTCCATCGGGCCTTAACTGGTCCTGATGTGGACCAATTATCCTCCGTGGCTTGGCTACGCTTCAGTAACCTCTTTGGGGAGACTGAAGGTTTTGTCTTTGCAATCATGGACGAAGTCATCGTAACGAATAACTACCGGAAACATATCCTAAAGGATGGTACGACTGACATTTGTCGGGCATGTCGTCGGCCCGGTGAGTCTATTAGACATATCGTTTCCGGTTGTTCTCGCCTTGCGGACGGTGCATACTTGCATAGACATAACCAAGTGGCCAAGATTATCCATCAGCAACTTGCCCTTAAATATGCTCTTGTGGAATCTGAGGTACCATATTACCAATATCAGCCTTCACCAGTTCTGGAAAATAGCCGTATCACGCTCTACTGGGATCGATCTATTATTACGGACAGGACTATTGTTGCCAATAGACCTGATATAGTAATAATAGATCGGTCTGAGAGTTGTGTAATGTTAGTTGATATCACTATCCCACATGACGAGAATCTCGTGAAAGCCGAAAAAGAAAAATTATTAAAATATTTGGATCTGGCTCACGAGGTTACCGCCATGTGGCGTATGAAATCGACTACCATTATTCCGATGGTCGTTTCGGTGCACGGGCTAATAGCGAAGAGCTTCGACCAACATCTCAAGAAGCTCTCGCTAGACAGTTGGATTAAGGGCCCGATACAAAAGGCGGTTATTTTGGAAACCGCACGTATTGTGAGGAGGTTCCTGTCTCTGCAGCCCTGACCACTGGTTGCTTGAGTCATCGGATTCCGCAGCCGGTGGAGTTCTATTTTTTTATATAATATGTTTTATTTATTTTTTATAACAAATCATGTAAAATATATTATATATAAAAATAAGAAATTAAAGATATATGAAAATAGATAAAAAAAGTATGGTATAATATTCAATAGTTACAAATGTAAGTCACAATAATCCAACTCATAATATGCTAGTATTATACGACTTGAAAGAATAAAAGAAACAGGCAGCTCGAGTAACGGTCCAACATCAGTAAGTGAACAAATCAAGAGCAAACTTCCGTTACTTACTACACTGAATGTCCACTGCGAGCGTTTGTCCGCTTCAAGGAACTGTCGGAAGAGCATCCGTCTCGGCAATGCGACACGAGACGCTTTTTCCTTTTTGCGCCTTTGATGTTGCATTAACGAACCATCCACTGCTATTCCTTTTTATTTATACTAGCTGTAGCTCGCGATTTCGTCTGAGTGATTTTTTTTTCATAACAAAAAGGGGCAAACGAGCGGCGTAAACACCAAGGTGGTCAACGACGCCTATGGACATCCGTAACACCGTAACGTAAATTAAGGAAATAACATAAAATATAGCCTATTTTTTAAATCGGCCCAATAGTCTTGCGTTATTTCAATACATACAAAAACCCAATTCTTTCATATTTCTAATATTAGTATAGATTTGCCACATTTTTATATATGTCTATTTTCTTATTTGTAGTTTCGATGTGTAAATATATTTTATCTTTTCTTTCGCTACACAAAAATAACTGATCTATGGTATATTATAAATGCGAAAGTTTAGATGTTTGTTAGAGTTTGTAGCCTAATGATGTATGATTAGAGTATACCACTATTGTGTCGTATATTCATAAGGTTTATCAAACAACAGCAGTGCAGATAATTTATCTTGCGACTCCATCCGTATCGCAAACTGAGTCGCGACTCAAGTCGAGACTTCGTATTGTGCTGATAAATTGAACGATTTATCTCAAGTCATGTAATTTTGCGCTAAGGTGGGTTAGGTTAGACGGTATTTGCCACCGTTAAATTATTGATTTCAATTTACTAAATATTTACAATGATTTTTTCCTTTCCAATGAAGTTACTTCGATCCCACCTGTAATATAATTGTGTTTAAAGGATCGTAATAGCTTAGTAAATTTAAATTAGTACTGAAAAAGGACCAAATGGAATCATTCATTTGGGATATTATAAGTCTGAAGTCACATGTAATGTTTATCACTTTATCTTTTTAAATTAGACGATTTGTAGCTCCCAAACCAACATGCAGTCAATCTCTGCATCAAGAATGTTATCGGAAAACTCTGTTTGATCAAGTTTTATCCAAAGTTTTAGAAAATTGCACTATTTGTCTGGACTTTGTTGACGCGCACTGGTGAAACGTTATTTCAGTTTATTTTTAAAATTCGAAGTGTATATAGTTAGGGATACAACACTAGTGATGAACTACCCTAATCAGATTTCCTGATAAAACCTACATTACGTGAAAGAGCACTTTTTTTAAACATGTTGTAACCGGGTTGCCTAATTCTAGCCTGGCAAGGCTAGCAAGGAAACAAGGTTATGGTAACGGTAATTATGACATTTGCAATTTTGACAAAACAAACAATAAGATAAAGTTTTTATAATTTTACGCAGATGAAGCCGCACGGGAACAGCTACTAGTATTTTTATAATTAGTAACATTATGCTATGCTATGATACTATCAACGTAATAGAAATAAACTTTAATTTAATATCATTATTTACTTGCATGCCTTCATAACTTTCGCTACGAAGCGACAGCTAGTTATGGAGAATTTTGTTCAGCGAAGTTTATTGTAGAGGAATTTGCAGAGATTGCCCAGAACTCCCAACACGTAAACAAGCAAAGTTCGTATTCAAAGGCTTTCAATATACCTGTACTAGGAAAGTCCTTGCATGAAAAGAGAAAAGTTTATTTTTCACGATCGTCTCTAAAGAGCACTTTTATATTAAGGATTTTCTAATCTTTTACTAGAATTGTTTGAAAGTTTTACCATGAGATATTTTTTTTATACAAGAGAAGGAGACAAACCAGCGACAAGAACACCGAGGTGATCCACACATAAAAACAGGCGCACATCTGCGACTAAACTATCGCACTGTTGTGCGATTGTCGATTGTTTCTCAGCCCATTCAACTGTTTAGTTGCACAACTAAAAATCGAGTAGTGTGCACCTCCATATAAGGTCATAGGAATCAAAGCGTGATTAAAAGGTTGTGCGATTGGTTAGTTTCAGGTGTGCGCTCTATGGACATCCGCAATACGAGAGGAACTACATATACGTTATGAATAACGAGTTTTCTCAGTATAAAAGATGCACAAACTGATTTTAATTAACATATAACAAGAAAAGTAGTTAGAATAACTAATAATGTTATGCAAACTTCGTTAGCTGAGAGTTCAAATGAACCTAATATAATTATGCAAGTGACTTGAAAATGCTCAAATTGATGCTATTCATTCTCTGCGGTCGCTTAATGAAGCAGCTGGAGCCGCTAATTTACTAAACTCGAGTGCTACTTGCATATTAAACGCAAGAGAATACTAAGTTCCTTAAAAACTTATAAGATTTTAAAGTTATATGTGGTGGGAAAGTTCAAAACAAAAAAGATAGAGCTAACTAAATGAAATTATTTGACTTCTTATTTAATACTAGCTGTTCGCGTGCGGATTCATCCACTTGAAATTATAAAAAAAATATTTTATTGTTTACATCTGTCAAATTATCAATAGCAAATGTCAAAATGACATGACATGACAAACCTTAGCAATCTTGCTTTCTTGATGTTGGCAGCAACTTATGGTCTCTTTCCCACATTAGGGTTTTTATCCAAAATATTTCCCCCTAAGTTTAATGGCGTGAAAATATATAACCTAAAGCGTGACGTAAGTGTAGGGCTTTTTATTAAAAAAAGAATTATTAAAAAATATGCTGTAATTGCTGAGATCTTAGGCAACAAAGAAGTGTGTGTTTACGCTTTATTATAATAGTATAGATAAATGCGAAATTTAAGATGTTTGTTATAATTTGCAACCAAAATACCGAACAGATCTCGATAAAATTTGGCATAGATGTAGAGAATAGTCTGTAAGAACATATAGACTACTTATGTTAATTCCACGCGGACGAAGTCGAGGGCGAGGGTTAGTCTATACTAATATTATAAAAATGTAAGATTTGAATTTTTGCATTTTTGTATGTATTGAAATAACTTAACTACTGGGCCGATTTCAAAAATTCTTTCAACATTAAGAAGGTACGTTATCAGTGAGTAACATAGGCTATATTTATTATTTATAAAGCTATTTATTGCTACAATACGATTCACATCGCAAACTCCACAAATAGTCTGCAGTTCGCGTAAAGGATCATGAATTTCCGCTTGATTCACTTGTATTCCTTCAAGCTTCGGTGACTTTAACAAACATACTTTGCTCAAGGAAATGGATTTACGTAAAGTTCAAACAATCGTAAACTATATCCCGTAGCTTTGTTATTTTACTATCTACTGTTACTTATTTAAAAGGAGAGCATCATACAAGTAAATTTACATTTTGGATATTTTATTCCTTTATATCATACTTGCATTTGCTTGCAACATCATTCGCGTGGAAAAAAACAATATTATTCTAACGACAAATCTTTTAAATTGGAGAAAAAATTTTGAAATCGGTACCACAAAAATGATTTAAATGTAGCCAATAGATGGCGTTATTTATAATTATAGATAAATAGTTATAAAAAAGAATTTGACAAAAAATAAAAACAAATTGTGCCTCAGTAAATGGGGTTTGTAAATTATTGTACAACCATTTCAATAGTTGAGATCCAAGGTTTCATACAATTCATATTTATAATTCTAAATGGTTGATTACTAAATGAACTTATTGATTAAGCACTAATTGATAATAGATGGCGCTGTCAACAGTTGTAAATATATTTTCATTCATTTTCAAACATAAGCATATTTATAATAAATAGTGATATATTTTATAAGGAAGTTACTTGTAAAACTATAATTGTTTAAATTGCAAATTTCTTTGGATGAATATTTAATAACGTACTGGCCGCCAAGAAAGCAATAGACAAAATTGTCTTAAAAAAACAACGAGGATTTAGGCGCGAATGAGAGTGTAAGTGCATGTGAATAAACAATGTAACGACTTTATTTTAACAAATGCCATTTTACCAATTTTGTAAAAATTGTGTGTGTATCAGAAAATAAAGAAGATAATATTAATGGTACGAGCTTACATTTATATATTTATTATTATGCTGTGTTAATTTCCGCGGTAATTAAAAATTAGTCAACGTTTAATCAGACAGTTTGACATCAAAGTAATTGACAATGGCAGCCGCAGGGGAAATCGTAATAAATATTTACTATTTTCAATGAGCATGGTCACGATTCGGACAAAATACAAATAAAAGCAAGGGTTTTATTTGCATAGGATACTGTTTTAATTTCCTGGACCTATACAAGTATGACTTTAAGGGCCTGTCTCACCAAATTGTAAATTGTCGGATAACAATGCAACGTGTAAAATATGTGCTGGTAATATCGGATTTTGTTCCCTTATCTGACAGTGACGTCATTTTTAAGCTTTGTGAGCCTCTATCAGCCAGTGGTGGGACAGGCCCTAAAACTTGCAAGGATTCAGAACGATTTTCTATAAAAGGAATATGCATAAGTAAAACAGTACATAATTTACTTTACTTCCTGATTTCCATAGCTTTATTATGTTTATCATTTACTTATACATTTACTCCTTGTTTAGAACGATTTTTAGAATAATTAATTGCATTTCATATTGACAGTTAAACTCGCTGTAATACTTTTGTTGTGTTATTTATTTCAAACTAGCTATCGCATGCGACTTCGTCTGCGAGCAATTAAAATAAATTTAGTAAGTAGCCTATGTGTTCTTTCAGACTAACCTCTACATCTATACAAAAATTCATCGAGATTCGTTCAGTAGTTTAGGTTAGGTTTAACTTTTAGTGGTTTAACTTTCGCATTTATAATATTAGTAAGATTAAAATATCATAAGCATACAATATTTCATATTTCTATATAAAATTTCATTTGTCGTATAGCACAGACTAACGAAGCGCGGTCGTAAGAGGTGATACCTCTGAGAGATGGAACCGACAAATTACATCTTGAAAGGAAAATAATATTAGATGCTCCGTATGCTCCTATATATTCCCCTCTCTTATGGAATTTTATTCCACACTCAGATGCTGTTATTGTCTCATCTTACGAAGACAATAACGAAATATTGTCTCTGGTTTATGAAGAACAGTTCGTAGATATTCTTTACATACTTTTTATGACTTCTTCATTTTACTTAGCTATGTTAAAAAAAATTGATGCAAAATTTAATAGTAATATTACCATAAACGATTTAAATCTTACTTAAAATGTACTGAATCATTAATTTTCATCTATACTAATATTATAAAGAGGAAAGATTTGTATTTTTGTATGTATTGAAATAACTTTAAGACTTGGCCGATTTCAAAAATTCTTTCACCATTTGAATGCTACGTTATCGCTGAGTAACATAGGCTATATTCTTTTTAATTTTCACTTGGGCGAAGTCGCGAGCAACAGCTAGTAACAGAAAATTGCAAATAAAATAAGTACAATATATTCACTGGGAAAAGAGCGACAATAAAAAGTTAAGCCTTCATCCAACTAAGAAATGAATTGCTTGTAGACTTCAAGCTACTTGGCTGCATCAAGTGGGTAGAAAGAAAAATACACGTTAAGAACCGCAGCGGGGTTTCCAATAAAAAGCGCTTAAAACTCCGCTCATGGGTCATGAATCTTCGCCGTCTATAGAAATGTGAGCGTATTCTTTTGTAAGAGTAGTCTTGACGTTTAAACAAGTGGAAGACTATTATCTGATGGTTGTGATTGGTTGTTTTATTTTTAAATTGTCTAACTTTATCTAGTAGAAAGTAATGAAACCTATCGTCAAGTTTGTTTACAAAGAGACGAAGATAAAAGTTATGAAGGGATTAGTACAAAGTTTAAGGGCCTGTTCCACCACATTGTAAATTGTCTGATAACAATCCAAGGTGTAAAATATGTGATGAAAATATCGGATTTTGTTCCCTTATCTGACAGTGGCGTCATTTTTAAGCTATCTAAGCCTCTATCAGCCAGTGGTGGGACAGGCACTAATTCTCCTTTAGCTATTATTATTTTTACATCATATTCCATTTATAATATGATACTGTGCATATTAACAAGAATTTAAAATACGTGTAGTATGATTAAATTATAAAGCGGTTTCGCAAAGAAATGGATGAAGCTTGGTCGCTCAGGTGTGCCATTGTTCATACTTCTGTTTGTAAGTCTAAATTCAAATGAGTTCTTTGAAAGTTCTCGAAAACTCAAGCAGCTGTTCGTATGTAAAGAAATTCAGAGTGAAATTCTCATTCAATGCTCATAATGGTTGTAAGTACGTTTTGCTTTGTGCAACTGTAACGAGTTGTTTCTCTATACTTCCTTATACTAGGTAGACTTTTTTTAACATAGATTTTGTATTGCTTGATTTTTAATTACTGTGTATAATCAAGATAAAAAATAAGTTTTATAGAACTTAGAAAATATAACTTGCGAATAGTCATGTGAGAAAATATTTAAAAATCAATATGGAAAGCACAAGATAAATTTATAACTAGCTTTTGCCCGCGACTCCGTCTGCGTGTCATTTAAAAATAATAATAATAAAGAAATGAAAAAATATAGCTTATGTTACTCACAGATATATTACCTTTCTAACGGTGAAAGAATTTTTTAAATCGTCCCAGTAGTTTTTGAGCCTATTCATTACAATCAAACAAACAAAGTTTTCCTCTTTATAATATTAGTATAGAAGTATAGATGAAAAGCATAACAAAGATGAGTTAATAAACAAGAATGGACTGAGATGATAATGATATTTGTGAAAAAAGAGTTAAAAAATGTATAGCAAAAACTTAACGAAATGCAAAACTGTAATACGTAATCCAAAAGGACTATCACATATCGTTACTTCGTAGCTTAAGTAAACTCTCAACTGTAACTAACGTCACTATGTGGGAATACGCTCAGGTTTACGTTACAGCGTGTTTGAATGACACTTTCCGTAATAGGTTTCGTGACTAACGTCGGGCCCGTACGAGAAAGTTCGGCTCTCGTTTACCTCACGTTGCAATGGGACGAGGTTTTTCACAAAACATTAATGTTAATGGAGTAAACTGCCATGGTGATTTATATCGGTCTTTTATGCAAGTTTCTTATGATGTAAGAAAATGATTAAAGTCAGAGTTACTCGTAAATAAAAAGAGTTTTAGATGCAGATAATACATACAATGTATAACGGCGCGAAGTGATTATTAATTTTTGAACTATTAAAGTTACTATCAAATATTAGTTTTTAATTGGTATAGTAATTTGAGTTTTTGAGCAGACAACCCCAAATATAGTTGTCATTAGACGGTGGAGCGATGCGCTTTGTATGTGCGCGGGTATAAAGTCAATAGTTGTATCTCTGTAAATCTTTGTAATCCGCTCGTTACTTCGACATATAAAATAGGAAGGACAAAGCAATATTATGCTTTTATCAAATGCCTTGGCGTTAAACATTAGTAACCACATTTTATGAATACTAAACTGCTGTAATGTATTTGAAATTCAAAATTAAACCGAAAAAGAAAATTCACATTTTTAATAACTCTTACCTTTTAATAGTGTCTGGTTCATTTAAGTGCTTAGTTGGCGAACGGATTGTGAATTTTCTCCGACATCTTTTCCATTTGGAGGTTCTCCAAATGCTTTTATTGTCGATATCGAAGACCCTCGAGGCTTTAGTTAGATATAAATAGACCGCACAAGTACTATTTAAATAATATTTACTCCAGAACTTGTTCATAAATGGTATGTTTTCGATATCTATTAGAGTATGCTCTGCGATTTTTGGTACTAATAGGTTTGTTTGTTACAGGATATGGCATCATCTCTTTGAAGATCCCATCGTCTCCGGCCACACAATGCACACTTCATACGACTGTCGGTTGTGTGGGCAATGACGAATGTACAGCAAAGAGTCACAGCGTCATCAGACTTCTGGGACCAGTCAGAGATGTCATTGTACGACCTGCTCGACATCATTATAGACCTGGAGAAACTAGTAAGTTCATTACTATTTAATATACAACAACTGTATTAGTTTAACTTCGAAGAAGTTTTTTTTTATACAAAAAGGTGGTAAATGAGCAAGCGGCCACCTAAACCCGCCAAAATAGTGAAGCGACCGCTGCCCATAGACAACCGCTATTGCAAATGCGTTACCTACCCTAATCGAGGAGGAGACGCACATAATGAGGATATTTTCCCATCCTATGCGTCTCCTCCACCATCATATCCACTTTCCCATCCAATCCTTTCCTTAATAGAAAAAGGTGGGACGGGAAAGAGACTTTTGGCTTCCGGATGTAAAATAAAAACAAGTTACTGACAATTCTTATAGTTAGAAAATGAAGACATTATTCATCGCACTTTACGTTGAAAGTTAGCGTTATGATTGGAATTAAACTGAATAATATTAGAACATTGCATTAGATTTGAACAGGGATGAGTTCGACCTCACTCAAAAACACATCAGTGCATGTAAAACATAATCGAAGTGAAGTTTGCGAGCCGGCGGTCGGGATTGCGAGCGTTCGACTATTGCCAACTTTCCGTTTATTGTTCAAGTTGGAACGTAAACCGGCTGTTAGTCGGTGTAATTAATTACTAAGCAACGGCCCATACATTTCCCTACCAACTGCCTTTGTGACCGTTTGCGTACAAATTGACTTTCAAATATCAAGATGGTATTTAGGGATTAAAGAGAACTAAATTTATTGCCTTTTCTTAAACTTGTCTCGTAGAAGAGTTTTAACTTAGAAAAATTATGTATTATTCTAAAGATACTGTTGTGAATTTGTATGATAACAATCCAACGTGTAAAATCATCATCATCATCATCCACTTGCCTTTATCCCTTATGGAGGGTCGGCACAGTATGTGCTGCTCTTCCATACATCTCTATCAGCCGTCATATCTGAATCCACTCCTTTCTTAAGCTTAACCTTCTTTTACAAAATTCATTCATACTTTCTTCGGTCTTCCTCTACCTTTGTAGCCATCCACATTCAATTTTAACACTTTCTGGTTTATGTCCCCATCGTCTCGTCGCATAACCACGCTAACCTTTTCTCAATTTCTCCACCAATCTCCAACAATCCAACGTGTAAAATATGTGATGGAAATATCGGATTTTGATCCTTATCTGACATTGACGTCATTTTTAAGCTATCTGAGCCTCTATCAGCCAGTGGTGGGACAGACCTTTCATATTTTAAATTGTAAGGTACAAAAGTTTACTGAATCGATCGATGGTCGTGTCGTAAACACGCTATTAAAAATATATTTTCTAAAACCCGAACTGAATATCCATTGTTAAATTTTCCCTCTCTTGCTATTAATTTTTGCTTGACTTCGCTGTTGTTTTACGAGTTTATTTTGTATCTCCACGATACTTAAATTTATGCTCCGCGCAAAACATTGCTTAATTGAATCAAACTCATTTGTTTAAAGATATCGTATAATGTACCTTAGCTAGAAGAATTAAGGTTTATTTCACTTTGGCATTTGGCGTTTTCATAATTTTCGTATAAATCTGGATGTTTAAGATGTTTATGTAAATAACGCGAGGTTATTCAAAAGCGATATTGTTCAAAGGTTACTTCATTTGGAATCATTATTTCGAAGGTTAATGAATAATTTCATTTCGCGACAAACACGATTGTTTTTAATAAACAAATATTTTGTAATGCTTAAGATAATATAAATACTGCTTTTTTATCGATAAAAACAATTGAATTTAGACCATAAAACTGGAATTAAATTGAATTTCTATTCTTACAGTTACATTCTGGATACTGGCTTTGGATCACGATTTACGATTGGTTCGCGGTGAAATAGCATATGTGACCTTGAGTGACCCCGCTGGAACAAAGGTCGCTATTTGGGATCAGCTGTCAATGGATGAAGGTAAACAACATAAATATCTATCATTCTAAAGAAAAAAATATTCTTAGAATGAGAATAATCTTAGTTTAACATACATTTCAATAGGTATAACGCTTTAAGCATTACATACGCTCAGTTCTGACAGTTTTAACTAAAGGCTTAAACTGTATATTCTAAATTGTACAATATTTTAACTATCAGTTAAATTGAACAATTCTCAGATTTGCATACCCATTCAAGTTACTGCTTCGAAACTGAACAGTTTATTTTTTCAGTTAAAACTGTAACTTAGAACTAAATGTATACAGACGGGCAGAAATTAGGGAGAACACAATAATTACCATTGCTGTCTACGACGTCCTTTACGCCTTCCATGAAATTGTGAGATAAAATGAATTATTATTAAATAATCATTACGTTTTTGTGGTGTACGAAATAAAAGACGGGCGTTAGGTTCGTGATGTATAATCCGACTAAAGTCAATGCATACATAACATTGCGTCGTATAACCCACCCATAATTGCAAGTACATTAGAGGAAGTTTGAGAGTAGCCCCCGTAGTAGAGAAGGTAAGGAGTAAAAGGTTAGCATGGTATGGGCATGTTATGAGGAGGGATGAATCGCATGTTACAAGGAGAACGTTAGTTATGAGTGTGGAAGGGTACATCGGTAGAGGTAGACCTAGAAAGAGATGGATGGATTGTGTAAAAGGTGACATGATCAAAAAGTGAGTGATGACTGAGATGACGTATGATAGAGTTATGTGGAGGACAAAAATCTGTTGCGCCGACCCTACGGGAGTAGGATAAGGAGATGATGATGATGAATTACAAGTACATCACAGTATCATTGTACAATTATGTGAGAAAAAACTTTTAGTTAGAAATATATATTTAGGAACACGAAATTTTAACGTAATAATGTTATTATTATTACATAAATTGCGCATTAAATTATGTCTATTCTTCATTTGTTTTTCTTATTATAAACTTAGTTCACTCAAACATCTGTATTTTCCTTACTTATCGAATATTCGTAACATAATCCCGAATGGGGTCTTGTAAACAATATGTATGGTAGGTAATGTTTTTCTCGCTAAAAGCG
This sequence comes from Papilio protenor, assembly GCA_029286645.1. Classification (NCBI taxonomy): domain Eukaryota; kingdom Metazoa; phylum Arthropoda; class Insecta; order Lepidoptera; family Papilionidae; genus Papilio; species Papilio protenor. Next base: position 2,108,218 of record JAGSMZ010000004.1, on the reverse strand, counting down.
TTTTCTTGTCACTGAAACAATGGATCAAGGCTGTACCGGTATCTGACAGATTCAATTTCCGATTACAAATAGTGACTATGCCTTTGTTTGGATTGCGTATTATACTCTCTTTTATGTTTATTCACGGGTTAGGTGATTTCTATTATAGATTAGAGTGGCTCGAAAAGGTGTCGTGTACAAATATTTACGTCAAATATTTACTAATGCAGTTATTCTATTTGTTAGAGTCGAATTAACTAAACACTGCGATTAACGGCCGAATGCTGAATTTTAAACGCCGCCTATGATCTGACAGATGTCAAAATTTCAATGGAATTCGAATTTAAAGCGTGGTCTAATGCCCGGTTCACACTTGCCCAGTACAGTTGGATAGTAGCGATGGCCAATCATAAATTATATGGAATCATTGGCGTCATTTAGTGTTCACACTATGCAAGTTGATTGCCAGTCCAGTTATTGCGATACTGACCAACTGTACTGGCCAAGTGTAAATTGGGCATTATCATTTAAGACGCTGTTACTTAAATATTTAAACGACATATCAGTATTTAGCTTGTAGTCTTTAGAGTATGTACCTATGAATTAAATTGCAGAATATGCCAAAAAAGTATTTTTTAAATTTAACAAAATATATCAATCACATTACTAAAGCCATCTATATCTAATTTCTAGAATTATAATATCTCTAAAACCACATTCCAAATAACTAAGTAACGAAGTGACTAACTTTAAGCAGCAAAACTCAATAAAACTGAAAGTTCATTAAGTAACGACCACGACGCAATAAACTGGGGCAGTTTAGTGAAACTATTCCAAGTAAATTGTTTCATGTCACGGACTAAGATGGCTTGTAATTTAGCACTGTGTCGAAGTATTGGGTTTGCTAGACGAATTATGGGGTCGTTGGTTAAGTAAGATCCCCTTCTTACTATATATTTATCGATAAAGGACTACTATGTCAATATAGACTAAGAATTAGTGTTTAGGTTAACATTGGCTCTTTACCTCAATTGTTTTGTTAACAAAAATAAGCGATGCAAGATGCATGTACTCGTACATGTGGTTTTAATTTTAATTATTCAGATGTTACTTTATCTAAGGCCTCTCTTAATCTTATTTCTTACTAATAATATAAATGCGAAAGTTTAAATGGATAGATGTTAAGAGTTTGTAGCTTAAAATGCTGAACGGATGTCAATGAAATTTGGCATAGTTGTAGAGGATAGTCTGGGCTACTTCTTTGTTTTTTTTTCTTTATTTTACGCGGACGGAGTCGTGGGCGAAAGCTTGTAGAGAAATAAAACGTAGCTCTAGTTACGAAAAAGGAATACTTTTTTATATGTGATATTGAAAAAGGAAAACAGAATGCGTTCTAAAATCCCATATATCGTGGAAAAATTGCGTAAACGTATCATGGATTGAAGCCTTCTATAAAAGCCTTCTCGTGTCATATCCAGTGAAAACCCGTGTCAAATTGTGATAGATTGGATTTGCCTTTACATGGGCGGGTGACTTATTACTGATGGATGTATTTCCGTTCGTTTTACAAGCTTTGAGTGATTTTAGAATTCACTACAACCGTTACAGTAAAGTATAGCATAAAAATAACTTTTAAACCTCAATCAAGTCCAGTATATTGATCAATATATCTTACTCCTTTAAAGAAATCACATATTTATGGTTTTACAATGAATGATTTGGCAAAGATACGATAGGAAATGTCTCTAAGAATATATAATCTGTATACTGCCGTTTGCATTTTTAAAAATATGTTTATTTTAGCAATTTATGAACCACTAACGACGAAAGTGACATTTAGGCCAACAGGCTCTTGCCTTGAAGTCGGTATCTAGGCTTCGAATGCTTTTGGAACAAGTGTTAAAAGTAATTAGGTTAAGAGAAGTTCTTACGCTTGCCTGCCGCGAGCTCAGCGAAATGTTTTACTTAAGTTTCTACTGAGCTGTGCAGACGCGTTTAATGATTTTTTAGCATCAACATATCAGAAGCGTTTTTTTTATTAATGACTAGCTTTTTCCCGCTACTCCGTTCGCGTGAAATTTAATAATAAACAATAGAAAAATATAGCCTATGTTACTCACAGATAAATTACCTTTCTGACGGTGAAAGAATTTTTAAAATTGGCCCACTAGTTTTTGAGCCTATTCATTACAATCAAACAAACAAAGTTTTCCTCTTTATATATATATTTTTTTAATTTATTTATAAGTAGCTTAAATTTAATACAAAAATATAAAGATTCGCCAAACTGCCAAAGCAGTTTATTGGCGAAAACTGCACCCATAAACTAAATACTTTTAATATAATACATAAAACATTAACTAATTTCTATAAACTAAATTTTACTTTTACTAATACAAAAACTATGATATGAAAAATAAATTGAATTACTCTTAGTTAGAACTAACAACTTAATTATTCGGCCGCGTAGATATTTAGTAATTGTGTTTTAAATTTTTTCTTACAACAATCCTTCTCTAAGTTATCCTGTAATGCGTATTCATTAAATATTCTAGGTACTAAATATCTACGAGTCCGTTCGCCATAATAGTTATGCGCACTTGGTTCCTCGAAAACATTTCGTGCTGTCTTTCTTAGATTACCGTAAACATACTTTTTTAACTAGAAAATCATTTTTATTACACTGCTCAATTGCTAACAAATACTTGATCTTTTTATTAATTGGCAGAATGGCACTATGTTGATAAAATAAATTATAATTACCTTTAAATTTGCATTTGTTTTTAATTTTCTTACTAACTAATAGCTTCACAAATCTTAGTTGTATATGTTCTATCCTATCTATATGTGTTCGGAACGTGCGCCCGTAAGCAGAAAGACCGTAACTAATCACCGAATCTACGAAAGCATGGTACAACATACGCAAAGTGCTTTTATTGATAATATTTTTAAGATAAACAAATTTATACAAGATACATCTTAATTTAATTTATATATTAGTATAGTCGAAGTATAACCTTCTAGGCTGATACAAAATTCCCTCAACAGGTGTAAGAAAATTAAGTTCCATCATTGCGCCAGGAGCTCGTTCGGGTATATGGAGGGTAGAAGCGAAGTGTGGTGGAGCATCAGCTCGGGTTGATATCACCGTAGGCTCAGGGGCAAGCGGCGCCAGTGCAGCCGCGCCGGCAGCTGAACAACACTATGTGGAATTGCGGTTCGCTGATAGCATGCGACGTCGGTACAAGCCTGGATTGCCTTTCGTTGGAAGGGTAAGTGTACTTCCTACTTTTAACCGACTTCCCAAAAGAAGGAGGTTCTTAATTCGTCTTTTATTTTTTTTAATGTAATTGAAGTCTTCTATTTGCCTGACAATGACTTGCGGTTTTTATCCCACGATGTCAATAACGTTTTTTTCCCTAAAGCAGTCACTGGCACTATTTTTTTCTGTACTTTTTCACAGAATCTAAAATAAAATAAGATAAAACGAAATATAATTAGTCGAGCAATTAAATTTAAAAATGTTACATTTTCACTCCGACAAATTTCAAAGCTACAATTTTAAATCTTTGCAATTAGTAAAGTAATACGTTTGTACGTTGCTCTACGGGTGCCTGGAATAAGTTTTTATTTTTTTAATAGTCTTGCGTTTCATTTTTAAACACAGACTATCAACGTGTATGAAAGTTAACAAATGATGGTTCGTTAGCTCATACTTCGTTTGCAAAACTTTCGAGGATGCCTCTTTACCCTGAGTTAACAATAAATACTTCTCTGTTAGTTTACCATGGATATGACACTACGATTAAATCTAAATGTAATTCAACCGATTTGTTATTAATTAAAAAAGCCAATTACTAAATTAAATCCTTTGAACAGTCGCTACACAAAATCGCTGATTTATATCAGCGATTTTGTGTTACTTCGTTTGTTTGTTTATAAACAAACTTACATATCTGAGAAACACACTTAACTTCCTATGAGTCGGGAAAATAGATTGTATCTTTTTTCTTTAACTAAAATGTGTAAATTGAATTCTTAATATATATTATTAACATAGCACTCACATTCCCGTATTAAACACTAATATCAGTGCCAATCGGCGTTCAGAAACTGCTAATATATCACGTCATATACAGATGACGTAACAAGCGGGAAGTATTTTGTATGCGGTGGGTATATCCTTATTTTTCTTTCCCATGTCTTGGCAGTGTTACAATATAATAAATTACGGACGCAGCCTAACGAGGAGCTTTTATATCGACGTGATTCTTTCTGCTCTCTATCCGCTCTGTGTTTTGAATTATTGTTACTAATAGTTGAGTATCTTTGTTGGTTTTGATGTTTAGCTATAAGAGAAGAACTTTTGAATTACTACGTCGTTTTCTCTTTTATATTTGAATTTTAATCAGTAATCTTCCGAATGGTTGGACAGATTTTGATGTGACTTTAACGGGAAGATACTTATGCATGTGGGAATATTTTTGACAATAATTTTTATAATTCCTCGATGTCAAAATCGTTGGCGTCTGCTGGGTAGGTAAAGATGAATATTGTACAAAAGGTGCACTATATTTTAAAAGACTGTTGACTTTAATTTATGCAACAGACCAACGAAATCCTTTGCGCATCGTAATTTTTCTCTTTACATTCCAAAAATATTGCTTCAATGTTTACATGATGAAAAAACTAAAAGGGAAATAATATACAAAAGTCAGTGACTGTGACGTTAAAGAGTCCCAAAAGTAAACGAGAAATCATGAACAACAAAATGAGAAAAATAAGTCGAATCCCAACGGATAAAAAGCTTATTCGCAATTAACATATAAATGTAGGTTACATATTGTTAGGGTCGTGACACACAAAGCGCGGAAATGGGGGCGAACATATTTAATTTTCACTGCCTCGAATTGGGTCCATTGCCGACAGATTTTGGACATAAGCCAAATCACGAATGAGTTTTATGGCTTAATCAACCTTTAGTGGACTTCATATTTCTACACTCTATGTTGAGAATTAGAATCCATAAAGTTTCTTTTTAATTACATTTATTTCCATATACCGTTATTGCATGATCGGTTATGATTGTTTTTGTAAATTCGTAGAGGGTTTTCTCTTAGGTAGAGAGGACTCTTCTCAAGTTTTTTTTTTATTTAACATTCGCTTCAGTTTTAAGCCGTTGGGATATAATTTGATTTCGTATTTATTTTTGTTTATCAATTTTAAAGAAGTTTTAACTTTATGAACACAGGAGGTAAATAAGTATCCTTACAAAGTAAATTAAACTAGGATAAACAAGAAGCAATAGGTAGATTTTCCATTAATTTCTGAGTACCATATTTACATGAACTTTTTATATAACCGCTGTAGGCAAAGGCTACGAACACTTTATACATGGCTTAAAGGCTCTCGCGGGCATCATATCCGATATTAATTGCTCTTTAATCATAAAAGGATTTACTCTCGGAATTTTATTTCATAAATATTAAAAACACAGTTAATTAAAATTTATTTTAGAGATAAAACTAAAATTTGGGTACAAACCCAACAAAAGAAATACCTTGTTTATCTTATATTTATTCCTGTTTCACTGTTTTGGATCTAAGCCAGACCACGTTGAATGAACTTCATAGCTTAATTAAGTCTTAACACAATACGATAGCATATTCGTTTAGAACAAACCATAACCTAGAGATTCAGAAAATCGGAACTAAGAGCATGTAATAAAAATATTATTAGTTAAATGTGAACACAGACAACTATCATGGAATTAATTACATTTTCTCTTTTTTAGGTTGAAGCAATGAGTACGGAGAAACGAGTGCGTGTTCGAGTTAAATTGTACGACGATAAAACCGACATCTACAGTCAAGATATCGACATGTCGACTGGAGAGGGAGGATTCATAGTTCCTACGGTGATGGCTGATGCACCCTACGTCAATTTACAGGTATATTTCTAAACATTTTTTTTTATTTATTTATCAAACACACAATACGAAATACAAAATTAAATAAAAGCGTCTTTAAACCCTATTTTCCGTCTATAAACCCATTCAAAGCTACTTGCATCTATTATACCTTCATCATCATCATCCTTAAGCCTTAAGTCGTCCACTGCATATACCTTATTTGAAAGTAATTTAAGCAATCATTTATAAAGACGTGTTGAAAATATCTGTACATTCTTGCTACACGAAGATGGTATCCTAGCAACAAAGCGATTCAATATGTTATTGTAATGTGCATTATAAAGTCTTAGAAAAATTACTTCTCCCACCTAACTCTTTTGTTTTCGTTAATAACGAAAATATTTGAGCAAACAATAAACACTCACTGATCTCATTTTAATCCAAAGTAACCGGCGTTACGTTTAATATCGGTCGTTCACGCCTCAAAGCTAATTTACGTTAATCGCGTCATTAATTGGATCCCAAGAAACTTGTGAAACTTCAATACGTCCTGCATCCCCGTGCGTTCCCCCGGGACAGTAAATGTGGTTCCAGCGTCGAATACAAATGTGTAAATTTTAACATCCGCACACTTGCCAAAACATTTTAACGTTAATCCGCACGCCCTCGATGTTTGAAGTGTTAAGTCCCAACTACAAACTCGAATTCTGTATGAAATAGTTATTTTGATGAGTTAAATTTTTAATTTTTATTTTCGGTTGTATTAAATAGTAGAAAATTTAATATATAATTTTTTGAACAATGTTTGCATGTATTTAATATGTGCCCATTTTGATTTAACAGTTTGTCAATGTCATTTCCATTTTAATGGATAAAGGCTTTTGGATTTTGTTAAAAGAAAATAATTATAAAAATGTGAGAACATTTATAGGCAAGTTAAAAGACTCTACCTAGTCTAATTTACAAGGATTTTTTTTACATTACTGTATTAGTCTGTTTGGTAAAAAATGGAGTGTCTATACAAAGTTGAACCCTTAACAATTTTTATTCCCATCTTCGTAATGTCACTTGAGAGAAGCAATTACCGTGTAGAGGGCGCTACCATCATCAGAATATATCGCGCTCGTTTTCCCAATTGCCAATTTCGCTAAAGTACTTTGAATACTTTCATAACTAAATTATACATTAACACTTAAAATAATTTAAGGTGACAAGGATTTTTAAGATAAAATTATATTATTTTAAAATATAAATAAATCGTCTACTTTAAGAACTAACGGCCGAAGACTGAAACGACATTGAATTGACTGAAACATGAAACAGCGTCTTAAACTCCAAATTAAATTAAAATTTTGATGTCTGTCTAATTCTAAACGACGCCAAAGAAGCGAATTGTTTAGGATTAGTTTCAGTATTCTGCTTAAAAGCATAAATAAACTAAAGTTTAGGGAACTGTTGTAAAATATACAAAAACATTATTGAGAAAGTCAATGAAAAGTAAAACCGCCTTTCTACGATTATTGAGATAATGTCTAGCGGTATATTTAACTAAATTGAAGTTAACAAGAATTCTACCAATATCAGTTTAATCTCATCACAGATTGTAACATTATTGAATACACTACACACAAACAACATAAATGACGTTGAAAAAGTATTATTTTTTATAGTTTTTAAGTAGTAGTCATTAATAAATCGAAACTAATAGCTTTAACGTTACTAATTGAAGTAGTTCCAATCGTACTGATGAAGTTAGTAAAATTGATTACTCCTCTAGCTCTAAGCAAAGTTGAAATCAATCCATTTAGTAGATTTGCAGTCTGCGGTCAGACTGCGAGCTCATTAATTACACTTTAGAAGAGCGGTCTTTACTTGTCAAACTAATTTTGATTTGAAACATATTTGTTACTAAAATAGCTTTAATTTGCAAAATAGTGACTGTCTGTATAAAATCGTATCTTTGTCTAAACTAATATTATAAATAGAAAAGATTTGTATTTTTCTATGTGTTGAAATAATTTAAAAACTACTGGGCCGATTTAAAAAAAAAAGCTACGTCTATCATATACTATACTTTTTTATTATTTTTTAATTTCACGCGGGCGAAGTCGTAAGCAACAGCTATAAAATAAAGTGATTTATCTGTGGACCAATCACGAGACGGTGTCGCAGAATTATCTAAAACTACTACTGGAGATATTTTTATAATTCTATCTTGTTTATGCATTTACCTAGGTTTATTTGATGTATCAGAACATTTTTAAATGCTTTGTATAATTGGTCGGAATAAGCTAGTTTGCGTTTAACTTTTTTTATCTTATCCACAGTAACTTAACGGTAGTTGGAGTAACTTAAATCCGTCTACAAGATATGATATCTAAAGCTATCTTTGAACTAAAACTTGATTACAACGTCCTTGTTAAGTTAATAAAAACTTAATTAGTATCCTGTTCGTTCTGTCCACGTGTACGAAATTGCACTTATAATATTAATAAGAAGCAAGACCTATGTAAAAGTAGGTTTCATTACTAGGGCTGTATAAATTCCTCATTATATGTAGGGGAGCTAACACGATTGATTCAATTTTGATTAAATTACTCGGGTTCGGCACCGACGGGGAGATTAACAAAATTAGCTCATGGAGCAGTCCGTCCGGTTAACTTGAAGCGATGGCTATCGGGTAACTTATATAGGCGTCTATATATAGAAATATACTCCACTATAGAATATACTATCGTGTCTTAACTATACTTGTAGTCACCACAGTACTACTCTTCCCCACATTTTTATGAGCCCTCAGATATCAATTCACTACCTTTATGCTCTTTCGCATAATTGTTTTGTTCGGTCTTCCTCTTTTATAGTTATTTATATTAACTCTTGTTTATATCCCAATCGTCTTTATTTTAATTAAGAATATAATATAACTGTAATTAATTGAAATAAGCTTCATATACTTTCAGTATAAGTGAAAGCGTGTACTCAAGCAACCTCTTCAAAGTCTAATACGCTACGGGATTCAATTGGCTTAATGAATAAGCAAAGGGAAACTCAATTAGAAGTCGTAATTAGAATCTCATCAAATGCTTCCAATTACGCTGATTGTGAATTTAATTTGATTTTTTTTTTCAAATTAATTTTGTAAAACTCCATAGGGCCTACTTATGAGTTGATTTTATTAAGATTTCGTATTCCATTTTATTGGAATTCGAAATCAAATACATTTAATGTAAAAATATTGAAATTACAAATATAATTACGTACCTAAGTATGATGGTTTATTAAATGGAAATTAGTTACTAAGTATTCAAGATATTGAAGAGAAATTTCTATATTGTGTTATGCTTTCGCCAGCGACTCCGTACGCGTGATATTTAAAAAAAAAAAACAAAAGTAAGTATTCTATGAGTTCTTCCATACTATTCTTTTCATCTATGCCAAATTTCATCGATATCTGTTCAGCAGTTTAGGCTACAAACTCTAACAAACATCCATCCATCTAAACTTTCGCATTTATAATATTAGTAAGATTAAAATCAAAGATAATTTGCATTTTAGTACGACGTTAAGGATGTTTAAATTAACTACACATGTTTCCAAATCCGAGGATTTGATTATGTAGAAAGTGATTGAATTTCCGAGATTTTCGCAAACAAAAATAAATTATTAATAAAATAATGATTAAATCACAGTGTAATGTGTTTGTAGACGACGTAGTTTTTATCAAGTGTACATTAACAGTTAATTGAAACGCAAACACGCGCAATTTATTAAACTAAAAGCGGAGTTAATTAACATACTGCTATAGAAGCAGACTTCGTTGGTTTTATGAAAATTTCATGGAATTCGTTGAACTCTCAAGGCTTTAATCTAGAACATTAAATTATGTAATTATGAAGTAACCAGAATCCTAAAGGATGAGAAATTGCTAAAAGTATAACTGGAAGAGATAAGTTTACCTGAAGTGTTACTAGTACAAACTATTAGTATTACTAGCTGTTCGCGTGCGGATTCATCCGCGTGAAATTATAAAAACTTTATTTTATTGTTTACATTTGTCAAATTATAATGACATGACATGACATGACAAACCTTAGCAATCTTTCTTTCTTGATGTTGGCAGCAACTTATGGTCTCTTTCCCACATTAGGGTTTTTATCTAAAATATTTACCCCTAAGTTTAATGGCGTTAAAATATATAGCCTAAAGCATGACGCAAGTGTAGGGCTTTTTATTAAAAAGAATTATTCAAAAATATGCTGTAATTGCTGAGATCTTAGGCAACAAGGAAGTGTGTGTTTACGCTTTATTATAATAGTATTTTATTAAAATAAGAATTATTCCAAAATATGCTGTAATTGCTGAGATCTTAGGCAACACAGAAGTGTGTGTTTACGCTTTATTATAATAGTATAGAAGTATAGATTGGGACTATCAATAAACAGAGTTCGTAGAATATACGGTAGTTATTTCTATCAATTCTGGAATTAATTTATACCCATAAAGGGAAAGAGGGCTTAAATGAGGCATGCATACTCATCAGACAAAACGTGGAATTGCTTCTCGATATCTATCTTCTGTGTGGTCGTCATATTGCAGCGGGCCGCTTTGCGTGCGAAGATATTAAAGCAGGATCTGGTACTGTTAAGATTAAAATTTCATTATATTAAGATTAAATTTAATTATTTCTTGATTCATCTATGGTATGATTTGATTATAGAAATAGTGGTTTTAATAAACTAAATAAATGAATGACATCCTAAAGTTGTGTACACATAAGTCAGTCAGTTCACGTTTCTTAAATTAGTCGTCTAGAAGTTATATAAAGACTTAACAAGTTTGTAAAGGTTTTCGAGTTTCAAAGAGCTGTTTGTAATGGCTTCAACCGCTTAAAGTTCTTACTTCGGTATTACGAATTTACGCTCTCCGGTATGCTTGTACTAGGGAAGGATTTCTTCCTAAATTATATGAAGATTTCGGGACGTTGTTTATGTTTTGAGTCTCATAACTTATTGATATTTTCATTAAGTACAAGATATCTAAACTGAACTTTTTCTAAAGTTTGAAGAGAACTTAATTATAAAATTATCTCATCTTTAAATTAAGAGTTAGAATCCCATCTGTAAAAGTAGGGTTCATCAATCAATCGATACCCAAAATCTGATATGAAGATGTTCTGTTTCCTCGCTCGATACATCTCACGGAATAAATCACTCTTTTGAATTCGAGATAAAACTCGGCTTGCGTTTGATTGTGATTGATTCGACTTAGTTTTTCCTTAATACATTTCTTAATAGATCGATGTTTGATATTTTATTTACACTAAAATATAAATGAATTACATAAGAATTGTTATTTAGAATTGATAGGGACTTATTTTTAAAAATAACGATGAATTTTGCTATTAAAGGTTTACTTTTTTCAAATATTTCTTATCTTTTATATGTTATCAATACAATACTAGACAACTAATCCTACTATTTATGTAATCTTATTTTACAGAAAATCTTTAGTGTATTATATTTTTTTCGCTGTCAAATAATGGAGAGCTTAGTGTTAAATCTGTTGAAGTGAAAGCTTTTAAGAAATGCCCATTAAGCGTTAATCTCGGTTTGTGAAAATAAATTCAAGATAAAGAAATGCTTTTCTTGACTTAATTTCGAAAAATGCTCACGTTTTTTTGATAGCTTGCATTATGTGACATTTTATTGTCCTTACTTAAATTATTCTGAACTCAGTGACTTATTAGATATTAATCTTACTTAATATTATAAATGCGAAAGTTTGGATGGATGGATGGATGTTTGTTAGAGTTTGTGTCCTAAACGGCTGAACGGTTTTAAACATAATTTGGTATAGATGTAGAGGATAGTCTGGAAGAACACATAGGCTACTCACTTTTGTTTTTTTTATATTCACGCGGACGGAGTCGCGGGCGAAAGCCAGTTATCACAATATGACAGAGAATCTCTTTTAATACTGTATAGGAAAAGAAAAATGTCTTACAAGTATTTCATCTTTTATAGTACAAGTAAATTTCATGACACATTTTTAACTATTTTCTATTAATAAGTAAAGTTTTGCTTAAGTAAAATAACATTGTATTATAAAGCACCAAATTATTTATTAAAAACAATGACATGCGTATATTCCATTTAAAATATGTGTACCAAAAATTATTTTTTGTTTATACCGAAGAGCTCACGTCTGTTGGTAATCCTAATGGAAACGTCCATCCATCGCTCGGGATTACGGCTCAGAGATTAGTGTGTTATTCAGACATAATGCCATCCAAAATGTCCCATTGAATTATGGATATTTAATATTGTAGAGAGTTTTATTTATTCTGGTATAGTGACTTTTATATTCCCTCGCGGTACCATTGACAAACGTTTCTAAAATTAACTTGTAACCTTCATAATATAGGACGTCGGGTAAATGTATGTATGTACATATGAAACAATTTGGTTCATGGTTTTGAACCCAGGACCTGCAGGTTACAAGTCAAGAGCTTAACCACTGATCCACCGATGCTCTTAGAATACACATAAAAGAATATATTTTTCTCTACTCTATAAACTTGATTTGCTAAGACGTAAAAAATAACAGTCTATTCTCGATTTTCAAGTCAGTTAAAATGTGTACTTTTGTGTGAATTATTTCATTTAACAGTATATTTCTATAATTATAATAATTCTATTTCAATACATAACCTCAAATTAAGCCCAAACGACGTCGTTTGTCAGATTTGTAATCTTTGATCGGATCACAGGATTATTAATTTAATTGAAGGCTTAAACCATTTGAGAACATTGATGACAGTATTCGTGGTTTTGATAAATAGGTAAATCTGGTTATACTGTTTATAGTTTACTAGCTGTTGCTCGCGTCTTCGCCCGCGTGAAATTACAAATATAACCTATTACTTTCGCCCTTTTTTTCAACCTATTACCAAAAGTATTAACTTAGTACGTAGTTATCTACGAATAACAGAAATCTACCGATGCAAAATTCCAAATTTCTAAGCCCGGTAGCTTGTAAGCTGATTTTTCGGTTACCCTTATTGTTTGTGTTCGCGATATCTTTTAAACTATTAGTCCAAATTAAATACTATAAAGAACAATTTTATTCTACATTAAATTCTCTTGATAACAAACGCATTTATTTGGATAAGGATTAATATTGAAACCAATAAAAGAACGCTGAAAATAGCTTAAGGTTTTTAATTCATTTTGAAAACAAAAAAGTGGTTATTGTAAGAAAACCGTTAAAGACAGATATATGCTATCGCAGACTTTTCTGTAGAACTTTTTGAGATCTACAACTCTTTCATACATCATTTTTATATACCTCTAACGGTTTAGGCAGCGTAAGCCGAGAAAAGTTAAAGTTTAGTGAATTTTTAACGCCGGCGTCCAGAAACACGCTGTTTATTAATAGTTCCTAAACATTAGTAATAATAAAATATAGCCTATGTTACTCACAGATAAATTACCTTTCTGATGGTGAAAGAATTTTTAAAATCGGCCCAGTAGTTTTGAGTTATTTCAATACATACAAAAAATACAAAAATACAAAGTTTTCCTCTTTATAATATTAGTATAGATTATTACGTTGAATTTATGAGTTATTATTTCCACAAATCAGATGAATAGCATAGGAAATTAATGTACAAAATATTGTATTGATTAATTCCCAATAGAATTAAAACATAATTACGTGGTTTTGTTGTCCAATGATGTCAGTCTACATATAATTGTCCCCGTAGAGGAATTATATGTACAATGAAATATTTTATCTCTGTCATTCTCTTTGATAAAATAGAAATAGCATTACCCACGGTAATGCAGAATATGTTCGCCGTAATGTACTATAACGCTTTATTTGGAACTTCCAAATAAACTTTTGTACTATGCGCGTTCATATTTCTGATATGACTGTATTGGACTAGTAGTTTGCACGTGAACATTTAAAATTCATCTCATTTGCAGTGCATTTTATTTCCATTCGCGGTTTGCATTTGTAGTCAACTGTTTGATTTCTAAATTATTTTGTGGGGAAAGTATGAAAAACACTTTTTTCATATTGCATACTACTTTACAAGATTATCTTGCGCATTCAATCGGTTGGATGACATTATTTTAATTTAATTATAAGAGTGTTGAATTTTAGCTTTAGCTATTAAAAGATGAGAAAATCTAGAAGGTGATCTATTTTGTGTTATTTTCGTTAGTATTATAAACAACTAGATATTAGTCGTATTATTTGAATGACTTCATCAAGTCGGAACCTACGCATACAACTTTATACTAACAGTTTTGGCGTGTGAATCAGAATTTATTCGACGTAACAAAACAGAAAGCGACACAGATTCCGCTCGTAAAACAGCCATAACAATATTTTATTGTGACCTCGCGTAGAAACTTGTGTGCTTTACGTACAAAACTAGTTTGAACTCGTTTCAGTTGGATGCTATAGTTTTAGTAACACGTCGAATAGGATTAATGAGTGAACTTTTGCTTGGATGGACATTTTTCCAGTTGAATATAAATAAATAAAAATGACTTGCTATTTCGTCACAACTGATTTTGCGGGTTCGTATTCATTTTCATGTCAGAAATAAATTCGAAGAATTAAATGTGACTTATGTGTTTAAACGATATCTTACGTTTTAACGGATGTTTCTTAGAGTTTACCACCTAAACTGCTGAACGGATCTTGATGAAATTTGGCATAGACATAGAGCATACTCTGGAAGTAAAAAATGGCGCGAAAATTAATGAAAATAGAGATAAACTTTAGCTGTTTTGACTTAAATTTAATATAAGTGATTGATGAAGTTAGATTTAATAGAAGTGATGCACTTTAACTATTACTAAAGTTGTCAAAAGCAGAACAGATGTTATTTCAAAGTAATATTCAACCAAAATTATCAGATTTCTACCGTACGGTTTTTAAATTGAAGTTTGTAATTGGCCTGTCCACTTCAAACAGAACATATCTTGCAATTCGGCTTTATAATTGTACAGAGCGACTGCTGAGTCTGCAAATGGATTGATTTTGGTCTAGCTCAACTTTAGTTCAGTGAATGAGTTACGCAAACCACGAAATCCCCTTTAATTCAAACTTAAATATTGGACTCTTCAATTACGAGAATAGATAGCTATTTGTACTGATTTTGTGTTACGTTATAGACTGGCTTTGGATATATTAAGCATAGATATATGCAGTTATGTAAAAAAATTGAATTAAAACCGTATTTCATACAAATTGTAGCAATGGAGTCTTATACGACCAAATTTACCGTATAATGGACTCTAATCGAAAAATGGTTTTATTTATTACTAGCTGGTACACGCGACTTCGTCTACGTGGAATTTAAAAATATTAAAGATATACCTTATATTACTTAGTGATAACGTATCTTTTTAAAGGTGAAAGAATATTTGAATTAGGCTAAGTTATTTTTGAGTTATTTCAATACATACAAAAATACAAATCTTTCCTCTTTATAATATTAGTATAGATTCACATTTCTTGCCGAGCTTTTAATTGCCACAGATTATAAAGGATTAAGAATTTACGTATAAATAGCAAGAAGCTTTACTTGCGTTTATTAGGTGGTCCATTTGGAGGTTTTAACTAAATACTTTATATGCAAATGTCACATAATACTCTAATTTGTATGCTACGTTGGCACAGCGATTGGTGTCCCAAAGGGAGTTGGAGTTTCGCAAGTTCTTTTACTCAATGACCTGATTAACCGCCATTTGTTTTTATAAACAACATTTTATATTTTCTTTTCATTAAAATATTCACAAATTTTAGTTCATTTAATAATATTTCATGTGCCATTTCAACTAAGGTCTAGGCCTGTTCTAGGATGTGTTTGATTACAATAGTCGAATTGCGGGATTCGAACCCATGATCATGTGATTGAAAATCCTTAACCATTAGACTATTGGCGCTTCAACATACATACATTGACTTTTTTTTAAGTGTTTAACATGAGATAATGTTTTTCACATGTTTTAAAACGTGTATGAAGTTTTGAGTTAATAATCATTTGTTACGATTACAGTTGCATCAAATAAAACTCTTTTTTTACTATAATAAAAAAATAATTAATCAAATCAAAGTTAACTTATTCAAAATTATACGTAATTACCTACATACTTGTACACATGTGTTATATCATAGCAAATCAGTCTCCAATTTACTAAACTTAATTGAACCGGTCTAGTATGCGAAGTGAGTACACACCCTGATTTCGTTTCCAATACCAATCAAATCTCGTCTCAGACTGATACCGTTTTCGGCAGCAGGTAATTCAATTAGTCTTGTTGAAGACACTTCAGACACGTATCGAAACTGCTTAATTAAAGATCTCAATTTAAATATACTATTATTCGTTACGGGAAAACAAAACACTGCCGAAGTTTGAGAGAGTTAAAACTATTTTAATCTCTTTCTGAGCAAATTTATTTCACTTCTCTTAATCATTTTAGTGAAATTTAGGCCTTAAATAATATAAATTTAAGTTTTATTACATACTAAATATTACCCGCGACTCCGTCCGCGTGAAATCTTACTAATATTATAAATGCGAAAGTTTAGATGGATGGATGGATGGATGGATGGATGGATGGATGGATGGATGTTTGTTAGAGTTTGTAGCCTAATCGGCTGAACAGACCTCGATGAAATTTGGCATAGACGTAGAGGATAATCTGGAAAAACACATAGGCTACTCACTTTTATTTTTTTTAATTCCACGCGGACGGAGTCGCGGGCGAAAGCTAGTTTAAAAATAAATAAAAAGGAAAGAAAAAATATAGCCTATGTTACTCACACATAAATTACCTTTCTAACTGTGAAATAGTTTTTAAAATCGTCCCAGTAGTTTTTGAGCCTATTCATTACAATCAAACAAAGTTTCCCTATTTATAATATTAGTATAGATTAGTTTAACAGAATGGTTAAAAATTTCAAGTCATCATATAATCAACCGACGATCATAATAATGAAGTAAGACTAACGATTTCGTTAAAGAATATTTATCTGTAATTTGATGCTTTATTGGTTAACCTCCGTAGCTAGACTGGTTCATTAAGCTGGTAAAAATCAAAATACTTTGTGCCCATTACGTTTGTACATCAGAGAAATTTATCAACCTTAAATTGGATCAAAGAGAACTGACATCAAAGCAACAAAGTTCCATTTACTTTTTTTGCAAAATCTCCCCTCCTGTGTCGCAGCAAACATGGCAAAAAGGCTCGATAAAGGGACAATAGAAAACCAATGAGCTGTAAGTTATCCCTTACCGCCTCCGTAATGACTTAGGGGTCCGAAGTTCACTAAGAAAAAAACAAACTTTCTTAATCACCGTACAAAATGGTTGCATGAGAAAGAAAATACATTTAATGAATCATTGCTTTTAATAAGTTTAATGGTTTTCTTACAGTCAACTAGCTGTAGACTGCGACTCCATCCCCGGTGAATTAATTTAAAAAAAAACACTATATTTTAATTTTTCTCGGCTTACGCTGCCTAAGCCGTTAGAGGTATATAAAAATTTTAAACTAAAGTAGCAATTCACTTATAATATATTTTAGTTTAATTTAATTAGTTTAATAGAATGGTTAAAAATTTCAAGTCATCATATAATCAACCGACGATCATAATAATGAAGTAAGACTAACGATTTCGTTAAAGAATATTTATCTGTAATTTGATGCTTTATTGGTTAACCTCCGTAGCTAGACTGGTTCATTAAGCTGGTAAAAATCAAAATACTTTGTGCCCATTACGTTTGTACATCAGAGAAATTTATCAACCTTAAATTGGATCAAAGAGAACTGACATCAAAGCAACAAAGTTCCATTTACTTTTTTTGCAAAATCTCCCCTCCTGTGTCGCAGCAAACATGGCAAAAAGGCTCGATAAAGGGACAATAGAAAACCAATGAGCTGTAAGTTATCCCTTACCGCCTCCGTAATGACTTAGGGGTCCGAAGTTCACTAAGAAAAAAACAAACTTTCTTAATCACCGTACAAAATGGTTGCATGAGAAAGAAAATACATTTAATGAATCATTGCTTTTAATAAGTTTAATGGTTTTCTTACAGTCAACTAGCTGTAGACTGCGACTCCATCCCCGGTGAATTAATTAAAAAAAAACTTAATTAGCATATGTGTTCTTCCACAGCATTTTCAACATCTTCATGATCATCATCATCTTTGACAGTGGTAGTACCCGCTTTAACATCTTAGCACGAATAGGTCGGTACGCCCGGTGTAATACCACGACCACACAGAAGACAGGCGTGAAGTGGAAGAAGTTCCGTGTTTCGTGTGATGAGTATGGTGCCGGAGGCCTAATTAAAGAAAGGATGGGAAGGGAAAGTGGATTTGACGGTGGAGGAGATTCATAGGAAGGGGAAATATCCTCTTTATGTGCGTCTCCTCCTCTGTCGAATCAGGGTAGGCAACGCATCTGCAATTGCGAATGTCTATGGGCAGCGGTCACTTCGCCATTTTGGCGGATTCAGATGACCGTTTGCTCGTTTGCCACCTTATGTTATAAAAAAAAATCTATGCCCAGTTTCCGCCAGATCTGTTGAGTCGTTTTGGAGATACGTGGTAACAATCCATCCATCCATGTAAACGTTTGCATTTATACTATTAGTCAGAAAATATGAAGGGTTTTATCTAAGATCCAACTAAAACAGTAGGTAGGTTTAAAAGTATGAAGTGGAAAGGTTTTTTCAAATAGTCTAGTCTAGAAAAGAAGTCTTAGAATACGAGAAATACGTATCACATTACATGTAAACTTCTTCCGGGCCAAGAATTCAATAAAAATAAAAATAAAATGTAATAAAACGCCGTATCAGTCAGGAGCACGCGACTAGAGGGTTGCGATTTAATATTTATGATACAGCCATCGAAAAAAGGTTCTATAACGCCAATACACTTTAATACTTACATCTCTATTATAAGATGATCGGTCTTTCGGGTTTTCACTTCCTTGTTTTTTTGTTTAAGAATACAAAGGCTGTAGCATCTTCAATTTACATATTAGCTGTTGATCGCGACTTCGCCCGAGAGAAATTCAAAAATAATAAAAAACATAGTCTATGTTACTCACTGATAACGTAGCTTTTTAATGGTGGAAAGAATATTTGAAATCGGCTTATTAATTTTTGAGTTATCTCAATACAAACAAAAATACAAATATTTCCTCTTTATAATATTAGTATAGACTAGCTGTTGCCCATGACTTCGCCCGTGTGAAGTTTTAAAGTTCAAAACTTACGTTCGCCTCTTTTTTCAACCTATCACTTAAAGTATTAACTCAGTAGTATTCCACGTAATAAAAATAAAAATAAAATGTAATAAAACGCCGTATCAGTCAGGAGCACGCGACTAGAGGGTTGCGATTTAATATTTATGATACAGCCATCGAAAAAAGGTTCTATAACGCCAATACACTTTAATACTTACATCTCTATTATAAGATGATCGGTCTTTCGGGTTTTCACTTCCTTGTTTTTTTGTTTAAGAATACAAAGGCTGTAGCATCTTCAATTTACATATTAGCTGTTGATCGCGACTTCGCCCGAGAGAAATTCAAAAATAATAAAAAACATAGTCTATGTTACTCACTGATAACGTAGCTTTTTAATGGTGGAAAGAATATTTGAAATCGGCTCATTAATTTTTGAGTTATCTCAATACAAATAAAAATACAAATATTTCCTCTTTATAATATTAGTATAGATGAGCTTATGACCGCTATTTGTCTGTGCGGAATTAACAATTCTAGTAATAAATATAGCCTATGTTACTCAGTGATAATGTAGTGATCTAGACAAAGAATTTTTAAATCGGTTCAGTAGTTTTTGAGTTTGTACTTACCAATCTATACTTCTATACTATTATAATAAAGCGTAAACACACACTTCTTTGTTGCCTAAGATGTCAGTAATTACAGCATATTTTTGAATAATTCTTTTTTTAATAAAAAGCCGTACACTTATGTCACGCTTTAGGCTATATATTTTCACGACATTAAACTTAGGGGGTAAATATTTTGGATTAAAAACCCTAATGTGGGAAGGAGACCATAAGTTGCTGCCAACATCAAGTAAGCAAGATTGCTAAGATTTGTCATGTCATGTCATTTTGACATTTGCTATTGATAATTTGACAAATGTAAATAATAAAATAACATTTTCAAAATTTCATACGGTTGAAGCCGCAAGGGAACAGCTAGTAGTATAGAAATATCTTATTAAAGTTACGTTTGATTCTCTCACTAGTATTTTTAAAATCTTGCATTGATGTTATGTACCGTAACGTTGATCGTTGTATTCAAATTTTATTTTCCGTGAACGATATATTAAAAAGTCCTCGCGATAATAAATACAAACTTAAAGTTGCAACAGAAATACCAAATCTTTTCCGCACATTTATGCAGTTGAATAAAAATATACGGAGCATTTACAAGCTCTTGGCAAGCGATTTTTTGGCATACGAAATGCATAACCGCCACAACTGAACCCATATTTTATATGGAGTTACCGGCGGACGGAATATCTGTATTCGTCTGATATACAATTGAAAAATTCTTTAAAGTATTGTACAAATATGTCACGATGTGAATGTAGTACAGTATGAAATACTCGCGAGACGCTGTTCCTAGAATTTATAAATATGATGCAACACTTCTGCAACTCGTATTGAATCTGCATATGATTTCCTGACTGCGACTTGACACTTGCACATGTTTCACATATATACCATAATATAGAATTTCAAAAGAAGTTCCTCTTTACAAAATATTCGACTATTTTATTCGGTAGATGTCTTGAAAGAAACGAGGGTTGCAATCTCTTGATATCGATCGTATCTATAAAATAAGTCATTAATAAAATCTAGAGCTGTCTGTACGGTCTAAAAATCCCTATGGTAATGGATAAATCTTGTAATAAGTTGACATAATTAAGCAAAGGATCATTTGTTACAGGCGGAGTTAGTTGCGGTTGAAGGGAAAGAAATAGAAACGCACTACGTCCTCGCCAGGGAGAGAATTCGTCGTTGGAATTCAACATCGAAATGCTATTTGCTGGTTGAAAATTTACCAACGCCACTGCAGGTATGCTAATACATATAGCGAACGTTGAAATTTGTGATGATGAAGGGCTCTGAGTCTACCTTAAATAGTAGTCTTAAAGAAGATTTAAATCTATTACTTACCCTCGCAGGCAGGAGGCGTAGCGAGTGCTAGCGTGTGGTCTTCGTGTGGTTGTCGTCAGCGCCTCCTAGCGGCCGTCACCAGCGGCGGTCGCGCGGTGCATTGGGCGGCGGTGCCCGCTCCTGATCCCACCAGCAATGATGATCTGTGCCGATTCAATTATACGTAAGCCCTATATTTTTAATAAACTTGAACGAAAAGTCTACATTAAGTACAGTTAGTCACTTATTTTAATGCTTCCAGCCATTCTGACAGTATAACTTAATAGTTGTAATGGTTAGATTTTTAGTTCTCACAATATAATGTACACTTGTATTTTGTCCTAATTTTATATTCTTTTTTATTTAAATTAAAGCGCTGCTTAATGTAAGCAACGCTTTATTTCTCAAAGGTAGCTTAGATTCTTTCTGAAATGTCGATAATTAGTCTTCGTAGATTGCTTCAGTTAACGAGAAACGGGGGCATAAAAAGTAGCAATAAATAAACTGCTGTGTAATTAAGAGGGAGCTTCCTTCGTAACCTGCCCTCTCTAGTGAATCAATGTATACTCTAATAGCGATTTATAACTAGGCGTTATTTTTTATGCGTTGTTAAAATATTTTTAATGAACTTTATCTTATGGATGAACATTTCTAATAATAAAACTAAAGTTTTTTTTTTAATACAATTATTTAAAGCTGAAATTTATGCACTATTTCTTTCTATGGAAAAGAAAACTTTATATTGGTGAGGAAAAATATTAAGAAACCACCTTATCATACTAATATTATTAATGCGAAAGTTTAGATGGATGGATGGATGGATGTTTGTTAGAGTTTGTAGCCTAAACGGCTTAACGGATTTCGATGAAATTTGGTATAAATGTAGAGGATAGTCTGGAAGAACACACAGGTTACTCACTTTTGTTTTTTTTTTAATTCCACGCGGACGGAGTCGCGGGCGAAAGCTAGTGTTATATATTATCCAACTTTATTTAGTTTTAATATGTGTTATAAATGTTGCAACAAACAACTCCAAGTTGTAAACAGCAATAAATATCATTCAACATAACAACATTAAGGTATTTAAAAGGTTAAAAAGCAAAACGTTGTAAACATTTGTTAAAAAGTTTTGTTGGCGACTAGAGGGCGACACTGGGGAGCATCGCTTAAGCCTTCAAAAAGTTTACTTCGCGTGATTTATATACGTTGAAAATGGACGAGGAGAAACGTTTTTAATGTTGACCCATTATACTCGTCTACAACTGAGAATGGTTAAAGTTTGTTCAGTATTACAGACGCCATTTAGTTTCTTTCCAACATTATATTACGTTGTTTAGAGTATAATTCTTCGCAAATATTAAAAATATGATATTTATTTATTAGCTAAGGTATACGCCAACGTGTTCTAGACTATAGTACATCTATACTAAATTTCATCGAAATTTGTCAACAAACATCCATCCAAGCATCTAAACTTTAGCATTTATAATATCACTAAGTTAAGAATGTACAACGAAATTTTAGAACCTAACTAATGAAATTGCTTACCTTCGCGGGGGCACTGCCGAGCCCCTGCAGATTACATTAGATTTTTTTAGTTATCTCGATCTTTTGTAAGAAAATTTATAGTTATTAAAACTTTAATTTTGCGTAGCGATGTTTCTACAAAATTCAACTTACAATTAAATATAGGATAATAATTTATTCTTACATTACGGATTTATCTATATCTATACTAATATTATAAAAGGGAAAGATTTGTATTTTTGTATGTATTGAAATAACTCAAAAACTACTGGGCCAAAATTCTTTCACCATTAGAAAGGTAATTTATCTGTGAGTAACATAGGCTATATTTTTTAATTTCATGTGGGCGAAGTCGCGGGCAACAGCTAGTGTAAAATAAAAAGACCTGCAATCAACACCGTTCTGTTAGCAAGCGTCTCCATTGAAACAAAGGACAATAGACAAATCAATGTAACTGGAGCACGGCCGCTTCATCTGCGAACACGTAACAAATTGTTTTGAGGGCACTGCGGGACGTCTATTGTCCGGCAAATACTTTGTGGGAATATGTCATGCAATATAAGACATGTAGAAGTTACAAAACCAAGCAATTATTATTGTAAAAACCTTTATATCATAACATTATACTCATTTTCCACAACGTAGATATTGAGATTCTCAGGTAAACAATACGAATTCACATAACTCTGCATAATTGACTAAGTCTTTTGACCGTTTTTTTTATTAATTAACAATGAAATCAAATATCGATTCAAATTAACTTTGTATGACGTAGTACTAAAATGGATGGATCTTTTTAACGGTAACACTAAAACTACGTATTTCTTTTGCTAAAACTTACAGGTAGATAATTTTTTTAATTACACATAACTTAAATAATGTAATATGTTATAAGTTGCCAAAAACTCGCAATTTTCTATTCTGATTCAAACTTCAAAGTAAAAAGTTGGACTTAATTTTACTACATATGCTTTCAAGATAATCTGATTTTGCATAGAATTGCCTTACTTAACTAGCACTTAATGACACGTTACTCGCTCAGCTTAAGACTTAGTTAATATAATACGTAAAATCTCTTTTCATATAACTTTACATTACTATGTTAAAAGGATGGTTTTTAAATGATATTAACCTCTGTTACCTTATACTTAAATGTTTAACTTATTTTTAACTTTGTATTCAGCTTCATTTATTATGTTTTTTCAAACATTACTTTGTAATGTTTCTATTACTACTATAATTGATGCTTACTGAGCTTGAACATACTAAGTTTTCGGTACAAAATAAATGATATTTTATAGATTTTAAATAAAACCTTGTCTTCATTATAAATTCAGGCCATGCTGTGAACACGGAATAAGCTTCCTTCTTAATTAAAGACTTGCTTATTTATTACTACTTTTAATTCCGGCTTTAGTTAACTCTAGTCTTGGAAGACTAATTATTATCGAAGAGTTTTTTCCTAAAGAAAAAACACTTTTAGTACATAATTCGTCCTTTGACACGCTTACTGCGTAACATATCGATATCGACCTGACGCGGTACTTAAGCTGCTGCGGACGAAGAAAACTAGGTCTCTCTCGTTAGTGCGAAACGATTATCTCATGTGTATACAATACATTACATAAAATGTATACATTTGGTTTCCACAAAGTTATAGCAAATGCACGCACGGGCGGAAGTATCATAGGGGGCGCATTTTGGCCCGCCGCCGCACAAGATGAAGAATTATGATTTTACTTGCCGCAGTAAACGTGTTAAACTCAGTTTATAGCATTTTTCATATTATATTAATTGTTATACGCTTGTTTTACTATCGTTAATTAGAACAAAAGATATGACAAACGGAGCGAGGTCACATTTGTAGACAAGTAACAAATTGTGGGAGACCGCAGTCTGACCGCGGCTGTCCGTTAATATTTGACACGATTTTTTGTGTCATTAGTTAATGAATAATGGAGACTCCTATAGTAAAGGTCTATTTTTTTGAGAAAGTAACATTCTTAAATGAAAATGTAATTTTTAATTGCTTTAGAAATGGAAGTGTCTTGCACGATTATATGCAAATGGAAGGAGATGCAATTAAATCGTATTTTACTATATTTACATTCTTTAATTAAAAATTGATCCAACTTTATTTTTTTAATTATTGGTATAACCGAATTTAATTGTTCCTTGTTGTTTTTTGGTTTTCTATCTCATGAATATTACATGAAACCTCAATTATTTTTTAGATGTGATATAATTAAACTAAACTAGCTATAATATAGTTTATCATAGTTTAACATAACGTAATAAATTTACTGTTAGATCCCTCGCTTACGTCATCCCCTTGTCATCTCTATCCCTATGCGATAAGATCTGAGGAAGGATCTGACCCTGCTGTACAACATTTGTAATACCAAATACATTTATTTAGACACACCATTGAAGAAATGACATGTTCAGCTTTTAGTATCGTAAATAATACTAAAAAATGTAGAAAACTCCATCGATTTCATCGATTACATCGCGAAAATTCAGAGATAGAAACAAAATGTTCACTCAATTTCTCAGCGATACGTCTACACTGCTACGTATACCGTAGCTGCGTAGAGGTGCTACAAATTTCTTCGTAGAATATCTAAACAATCGCATAGAAGTTTCACCATTTTTTTTAATTAAAATTGGTTTAATTAAAAACAGTACATAACTTACTGTACAAATGCATTCCAATCTATAAAATACAGTCCAATAAAAAAAAACATTTCATACTGTCCGTGACAATGACGAATGTGTTGGTTTTAAGCAATAAAAATAATGTCAGGGTGAAATGAATGAAAAATGCCATCGGATGTGCTCGTGTTCGGACAAAAACAAGATCATGGTTGTGATGAATGTCCCGACGGGTTTATTGCAACATTTTCGCAATTCCAGGTATCAAATTTTTCCTCTAATGTTATGTTATGTTTTTTTTTAATGTTATTGAAAATATAGTGGAATATAAATTGGTACAAGTTTTTGAAGTTTAACCTGAAGTTGTAGCTTTGCACAGATGGTCTCAAATACTCTCATGCATCAAACTGAAAACATATCCATACAAGTTTTATACTCCGGTAGTTTGCCTCATACATTTCTAAGCAACGTTTCTGACTATCTTACTAATGTTATAAATGCAAATTTTATATGTTTGCTATTAGATATCTCCAGAAAATCTCAAATTTCTAGATGAAATTTGGCATGGATATATGTAAAATATAGTCTGCAACGTCAAATTACACACTTACTGAGTTTTTTTTTTACATTTCTCGGAGTCAAAGTCTCCTCATAAATTATTCTTTAAATATTTTACATCTCTTACTTTTATTTCTACTTTACACTAAACGTAATTCAGTAATTTATTCGCAAAAACTAAAGTAAATTCCTTGCAAAGTTTTCCACAAGTCAACATTATTAGTTGGAAGATCGAGTAAAACTTTCTCAATCAAAGGCCAGACATAATTAGTTGCACTATCCTCATCCCATTAAACTAAGCGAGGCTCATTGAACTTTTCGACACGATTAATTGTTTCTGTCTTTGACGCGATTTTCTATCGCCTCATCTCTTTAACTGTTTATTTTATATTTATAACTTTGAAAGAACTAAGATGAATTACACGATTGAAATATAATTGGATCTTAAAGGAGAAAAAAATTAACAATTGTTTATAACATTCATAGTTAGATTAAACATGAATTGAGTGATAAGATTTTGAACATTTACACATAAATTTTATATCAATTCCTCTAGTTAATCACAAGAGAGGATTTATCACGAAAATTTGCGCGACAGTTTGAGAACGAAAACGAAAAAGATTTGTTTTGTGGAATTTAAAATACACTTAAGCCGTAAATATTACTACTATGATTCATGTATATTATTCTAATATTATAAAAATCTCTATACTTGAATTTTTTTTTCTGTATATCTCGTGTACATGTTTAGTTTGATGACAAACGAGGCTATTGTTTGCGTATCGTTCGAGACATAAAAGGGACGTCAAAAGGCAGACGTAACAAACATAAATGGCTGTTGTTGAAACAGTAAACGAGCGGGAATCATCGCTAATGAGAGTGGACACCTGTCTGTGTATTTGGAAATACTCCGCGCCTATTGTCTGATGTCTAGTCGAAACGTCATCTAATTCATTGTCATTCATTAGTGGATTGAATGGAGTTGAGTATATCAATTGTTTATCTGCTCGTACTGGCAATTGATTGTAAACTAAGGGAGACGAATAACGTAAATTTTGCATGAGAATATAGGTACACTAAGAAAAAAATCGACGAAGTGTAGTCATATTGGCAGTTAGTCTGTTTTGTGCGAAATTTATAGCAACGTTTTTTTAACATATTTGCGTAATTATTACAAATGCGTTTAATTATTAAAATCGTCCTTTTTTAGATGCCCTGTCAAATCTTGCTCTCAACTTAATCCAGTATTAACGATCCCTTAATGAAGATAATTTTAATTAAAAAAACCCACTCAGACCTGATAAACTGCTAATCACCTCTTAATCCAGTTGGATTTAATGAATTTAGGAAGCTCTTGACCTTGAATTTTATTTAATTAAAAAAACCCACTCAGACCCGATAAACTGCTAATCACCTCTTAATCCAGTTGGATTTAATGAATTTAGGAAGCTCTTGACCTTGAATTTTATTTAATTAAATCTTTATTTAGAAATGAAGTGCTACATTTAACAGCTACTTAATTTTGTCATTAATAACTTTAAAATCTTTCATATAAATTAATTTACTACATTTCCTTTTCCCGTGTATAAAATTTACACATATTCATCGTACGCGGATTTATCTTACTTCTTACTAATATTATAAATGCGAAAGTTTAGATGGATGGATGTTTGTTAGAGTTTGTAGTCTAAACGGCTGAACGGATTTCGATGAAATTTAGTACAGATGTAGAGGATAGTCTGGAAGAACACATAGGCTATTCACTTTTGTTTTTTTTTAACATATTTGCGTAATTATTACAAATGCGTTTAATTATTAAAATCGTCCTTTTTTAGATGCCCTGTCAAATCTTGATCTCAACTTAATCCAGTATTAACGATCCCTTAATGAAGATAATTTTAATTAAAAAAACCCACTCAGACCTGATAAACTGCTAATCACCTCTTAATCCAGTTGGATTTAATGAATTTAGGAAGCTCTTGACCTTGAATTTTATTTAATTAAATCTTTATTTAGAAATGAAGTGCTACATTTAACAGCTACTTAATTTTGTCATTAATAACTTTAAAATCTTTCATATAAATTAATTTACTACAATTCCTTTTACCGTGTATAAAATTTAGACATATTCATCGTACGCGGATTTATCTTACTTCTTACTAATATTATAAATGCGAAAGTTTAGATGGATGGATGTTTATTAGAGTTTGTAGTCTAAACGGCTGAACGGATTTCAATGAAATTTGGTATAGATGTAGAGGATAGTCTGGAAGAACACATAGGCTATTCACTTTTGTTTTTTTTTAAATGTTTCATAAAGAATAATTAACCGCTGAACACAGTTTTATTCAATTCGTGATTTTCATATACAGCTTATACGACCGATTATGTTTAAAATTGAGCATCATGTCGTATCAATTAAGAATAATCAATGATCTCAATTGAGATGTAAAAATACTAACGAGCGACGATTAACAAATTAACGTTCGGATAAATTTCAGTCATGTTTACAGTATTCGAAAGAAATTGCAGAAAACGAGTGCAAGGAATTAAATGTAACGCAATATAAATTTCGTATCTATACTTCTTACTAATATTATAAATGCGAAAGTTTAGATGGATGGATGTTTGTTAGAGTTTGTAGTCTAAACGGCTGAACGGATTTCAATGAAATTTGGTATAGATGTAGAGGATAGTCTGGAAGAACACATAGGCTACTCACTTTTGTTTTTTTTTAATTTCACGTGGACCAAGTCGCAAGCAAGAGCTAGTTATTTATATCTTAACCATTGTTTCATTTGTAAAGGAATTAACAAAATACATATAAATGAATACGCAAATTCTTTGTATCATATTTTTAAAGTATATCATCAATTTTAACTGAGCACAGTTTTTTTATTCAATGCATGATTTTCATATACAGCTTATACGACCGATTATGTTTAAAATTGAGCATCATGTCGTATCAATTAAGAATAATCAATGATCTCAATCGAGATGTAAAAATATTAACGAGCGACGATTAACAAATTAACGTTCGGATAAATTTCAGTCATGATTACAGTATTCGAAAGAAATTGCAGAAAACGAGTGCAAGGAATTAAATGTAACGCAATATAAATTTCGTATCTATACTTCTATACTATTATAATAAAGCGTAAACACACACTTCTCTGTTGCCTAAGATGTCAGCAATTACAGCATATTTTTGAATAATTCTTTTTTTAATAAAAAGCCCTACACTTACGTCACGCTTTAGGCTACATATTTTCACGCCATTAAACTTAGGTGGTAAATATTTGATATAAAAACCCTAATGAGGAAAAGATACCATAAGTTACTGCCAACATCAAGAAAGAAAGATTGCTAAGGTTTGTCATGTCATGTCATTTTGACATTTGCTATTGATAATTTGTCAATTGTAAACAATAAAAAAAAGTTTTTATAATTTCGCGCGGATGAATCCGCACGCGAACAGCTAGTAAGTAAATAAAAATGTACCATTGGAGATAACAGAGCTTACCTTTTTCACACAAGACAAGACTCCCTAATTCAATACCCTTTCTATGTCCAATTTGACGTTTACCAGATTGTAAGCCCCGCTTACGCTTCTACTGCATAAATATTATATTTGACTATCATCTATATATAGTCTTAACAAGGTAATGATGTCATAGTTATCATATCCAGGTTCCCGGTGACGGCTGACATGGCGCCGGTGAGCTCTCTCCTCGTCTACTACGTGACCGAGGCCGGGGAGCCCGTGAGTGACGTAGTCAGCTTCCACGTCCGACTGCTGCATAAGGAGGTAATTTAAACTTTATTATGTTAGTAATACGATTGAAATTGGAACTGCTTCAAAGGATGTACGGTTTCTTAAGCAATGCAAGAGTTAATTTAAAACTTTGACTATATTAAAAAAAAATAAAGCTTTTTACGGTCACAGGAGCTTTTTTGATATACCGTAATTTGAAGTCCTTTTTAAGCGAGTGTGTAAAAAACAATTTGACAAAACATAAAGTAACCGTCGTACCGAAGCTTTATCTAATATTTATTGCAATTATAAAGCTTTGTCTATTCAGTGGGCGTGAAATTGAGCCGACGTTTGCCGAGCTTAATTAGCGTTATGTTGATTTTGAGTTTGCGACAAAGTTTGTATCGAGCTTTACTGGATATTGGTAGGGTTCTACGAAATACAACTATCATATCTTGTAATAATAAATTGTTTTAGAATTTTATTTCATTTTTAATTACATAATATTTTATTTATTTAACCAATTACATTAATTAAAAATAGTAGTTTATAAATTAATATACTTAAATTAAATACTTCGATTTATATGCCGAAAGCAGGAATTCAACTTTTAAGATTTCCAGTACTAAAGTGATACGGGTATTCTAAATAGAGATTACTTTTGCTTCACATAAGCCAGGGTTCAGCATTCAAAGTATTTAGTATTAAAAGATAAGACAGGTCTGAAGTCTAACAGTCTACGTCTACAATTGAAGCCAATTAACATTTACTAATTCCAAATAATTGTAGCTATGAGCTAATTCAATTAGGTACATTCTAATTTGATTAGCTTTATTAATTGAATGTTAATATTTCACATCAAATTTACCTCAATCTTGTAAATACGTTAACTAAATTTCTCAACTAATTAAATTAGATTTAGCAATTAACGTTAAAGACCACGATGTTTTACGTCAATATGTTAAACAATATGCTCGTACATTTTCTGTAAAAGAACGTCTTAAGTTACAAATGTCATTTTTAAAACCCTTTTATGAATGTTATTTCTACCAAATAAACATTATGATCTCTATTACTGAGTGAGATTGAGAAAAATATAACTACATCGCCAAAGGATACAAGCATTTTATTTGTGTATTTCTTAACAAATTCCTTACATGAAAGATAAAGTCTATTTTCAAGAGTACTTTACCGATACTTTTTTACAACATAATTTTATTCTATGTAATTAGCAGGCTAACACCCAAGTCACTGGACAAGAAAATGTATTTTCATGACGAAAATTAACTCTCTTGTCCTTCTTAATTAACCTTAATAGCGCGTCTAGTTACAACATAATTTGACATCATTGGAGACAAATTTAATAACCATTGTCGTAGCAATTATTCTAATAGGTTCCGCTATGTTTTACCAAAATAAATTGTTTTTAAATAAATTACAATAACAATAAAAACTAAATTAAAGTAAGCATGCAATGTTTGGTAAAAAATCGTAAAGAACTTTGAAATAAAACAGTTCGTAAGATTGAGTATGCAAGTCATTAACTTAATAATGTTTATAAAGCGCGGATTTTTCTATTTTTAGTTTATAGCTGTACCTCTTACGTAAAATTAACTAAGCAAAATAATCTTTCTCAAAATAAAAGGTCATTTTCAAAATAATATTAAACAAAATATCGTTATCTCCAGTTCAAACAGTTTAAGGTAAATTATTAACAATTTCAAAATAAACGGACAACTAAATGGAAGACAATTTGCTGTCTATACGGGCTAACAATTAAGTCTCTCTCTCGTCTGTTGACAGTATCTAGATGTGGCAATATAAACGCTCTCTCCGGCGACACCGACGATTACACAACTAAAAGGACAAACAATTTGCGCTAGAAGTGCTCCGTTCTGAAACTATCCGTGTATACTAACAATGTTGAAGAAAAGAGGTTGATCTATTGTTGTTTACAAATACAACAATTTAAATCTATCATTCTACCAATATGGTTATCAAACCTTCTAATATTCGAGTTCTGATTTTGCGTAGCATTCGCGTAGTACCTTGTAGCACACTTGTAGTAGACTCGTGTAGGCTCAAAGCAATGGCGTAGAGGACTCGTAGCTGACAAAACAGTCTCGTAGGTAGTGACGATAGTGGACAAAAAGATGATAAGATATTTTAACCACTAAATACTAATGCTAAGTTTTATTCTACAGGTCGCAGTAGCTGTGGAAGAAAGGAGATGGTGGTACCCGAGAGCTGCACTGCAGTTGCGTGTACTCGCTCCCCCGGACTCCCTGATGTGCTTGATTGGAGCCCGATCACCGCCTGATGCTCGCTTCGATCCCCACCAACCGTAAGACATTTTCCTAAATATAAAGTAACGTAAAATGTAGCCCGTTTCACTTACAACGATACTATGTTTAAAGTAAGCACCGAAACCTTGTAAAGAAAACAATAAGGAAATTTTGTTGTATTCAAATGTGAGATAAACTTACACTAATTAACAGTGTAATTAAAAGTAATTTTAACAGTGGTAGAGCCCGCTTTAACATCTTCGCACGAATGGGCCGGCACGCCCGGTGTAATACCACGACCACACAGAAGACAGGCGTGAAGTGGAAGCAATTCCGCGTTTCGTCTGATGAGTGTGGTGCCGGAGGCCTAATTTTAGTCCCTTTCCCTTTCCACCCTTTTCTTAAGAGGAAAGGATGGGAAGGAAAAGTGGATTTGACGGTGGAGGAGACGCATAGGAAGGGGAAATGTCCGCTTTATGTGCGTCTCCTTCTCCGTCGATTAAGGGTAGGCAACGCATCTGCAATTGCGGATGTTTATGGGTAGCGGTCGCTTTCTATTTCGGTGGATTCAGGTGGCCGCTTGCTCGTTTGCCACCTTATATTATATAAAAAAAAAAACTAAAACTAATAAAAATTTTCAAGCTACATTTCTTCATTCGTTAGTGTGTTCAATAACTTCATAAAATGCGTTTCCGAACTACGTAAGTTGATTTTTATTCAGTTGAAGCTTACCTAACTAATAATGAAATAAATGGAAATTTCAGCAACCCAACATAAATGCAACCATATACG
Source organism: Papilio protenor (assembly GCA_029286645.1). NCBI lineage: Eukaryota > Metazoa > Arthropoda > Insecta > Lepidoptera > Papilionidae > Papilio > Papilio protenor. The sequence continues at coordinate 2,075,521 of JAGSMZ010000004.1, read as the reverse complement.
ATGATTATAAATCTTTACTATGTAGTACTCTGTAGTATTTAATATCTTATTACACTGTATCCAGTAACATTGCCGAGACTGGCGCGCAGTAAATCATTCCGGTGCACCTACACGGCGCCCGATACGGGCCATTAATCAGCCGCCCCGTTGAAAATCTCACGTCAAATATATCGATGGTTTATACCATATACTTACGAGTATAAAACTATTTTGGCATCGTGACTTTTTAACCTAATTAACAGGGAAAATATTGTAACAATTGTATTTTAAGAGACGCTAACTAAACAATCGCACAACTGTTGTGCAATTGTTTCGCAGGTAATTTAACTGTTTAGTTGCACAACTAAAAATCGAGTAGTGTGCGCACCTCCATATAAGGTTATAGGAACCAAAGTAAGACTAAACAGTTGTGCGATAGTTTAGTTTCAGCTGAGTTTGGTCTCTGATTTGTTTTTTTTTATTCCGTTTTTATAATGAAACCTCATATTTAAATTTCTATCTGTATATACCATTGTAAGAAGAATATTAATTTTTACTATATCAAACAAGGTCAATTAATTCATAGAAAATCACAATATAATCCAGAGCTAGTTTCTGAATAACAATTGTTAGTAAAGTAGGTCTGATTTGAATTTCAGACCGAGTTGTTTATTGAGGTTAGATTAATAATAGGCAAGAAAATAAGAATCGTAGATTACTTTTTAAAACTTTATGAAAATTAAATACTCCACCCACAAAATATATGGAAAAAATCTTATATTGAAATATGAATGTGTTTTCAGTAATCGTTTCTTCTAAAAGAATATTACTACGAAAAATATTTAAAGGTCATCTCTTATACCAAAGTGTATCTCGAGAAACTTTTTATCTATTTCTTTGGCAAGTTATCTTCAAGTTTATGCTTCAAGTGATCAGGGGGGAGTATGATAAATTGTGCGGCGAAGGAAAATACATTGTTGCCGACAGGATCGCTCTTTATACTTCAAGTATGCAACTTAGCTAAGACGTGAAGTTATTGTTGTAACTTAAATCCAATCTTTTTATTCACAAATTGCAATGCTTTGTATAATGCTCCTAAGGTTTACCTAAAACAAGATATATAAAAACTTAAAATTACAGTTAAAATATTGCTGTTAGTTGTTTGCCTAACTTTCTTTCCTGAAATAATTTACAGTATTTAAGGAAAAAGTCATTTAAAAAGACATAGAGCGGCAAATAATACATCATCATCAGCCTTTATCTACCCAGTGGTGATAGGCCTTCCCCAATACCTCCTACCAAGGAAAAAGGAACTAAGGGCCTGTCCCACTACAGACTGATAAAGGCTCAGACAGCTTAAAAATGACGCCACTGTTAGATAAGGTAACAAAATCCGATATTTCCATCACATATTTTACACGAATTGTTATCAGACAATTTACAATTCGGTGGGACAGGCCCTAAATGTACAAATTCGTTATATTTATAACTTTCACGTTCATTGAATGCAATCTAGGGTACTAACTCACTTCAATTAATGGACTCAGCGATGAATAGCGTACATATGCGAACAGCCGCATTCGAATATTAATTACACTATGTTTAATTATTGTTAGGAAGCGTTGATAGCGCGGTTCTAATCGAGCTAAAACTCTCTCGTTACCATTTACCTCAAACGGTGCTGCATTGCGCAAATCCTTTTACTAGAAGCCTTTGATACCCTTTTGTATGCATGAAGTGCAGGTTTTATACGCATTATGGAAAAATCTGTAAAGGCCAACGCATCATAGAGTGCATCTTTATGAATATGAAAATGCATAAAATTTTGCAATGTTTTATCTATAAAAGTTTCTATATTAGAGTAAAATAAGAACATTGATTGTTTAATAAATAATTTCTTCTAAAAATGCAATATTATATTCTCAATTTTTTTTCTTCAATGATGAAAGTTTTTGTCTTTATATTTTAAGCTATATATTTTATCGTCATCTCTCCTACCTTACCCTACTCCCGTAGATCGCACCGGGTTTTCGTCCTCCAAATAACTCTATCATCCATCATCTCAGTCATCACTCCCTTCTTGATCATATTACCTATCACGCGATCCATCCACCAATTTTTAGGTATACCTCTACCAGTGCTATATATTCGTTTAGTAATTTCGTATAAAAATCTAATTTCCCTACAGAACATCGGAGCACGAAGACCAGCCAGGCCCGGAGTTCGTGTCCGCGGGCGTGTCGCTGTTCGTCGGCGGCGGAGGCTGCGGGCGCGGCGGCGTGCTGTACCGGCAGAGAGCGCCGCCCCGCGCGCCCGCGCACCTCGTGCCCCCCGCCACACACGACCGCCTCTGGATGTGGAGATGCTTTAACTATACGTAAGTATACTATTAATTGCAATTTATATATAATATTATATATTAGAATATGGATATCCGATGACGTAGTGACTTCAAATTTTGCCATACATCATTAGTTTGAACTATGTATGCTACTGTTTTTAAAATGAACGTTTTAAAAGCACTCGAGAAAGTTTAATGCAGGTGGCATCATAAAATACTAGCTGTTCCTCGCGACTTCTCCCGCGTGATATTAAGAAAATAATAAACAAATGAAGCCTATGTTACTCACTGATAACGTAGCTTTTTAATGGTACATGATGTTTTTTAAATCGGCCCGTAGTTTTTGAGTGATATCAATATATACAAAAATACTAATCTTTCCCCTTTATAAGATCGGCATAGATAATTATAATACTCCTTTAGTCATTCATGAAAATGCGTGCAAAACAAGAAATCAGTAGAATTGTATGAAATAAACAAGCAATTACTTATTAATTTTTAAATGCATGAACCTAGGTTACTAAAGTTAGTAAGGGTAGAGTTGATTAATGGATATTTCGAGAGAACTATTTAGAAATCTGCGTGATTTAAACGTAGTAAATTCCTCTATAATTTATATGAAATTCGCATCAAATCAATTGTACCGTGATTTAACTGGACAGTATATGACGCGGCTTTAGTCATAAAATAAATTATCAATTCGCAGCTGCAAACTACGATAGCCGGTAATAAATAAGTCACGGAGTTAACTCTCATAAATTCAAAATCCGCTGATTCATCTGTCCAGAGCCGTAAGTTATGCATTGCCAAATGACAAACTGTTTTCCGTGAAAGTCCAGTTTCGGCAAACTAACGGCTAACAAGGGTTTACATCAAAGACATTTAAATAAAATATAGACGAGGCATAGTGAACAAAATTTTATTCACCGGTACTTTCTCTGAAAGGTACTATATTTGTCAAGTATAGTACCTCGTATCCTTGTATTGTGTAATAAAATATTTTTCAATATTAAAGTAAGTTCCATATTTTGTTATAAAATAAAATATAAAAATTTAAATATAATATAATGACACCTATTGGTAATTAATTTAAATACTATTGATTATATGTTTTGAGTCTATCAATAGATAGCGTTAGTGATAATTATTTAATAAGTGTATCAAGTGAAATGTTAACTATGCCTCCTCTATATCTATATCTATACTATTATAATAAAGCGTAAACACATACTTCTTTGTTGCCTAAGATCTCAGCAATTACAGCATATTTTTGAATAATTCTATTTTAATAAAATGCCCTACACTTACGTCATGCTTTAGGCTATATATTTTCACGCCATTAAACTTAGTGGGTAAATATTTTGGATAAAAACCTTAATGTGGGAAAGAGACCATAAGTTGCTGCCAACATCAAGGAAGTAAGATTGCAATGGTTTGTCATTATGTCATGTCATTTTGACAATTGCAATTGATAATTTGACAAATGTAAACAACAAAATAAAGTTTTTATAATTACACGCGGATGAATCCGCACGCGAACAGCTAGTATTTTATGAATCTCTTTGGCTCACACAATACAAACATTCGTATGAAAATAAGTCTTTATCATTGGCTGTAAGTACGGTTATATTTTACGTCACAACATCGAAATTCCCTAAAAGGCACAAATCAATGCCGTAACTTTCACAACAAAGTTTTGATGAACTCCGACTGATTGGCTGCGATTGAAAGAGAGAAGTACTCGTATTTATAAAGTTATTCACAATCGCATTAATTCAAAAGTATTTTAAATATTGTTAACAATTTCTTTTACAGATGTTATAAATGAGAAACTTTAGATGAATTTGTGTATGTTACTAAAACCGCTAAACAGATATCTTTTAAATTCGACACAGATGTAGAACATAGTTTGGAAGAACAATGAAGCTACTTTTCTTTTTCGATAACGGACGAAGTCGCGGGTAAAAACTAATAACAATAAGAATAAATGTCTACCTTAACGGTCAGCTTAAACAGCTATAGTAAAAATTTTATACAATTTCAAGCTAATATCTTTGTATTAGATTATCATTAAGAGAAAAACTGAATCATTAAAGCGTGAAGTAATTGGATTAATGCTCCTATTTTCATATTATCCGTTAAAATCACATCGACTGGTACGGTTTTTCGATAAAGCCATTACCATTGTCCAACTTAATTAACATACTGTAACTAGTTTTGCTTAAACAATGCTTGTTTTATAAATTGTGTATAAAATATTGAAATTTATGTTATTAAAATTTGTAACATTAAACTAATACTCCGTTTGTTTACAAATATATTTTATAATGATTATCTATAATAGCTTTCGCTCGCGACTCTGGTACCAACAGTGGTAGAGCCCGCTTTAACATCTTCGCACGAATGGGTCGGCTCGCCCGGTGTAATACCACGACCACACAGAAGACAGGCGTGAAGTGGGAGCAATCCCGCGTTTCGTCTGATGAGTGTGGTGCCGGAGGCCCAACTTAAGTCCCTTTTCCTTCCCACTCTTTTTCTCATAAGAATAGGATGGGAAGGAAACGTGGATTTGACGGTGGAGGAGACGCATAGGAAGAGGAAATATCCTCTTATGTGCGTCTCCTCCTCCGTCGATTAAGGGTAGGCAACGCTTCCGCTATTGCGAATGTCTATGGGTAGCGGTCGCTTCGCCATTTTGGTGGGTTCAAGTGGCCGCTTGCTCGTTTGCCACCTTATAATATAAAAAAAAAAAAAACTGTCCGCGAGGAATAAAAAAATCAAAGTAGCCTATGTGTTCTTCAAGGCTATCCTCTACATCTATGAAAAGTTTCATTATTTCAGCAGTTAAGATTTACTATAAAAATACCCATCCATCCATCTAAAAAGCGCCAACAGCCTAATGATTTTGGGTACGGATTACCGCTCTTGCGATCGAGGGTTCGAATCCTGCCATTCGACTTTTGTCGTGAACCATATCCTAGCACAAGCCTAAAGCTTAGTTGGATTGGTTAAAGAAAATATTAGTTAATTAACAAAAATCTACGGATATTAAAAAAAAAAAACTTTTGCATTCATAATTATTGGTATGATTACAACATTGATCACACAATAATAAGGTCAATTTGTCATATCAACATATATCATAATTAAAGCATTTATTAGGACAGTTGAACTATATTCTTAAGTGGGTAGCGAATTTAATTCTTCGTATTTTCCAGGAGTCAACTGTCTACAGACGGGGTGACGATCGCAGCGCCATCTGAAGCAGGACGTTGGTCACTTTGGGCGCTGTCTTTATCCAATCGAGGGCTGCGTTTCTCCGCACCGCGTACTATAAACGTGTTCCGTCCTATACAACTGGACTTCTCCTTACCACCTGCTCTGAAGGTCGGGGAAACTGTCGAAGTTGATGTGAAGATTACCAACAATATAAATAACTGCATGGATGTGAGTATTTTTATGTTAAAATATTTTAAGGAAATTATTATTATGAACCAAAGTCACTTCCCACTGTCTGTGCTTATGTATGCTTAGATATTTATATAACTATGATTTTAGTTTTTTTTTATATGTAAATTTAAGAGGAAGGTTTATATCTATAATATTGCAGAGAAATACATATCATTTTAAAGATTTCTAATGTGATGTAAATAAACACATTTTTGTAACAGCTTTGAACCAGTTGTCACCGCACTCAGAGTCGAAGTGTAGACCTTGTGTACATTTAATATGTAAGATTCACTAAAGGCCATGTAGTGAAAAAAAGCATGACTGCAGTAGCAAAATTACAATTTCCAAACTGATTTAATTAAACTTTTTGTATATCTTCAAATGGTCAGATTTTTTTAAATACTGGCTGCTTGGATATCACGCTTTAGTACTATTCAGTGGTCTTTAGTTACAACGACTTTACAAACGTCATCTTTTGTTTCTATACATTTCAAGCTCTAATAACAGTGAGAACAACCGTTTGTTTCAATTCTCGCACCTGAAATACTACGGTTGTTATAACGATGTTTATTCCACATCCGTACGCTTGCCAAATTAATTTATGGCTTTGAATGCACGATACAGTTATATAAGCGATAATATTTATGTAAGGGCCAGTCCTAAATAAATACGATATATTTTGTGTTATTGTTCCGACCGACATTGCGTACAGAATGTTTTTATGTTCGAGTATGATTGTTCTCATAAATTTACTTAACTTTATGTTAATTTTAACAAAAAGTATTGTGCTAAAGAAAGGTAACAATATAGGTAATACAAATAGTTTTTCCTAAAGTCCTAACGACATATTGTTTAGACAATTTTTCCTTTATTGGAATAACCAAAAAGGCAACTAAGAATGTTAATCTAAGGGGATATAGACAAACCAGAGATATAAAGCAGAAATTGCAAATTTAAACTGGCTAGTTACATTATGTATTTATAAAAAAAATCGTATAAAACATGACCAAAATTATCAGCAATGAAAAATATGCCATTCCTAAAATACAACCGTTAACTCAATCTTATACAATTCACGGTTACAGGAACGTGTTTCTTTACCGATATTTTTTCTCAGTAGTTTGAAAGCAAAGTGAAGCGTACGAAGCGAACATAATACGTCTCCTTTTCGGCTTTGATCTCCTTCGATAAACTTTAACGAGGGAGCGGCGTATTCAATGTACATATAGTAAAAATTACATAATACCTATGTTACGTTTTACTGATTCTTATGTTTGACTAGCTTTCACCCGCAACTCCGTCCGCGTGGAGTTAAAAAACAAAAGTAGCCTGCGTTTTTCCAGACTATCCTCTACATCTCCACAAACTCTAACAAACATTCATCTAAACTTTCGCATATACTAGTAAGATTGATTCAAAGAGATATGACAATCATGAGTTCATAATCTACGTTACTTTTTTGTTTTTAAATTCAATTGCTACTTTAATATCTCTATCGTTATAATCAACATCATCATCATCATTTTAAACATCATCATCATCATCATCATCAGTCTATATCAATACATTCCCTTCATCGAACTTTCTGTCTAATGAATTATTTAAAACAAAATTATTCATGGTTTTAACAAAACTCACATGAGGTTACCCCGTTTAGTCGGGGGCACGGTCGGTGGCGATATGTTTGCGATCGATGTCTCTCATCGAATCCCGATTAGGGATTGCCGGGATCAGCCCGGGGTTCGGCGGCGCAAATGGGCCGATTAGGCAATCCATACCGGTTTAGCGATTTAAACTCGCATCAGTGTAACCCGTGCATTGTTTTCCACGGTTATCGTTATTTTAGAGCAAAATCACTTACTCGGTATAATGTTATTTTGATACCTTAATTTCACTTGGCTTTAAATGAATATAGAGCCTATAAGAAATGTTTTTATTTTGTTGTGAAGCTGATTATAAAAAGCTACAATTACTTACCTTACTAACATTATAAAAGTTTAAATGGATGAATGTTTGTTAGAGTTTGTAGCCTAAACTTATAAACAGATCTTGATGAAATTTGGCATAGATGTAGTGGATAGTCTGGTAGAACACATAAGCTACTTACTTTTGTTTCGGTAATACCACACGGAAGGAGTCGTGTGCGAAAGCTAGTGTAAATAATATGTTGGTAACAAAATAACTATTACTACTTTTTCATATTAATCATTTCTTTTATCAATACACGAGCCGTTGCTCGCGACTTCGCCCGCGTGAAATTACAAATATAACCTATTACGTTCGCCCTTTTTTTCAACCTATTGCCAAAAGTATTAACTTAGTAGTAATCTACGTAATAACAGAAATCTACCGATGCAAGATTCCAAATTTCTAAGCCCGGTAGCTTGTAAGCTGATTTTTAGGTTACCCTTATTGTTTGTGCTCGCGATATCTTCTAAACTATTAGTCCAATTTAAATACTGTGAAGAACAATTTTATTCTACATTAAATTCTCCTGATAACAAACGCATTTATTTGGATAAGGATTAATATTGAAACCAATAAAAGAACGCTGCAAATAGCGTAAGGTTTTTAATTCATTTTGTAAGCAAAAAAGTGGTTATTGTAGGAAAACCGTAAAGATAGATATATGGTATCGCGGACTTTTCTGTAGAACTTTTTGAGATCTACAATTCTTTCATACATCATTTATATATAGCTCTAACGGTTTAGGCAGCGTAAGCCGAGAAAAGTTAGAGTTTAGTGAATTTTTAACGCCGGCGTCCAGAAACACGCTGTTTATTCATAGTTTCTAAACATAAGTAATAATAAAATATAGCCTATGTTACTCACAGATAAATTACCTTTCTGATGGTGAAAGAATTTTTAAAATCGGCCCAGTAGTTTTGAGTTATTTCAATACATACAAAAATACAAAAATACAAAAATACAAAAATACAAAGTTTTCCTCTTTATAATATTAGTATAGATATAGATAACTATAATAATTGCTGATTTATGAGGTAAATTACGTTTTTTTATTTGTTCATGTTTTGATTTCATGTTCTTTATTGTCGTGTATATTTATCCTTGAACGCAATATCGTGAATTTTATTCCGGTGAACCGCAGTTTCATATGTTACCAATTGACCGCACCAAATGTTACTGGCAAATACAAATACAAATACAAATACAAATATTTTATTGGTAACCGAATTACAAGTCATAATTTTAAAAAATAAAAAACTTTACAGATATTAAAAAAGAATGAATACAAATTGTGTACATAAAACAATCATGGTAGCAAAAATTCTTCGACACTATAGAAGGCTTTTTGTATTAGCCATGACTTAAGTTTATTTTTAAATGACGCGAGGCTGGTAGCCGCTGTGACGTGGTCCGGCAGGCAGTTGTAGACGGCGGGCCCCATGACGTGCGTAGACTTTTCTGACTTGACCAGTCGGTGCGCCACTGGAGCCAGCTTGTCGCGCCGCGAGTCACCATCCTACAGCTGCCAGACTCCTTTTGCACATAAATGACACATTTGCACTCGACACAAACCGCGCCAATCGACCGACCAAAGACCAACCATTTATAATACCAACAGATACAGTCACGTTGAAAGCTAATTACCAACGTTTGCGTCAACTGCACGAATGTTTGTACATTCCTATTGGTTCCTGAACGTTAACTCGTCCGTATATTGCGCTCCGGTTTGTTGTCAAGCCCGCGGCTACTTACGAATTGGTTGTTTCACGGGGTCTATTTTGACTTTGTTTGTTTAATATTGTTCATTGTTTAAAATAATAATATATCCAAAGTTCATATAATTTTTATTCAAGTATCTTACTTTTGTTGCTTGAACGTTTGGATGAATGGATGGGTGAATGTTTGTTAGAATTTGTAGCCTAAACGATTCTTTATTAAATTTAGCTTACATACAGTGATTGTCTAGAAGAACACAGAGGCTACTTTTTTTAATTCCACGCGGATGGAAACGCGGGTAAAATACAGTAGTAGAAAATGTTATATTATTTAAAAATTTACGTTTCATTTTTGTAACGAACAAAATAAAATACCGTTTGTATCTAAAACATAGTTTCAAATTCTTAAACTAAGAATGGAAACTATTCTCAGGTTTATTTCCACTAAATGTAGCCTTTGTTCTTCACGAAAAGTTTTTAGTCGACGGCATTATTTGTTGTGTGGAACGAAATTCTCTGACGTATGGGTCGCCGCAGCATTCTGCAGTGCAGTACACCTCCATTTACATTGAATGATGCGTCTCTTGTATTAATTTTATTCACGTTCGCACTGGCCTTTTCGAGTCTCTGGATAAAATGTAAATGCTCTTATGTTAAATACTACAATCATTATCATGACCAGTCTTAATATGTCCACCGTTGGTCATAGGCCTACATAGTTAGTTACTATCAATAGATCTTTTTGTATTCATTTAAACATTCGAATTCGTTTTAATTTCTTTTTTATATCAGTTATTGTCGAATAATAAACATCTTTACTCTTTATAGACTTAACAGTCATGTAGTATTTACAGTTTATCTATTATTCTATTGTTTTAAGAGACTCATCTTGGAATTCATAACTTTCAATCTCCAACCTCAAAGTACATATAACTTCAAGAATATTATATCCATAAAACGTATCAAATCCATTATCGTAGAAACATACACTATAATAATTTACTATCAGGATGTGTATCAATAAAGTGCGGACGTGTGTCGTCACTGACTCCGTCTATGAAACATTATTGACTTACATAACATAGGAGGCTTCCCAAGTATCATAACATGAGAATAACTATTCACTATTTTATGATAATACTCATAGTACTAGAGTAATAAAAGGTATATAAACCAATGTGGATAACTTTAGATACCTCGATATTGATTTATTACTTTGAGAGGACGATAGGTCGTCACGGAATATATGCCCTCATTCTTGGTGCCTAAAGATTAAGGGCCTGTCCCAGAAATTATAAATTGTCTGATAACAATCCAACGTGTAAAATATGTGATGGAAATATCGGATTTCGTTACCTTATCTGACAGTCACGTCTTTTGTAAGCTATCTGAGCCTCTATCAGCCTGTGGTGGGATAGACCCTAAATAGCATGTAGAATGGCCTGTCATTGGTGGTATTTCCTATCCACCACGACTTAAGACCCTTTAAAACCTAGCGTAATTTCTCTTTCAAAAGCAGTTGCGTATCTCCAGGTCGTAATAAATATGTTTTTTTTATTTAAGGTAACCGCTCTCCTGGCTCTAAGCGCTGGTGCAGCGTTCGCAAGTACCGGAGCTCTGTATGTGACTGAGCGATTGCGTCTCGGTCCCCGTGGCGGTACTCAGCTGGTGGTTAGAGTTGCTGTGAATACGCCGGGAAGGAAAAATATTACTGGTAACTATTGTTTACTTTACATCAGCCCATTGTAGGCGAAGAAAGAATCACAAAGCAGATTCAAGCAGAAATACGTTGGTGATAATTCCTGACTAACTATGTAGACGTTTTCTCTTTGAAACTTCAGTAAGACTGAGATAATTATCAATTTCTTGAACTAAAAGTATAAACACAAATACGTGTAGACTTCTATTACACCTGTGTAAAGAGTAGATATCAAAGTTATCTTTTTAATATTTTATTTTTACTTGCAAATATTTCAACAAACTTACCAACAGTGGAAAGTTTAAATTTAATGAAAACAATAGCCCAGCTCACTTCAAAAATGATTCAAAGCATAATCCTCGAAGCAAATTATTTTAATGAAGTTCCGAAGCAGTCTCGGCTTTAGTTTGTTTATTGTTGAATCCAACTCATCCTAAGGTTTTTAGCTTATTTATAAAACACTGAGAGGTGCATTTATTTCATTTTATTCAAGCGAAAATTCTATTCCTAGGAAATCAACTAGAAGACCATAGTTTTAGCGGCTTCAAGTCTTATTAAAACTTTCCATGATATATTATTATTTATGATAAATTTTCCCAAGTAGTGATCTAGTTTGGCTTAACAATCTCAGCGTAAACTTATCACCAAGAAGTTTGTTCAAACTCTTGCGAGCTACAAAGTTTGTTACTCAAATTATATCATTAATGTTGCTTGATTAATGACTTGTATATCAACAACCTTTAACTAACATTAGCTTCTTATAAAGCAGATTATATTGCTGTTTTTTTATATAAATACTAGCTTTCGCCCGCGACTCCGTTCGCGTGGAATTAAAAAAAAAACAAAAGTGAGTACCCTATGTGTTCTTTCAGACTATCCTCTACGTCTATGCCAAATTTCTTCGAAATCCGATCAGCCGTTTAGGCTACAAAATCTAACAAACATCCATCCATGCATCCATCTAAATTTTCGCATTTATAATATGAATATTAGTAAGATTTCTGACTGTAACATACTAGAAATATCACGTGGTTCCACCCTCCACTCTGTTATTTCTAAAGATACATCTATAATCCTATAGACTATCACAGGAAAACCTATGTGAAGGTCGTAAAATTATAGTATTCAACCAGTTAAAATTAATTGTACAGTATTTAGAAAACAAAATAAAATAATTTGCTTAATAGCTTAACGAAGGGTTAACGATACAAGCTAACTACAATATTGGAAAGCGAATGAACTTATAACTATTGGATTTAGGAGATAATTGTTACAAAAAACGTTCCTATTAAACTAATTAACGAATTAGCATACATCAATTTAGTGAACATTTACGTGTATAATACTTGGAAGGCAACACACAAATTAATACAAGCATGCTAACAAGCTACTCAAATTGATGGTGGAGTCGCAAATTAACATTTAAATTGGAGTCGGGCGGGAACAATCGCATCAATGACGTGAGTTCGTGTATTATGTAGATGGGCTTCACTATGATAACGTAAACTCATTTGGGAAATATCGAATAGTCTACGAGCTTGTCAAATGTCCTTGTTGGGGGTAAAATACGAGTAGTTTTATTACCGTTCTATACGAAAGTAATTCAAGAATTGATATTCAAATTAAATTGTCGATATTTCTAGAACAGTAAAAACATGAGTTAAAAATATACACAACTTGAAAACACTCGATGAAAAGTCGACGAGTTGAACGATTTAAGGATAAAGATTCTCGTTTGTGATTTAAGACATAATCCATGTTATACGGTCCTGGTTGACACAGGAAGCTGCTATAAGTCGTAAGAAAGCAATATAAATCTCGACATTAAGAAAGCGTTATACTGAAACAAATAAAAGTTTGATGTGAATCAAGATTATTGCTTTGTTTTATGATTTTTTATGACAACTTTACGATTGTTCAATATTAACTACATTTAGTATAGGTAAGAATTAATAGATTGAAGTGAAAACATTGTTTTTCCTTACTAGTTCTCTTCCATTTTCTTATAAAGAAAAGGTGGGAAGGTGAAAAGAGTTTTTTTTTTTTTTACTGAACGTCCTCTGTCCAGCGAAGGTGACACATCTTTGGTAATTATGCTATTTGTCACGTTCTATTTCAAAAGTACTATTTTGAATATTTTTCTTTTACATTTCAGTGGAAGTAACTGGCTACAGCGCGGACAATTGTTCCGTTTCATACACGTCGTTTAACAACGAGACGTTGGTCGGCTCAGTGATAAGATCGGCGAGTGTCCTCGTACTGCCAGAAGGACTGCACAGAAGTGACACTCAGAGCGCATACTTTTGTGCTAACGGTTAGTTTAAACACGAGACTTTTAGATAGCGTCTTGTGTCTTTGTATGAATGTTTTGTTTCTTTAAGTTTTTGTTTACATATTTACTTTCTTAGTAATTTAAAGTAATGTAGACTATATAGGTGCTTATGGTATAGTAATTCACGCATTTTACGATACCTGATGTCCGATAGTCAAAATCACAAACAAATAATTCAAACACTCTCAAATTTGACATTAGTCAAGTCTAGTCTTTGCTACTAATTGAAAAAAAAATCGTAGCAAATGTCGTAGACATAATTAGTAAATGAATAAATTGTATGTTTTTTTAGTAAAATAATTTTACTTTAGATGTCATCGTAAAGAAGATTTGGTTAGCAAGAAGTTGTTACATTTTACTTCTACAATGTGTGTTTCAGAACATCTTGCGGTGTCATCCCGTGGCTCCTGGGAGTGGCAGTGGGTGGCAGCTCCTCGCAACCGAGCTGGTTTAGTTCTGGAGCTGCGAGCGCAGGGCGCCGCGCATGTCGCACTCTCCGCTATAAAGGAACCCACTGATGATATGTATAGAGTGGTATTCGAGAGAACTCGAGTCTGGATCGCTAAAGGAAAACATGGTGAGTAGAGTATAAAAATTATGTGTGTTTCTGGTTTTCATTATTGTTACACTTCATTAGATCCTTGTTCACAAGTGATTTTCAAAAACAATTCTTTGGAAGTTTAACACTACTTATATACAAGTAACTGTTATATGACATCATTTAAAATCATTAATTTCTCTAAAAACCAGAATTCATAATCGCTAAGCAAAAGTTTATTCAAATGTGTCGCTTTTTCTTTAACCCTCAATTTGATGGAGTTTTTGTAACAAAGAAACGGTTTTTTTTTAGTAAATTCATATTTTTGAATATGAAATATGAATGTTATAATAATGAAATAGATTTTTTAAATTAGTTGTTCATCATACTGGACATCATCATCTTCCTCCTTATCCTACTCCCGTAGTGTCGGCGTAACAGGTTTTTGTCCTCTATCAAATCATCCGTCATCTCAGTCATCACTCCCTTCTCGATCATGTCACCTTTCACGTAATCCATCCATCTCTTTCTAGGTCTACCTCTCTTGTTCTTCATACTGGACACTATTAAATTAAGTGTTAAAAACATTACTATAACAATAACACGTTCCTTTCATTGGTATGACTGTCTCTCCAGGGTACGACGTGCACCTAGCCAGCGCGGAGCAGACGGGCGCGGACGAGGAGTGCTCCGGCGCGGGGTCGTGGTGCGCGTGGTGGGTGTGGTGGGAGGGCGCGCGGCTGTCGGTGGGGCGCGGCGCCGCGCCGGCGGAGCGCAGGCTGCTCGTGTGGCCCCTCACTCCTGACACGAGGATCAACTTTGTAGGATTTAGCGCGCTGTGGGGAGAAAAAGCGGATTTCAGGTGACAATCGAATTTATATTTTAAAAAAATGCTTTAAACCAGATTTACACTGCAAAGCAGATGCTTGATTATGGCTTTCACCTTGGCAACCGCTACAGCTCAGTACTGAATATAACTACAATACAGAAAATACAATAAGGAAATGTAAGATAATTGCCTATTTTGAATTACGTTCTGTTATTTTCGACACAAATAAATAGTACAAAACATTTAAACTAATGAAACAAACGTTTGTCCACAGAATTTGGAATTTCAATGAAGAAGCAGGTTTCTCTCAAGTCTTGGAGCTCGGTCTTCCTCACGGTGTAGTGCCAGGGTCTGCGAGCGGCACTCTCTTAGTGTCAGGAGGTCTTCATCTGCCATTGTACAGTTTGCTGACGGACTCCGCTGACCAGTGGTCAGGAGTGTGGAGAGACTCTCAGCTGTCAGCAGCATCAGCGAGCCTGGCTCCGCTACTGGCTTTGGAACATATTCCACATTTAGTCGAAGATAATGAACGAGAGAAGATTCTGAAGAAATTGCCTGAACAGGTAAAAAATTCAAAATACAGAATATATTGAAATACTCCTCTTTCTATTGTGCAATTTGTCTTTGCCTAGTAAAAGTAAGCTAAAATTTTGCACTTTTAGTATAAATATTATATAAGTTGATACTACTGGATTGCCTTTGAAATTTTACGGTTCTAATTAATAATAATTTCTATTTTCAGGTCCAGATCTTGTTATCATTTCGAAAAAGCGACAATTCCTTCAGCGATCATCCAGCAATGAGCAGTCACTTATCTACAATCAAAATGTTGGAAATCTTAACAAAAATTCAATCTTACTACCCAGTGGATCCCAATTTACTGCAATCTATTAAGAAATGGATACAAATGAGACAAGAACCTGATGGCTCTTTTGCACCTTTAGCTGCTGATAAGGAAGTAGATTACTATCCAGTGGATATGAAGAAGAATAATGGAACCGAAACTGAAGTTAATGAATATTATTATTACGATAAAGATGGGAATATGACGGAAGAGGAAATAGAAAGCGAAAGGAAAGTTGAAATCACTGCTGAAACTTTAGCGACGTTACTTGAAGTAGGAATTGAAAATGAGGTATGTCAATTTTTTATAAGTCTTTTACTTTACGATTAAATTTGACGAGTAGTGATAAATATGTTTTCTTATAGTTTGATGTAAATGTGGCAAAGAAGAGTCAAGTATACTTGGAGAAGAATATTTACAATCTAACGTCCCCGGCTGCTCTTGCTGCTACAGTTTTAGCTCTGGTACTTGCAAGGTAATATTTTATTTATATTTATTTTATTTTATTTATTAAGAGAAAATATTAAGGCATATTTTTGTAAATAACAATATTCAATTTCACGCAAACGAAGTCGCAGACAACAGCTAATATCTTATATCTTACTAAATATTCTTAAATGAATTTAGTTAATTTTTTTTCCTAGAAATCATATAGTTTATGAACAAAACCAGTTGAAAAAATTATACTTGTGAATTATTAGCATATTTATTAGATGGTTTTAATGTAACAAAATTAATTACGCTCTTTATACATTTTGTTTCAGGAGCCCGATCGTTCCTGAAGCTCTGGAAATATTAAGAAATGCCTCAACAACAGAGGAAGGCGAGTTCGGATGGCCAGCTCCGAGGAAAGATGCTGCAGATTGGCTTCTAGAAGAGACATCTAGAAATATAAAAACAACGTCATACGGCAAGATTTTACTCTTCTAGATAGTTCACAAAGATGGACAATTATATTCTATCTTATTATTCTATCTAAACTTTCGCATTTTTAATATTAGTAAGAAGTAAGATGAATAATTAAGTTACTAAGTAAAAGATTACAGTGGTAGAGCCCGTTTTAACATCTTCGCACTGTAGGGCTCGCCACACGCAATACTACGACCACACAAAAGAAAGGCGTCAAGTGGAAGCAATTCCAATTTTAGTCCCTTTTTCTAATTCTTTTTAAAGCGGAGGAGACGCAATGGAAGGAGAAATATCCTTTATGTGCGTCTACTTCTCTGTCGATGAAGGGTAGGCAACGCATCTGCAATTATTAAGCTAGCGCGTACCATCTTTCGACTGCATCATCACTTTCTTCAGGTGGGATCGAGGTCAAGCGCTAGCTTAACAAACATTAACAAAAAATGCGGACGTCTATGGGCAGCAGTCGCTTCGCCATTTCGGAGGATTAAGGCGGAATTTGCTCGTTAGCCACCGTATAATATAAAAATAAACTTCTCAAACATTAATTTTCTATGAAATATGACATAATGTTGATCAAAGACGTGCATTCCAGAGGCGGTGTCTATGGAGCAGTACGTGGCGGGCGTGCGCGTGCTGCAGGCGGCGTGCGCGCGCGGCGCGCTGGCGGCGGGCGAGGCGGCCGCGCGCTTCCTCTACTACCGCGCCTCCACGCTGCAGCGCCACCCCAGCCTCGCCTACAGCGCCACCAAGGCCGCCGCGCAGTACGCCGCCTTGGCGCACGACAGGTCCATATCTATACTTCTATACTATTATAATAAAGCGTAAACACACACTTCTCTGTTGCCTAAGATGTCAGCAATTATTGAATAATTAGCATATTTTTAAATAATTCTTTTTTTAATAAAAAGCCCTACACTTTTGTCACACTTTAGGCTATATATTTTACGCCATTAAACTTAGGGGAAATATTTTGGATAAAAACCCTAATGTGGGAAAGAGACCATAAGTTGCTGCCAACATCGAGAAAGAAAGATTGCTAAGGTTTGTCATGTCATGTCATTTTGACATTTGCTATTGATAATTTGATAAATGTAAACAATACAATAAAGTTTTTATAATATCATGCGGATGAATCCGCACGCGAACAGCTAGTCTCCTATATCTCACGACCTGTTCCTGTGCAGCTTCATCCGCATTAAATTATGGAAACTTTACTTTATTGTTTATATTTGTCAAATTTTCAATTGCAAATTACAACGAAAGCCTTTGACATTGGATAACAATTACCGTTACAATGGCAATCTTGTTCCGTTGATGTTGAACTTGTGGTTTTTATTCCCTTTCCCGCATGACGGTTTTTTTCCTAATTATTTACTCCCTAAGTTTAATGGCGTGAAAATATATAGCTTAAAACGTGGCGTAAGTAGGCTTTTTCTTATAGTAAGAATAATTCAAAAATATACTGTGATTGCTGTATATTTTGTTATATTAGTATAGAGTATAGACAATACAATAAAGCGTTTTGAAATTGGCAATTGAACATTTGACAAATGTAAACAATAAAATCTTTACAATTTTATGCGGATGAACGCGCACGAAAACAACTAATAGATAATAAAATGTATTTTCTAATTGAAGAAGATATTGTTCCATATCCGCGATTTACCCTTTTTAAATTTTCAGGCATAGAGCGTTAACTGTA
Source organism: Papilio protenor (assembly GCA_029286645.1). Taxonomy (NCBI): domain Eukaryota; kingdom Metazoa; phylum Arthropoda; class Insecta; order Lepidoptera; family Papilionidae; genus Papilio; species Papilio protenor. The sequence continues at coordinate 2,057,215 of JAGSMZ010000004.1, read as the reverse complement.
TCATTAGCAACAGCTGGTATGGAGCTCACTGATACATTGGAACTGCGAGCTAAGACACCGCCGCGACCGCTGCAGCTGCCTGGCTTACCCACTAAAGTGTTTGTTTATGCCACTGGCGCTGGCTGTGCCACTGTGCAAGTAAGTAAAACTCTAATCAAACATTTGCTATTATATTTTCAGTCACAATAAATCATAAACCTCCAAACATAAAGCAAAAGCTCAAAGACAAAAATAGGGAGAAGAATCCATCTTACTTCAATGATATTTCTCTGCTAGATTTTATTAGTTTTATTAAAAAATCTGTAGTTATAAAAGTTGTACGACTTTTACTTTCTTTCAGGGCACCATATCGTACTCTACTTATACTCCTAAAGCTGAAAATGCTTTATTGAATATTCAAGCTGCTATCATCGAAGAAATTCATCCCGAGAGGAGTAGCTTAGAAGATCTGCAAGGAAATCTACCGACTTTAATTATCAAGACATGTTTCAAGTAAATACCATTGTTTTAGCAAATACCATTTTATGATTTTTTTATTGAATTCTTCATTTTTATTAATACTTATTTTCAGGTGGAAAGGCAAAGAGCGTTCCGGTATATTACGTCTCGAGTCATCTCTGTTCTCAGGCTATGAGTTGCACTCCGTTAATCCTGTAGTACTAGATGGTGCGACATTTGCTGACCTGCATTATGGCTCTAGAGGGGAATCTGTTTGGTTTGTCTTCGCCAATGTAAGTATATTATTTTTTTTTAACTTGGATGAATATATCATAAAAACTTTTCGAATATTTCGATTATATCTTGCATGTTACAGATCAGTTCCACTTGCCCGGTTTGTGTCACATACGAAGCTCGGTCAAACTTCATTATAACAAGCTTACGACCTGCATTTGCGAAAATATATCCCTCTACACGTCCAGATTTAGCTGTCGAAACATTTTTCCACGCAAGACCTGGCAGCCCACTTCTTCGAGGTATCACTGATGATGACTTTATCACCTGGTTTGATAAAACTGAAATAGCAAGTCTAACGACTACCGCAAGTATTGATAACATCTGCGAATGCGGACGAATTTGCAGTAGAGATTATGAATTTAGGAAGCAAAATGAAACAGGTCATACTCTACTTAATTTCAAAACAAACGACAGTCATGCTGAAATAATTGAAATCGTTACAGTATCTGAATTCAAGGATACCGAACAAACTTCCACACAAACACCAATAACAACAAATAAAAGCAACTTAAAAGTTACAGAATTGCCGATGACTACAATTAAACCGATCATTAATGATTCAAATACTTTAATGACAAATACAATAAGTAATCAATTAAAACATAACAAAACCAGTGATTCTTCAAGAAAAAATGATTCAAGTAACAGAAACAATCAAACCCTTGATAATCATTTAAAACCGGTGATAGTTGGCACAAACGATGAAGTGAATCCTAAGAAGCTGCCAAAATATTATCCAAAAAAAGAAGAAGCAAAGAAAAAAGTTTTAACAAGACGTAAAGGAACTCTCAAAGCAACCTATGGCGATAAACAAGAAAAATTCTTCATTAAGTCGAAAGATGAAATTACTCTTACTAATCAAACACATAATGTGGAGATTAAGATATTGAAAAAAAGCAATAATTCCTCTAAACTTCATATGAAAAATGAAATCGGCAATCAAAAAAATCTAACTGATATCAAAGATGACAACAATTCAACTTTCAAGGTGAATAATATTCTGACCATGGACAATTTGATCAAAAATGTAACTAACGAGACAGTATTTTCACACAAAGAAACTACTCTCATCCCTCATACGATAGCTGCAATAACTAAAAGTAATATACAAACAATGCATTACAAAACTAAAAAGCCAAAACCCATTACACAAATTGTAAAACCTCGAGTAAACATGAAATTGAACAACACAAGCGCTGACTTAGACGAAATTGATAAAAACGTCAAAATCATCAAAAAGAAACCAAAACCAGCTACAGTCGAAAAATCTGTAACAAAGTCATTGAAATCTATTAATAAAGAAATTCACAAAATACCTCCAACACCGATTTCCGAAACTTCTAAATCTCTGGCTGAGAATGTTAAACCTGACATAGCTCCAGAAAATAAACAAGGTTATGAAATTCTTGATAAAAACCGTCTTTGGGAACTTCTTAAGGAAGGAAATGAAGCGGAAATGGCAAAAATCGATGACAAACTACAAATAAATAACAGATTAAACGTTGTGTCAAATCTCACAAACAATCGTTCTTTATAAACATAACTGTTATATAATTCGTAAGTTTAAAAGACTTCAGTGAATATTTTTGTAACATTCTCTAATTAATTTAACCATTAATTAATAATACTATAGATAAGAATGTAAGACGTAAATTTCCTAATAATGTAACAATTCGGTGTTTATTAGAATAAAAGCACTAATTAAATATTTTAGACGGGAAACGGAGAATGCGATGTAAATAATTTGGAAGTTATTTCAATGGCAAAGCTGGTGAAGTGTGTTGTGACGATTTGTATGAATGTAACATTGCTCAAAGCCTCTAGTTAATTTAGATTACAATATCTAACATTAAATTTAGAATATTATCGTAGTTCAGATTGCCAAATTTAATATTAAGGGCTTTGTAGTAATCTAAATAATTTAGAATGAAAATACTAAAAATTAAAAAGAGAAACACTAAAACACACGAATGTTTGAATGAGAATCAAGAAATCCGTTATGCAATGGTTGTATATTCCATATTTTAATCAAAATTCCCTTGAAATTACGATTTTTTTTTTATAATATAAGGTGGCAAACGAGCAAGCGGCCACCTGAATCCACCGAAATGGAAAGTGACCGCTTGCCCATGAACATCCGCAATTGCAGATACATTGCCTACCCTTAATTGACGGAGGAGGAGACGCACATAAAGAAGACATTTCCCCTTCCTATGTTCTCCCCCGTCAAATCCACTTTACCTTCCCATCCTTTCCTCATAACAAAAGGATGGGAAGGGAAAGGGACGAAATTAGGCCTCCGGCACCACACTCATCAGACGAAACGCGGAATTGCTTCCACTTCACGCCTGTCTTCTGTGTGGTCGTGGTATTTCACCGGGCGAGCCGGCCCATTCGTGCGAAGATGTTAAAGCGGGCTCTACCACTGTAATTACTACGGAGTGATTTTGTACATACATTTCTTAAAGTTGCCAAATTTATATTAGATGCTCTTTTAATCCTATCCTATTCTATCCTTCTTAGTATTTAATCTTTTAGCATATGAATTAGAACTTTTAGATTAACCTAATGCTAATTGCCCCCAGAATTTCCATCCGTCTATCGTCTTATGTATTGTACGTAAATGGTAGTCTTACTATAGCTGTCTAGTTGTTTTATATCTTTTCCTGAAATTGTAAATCATTCAGCCATTATCAGAGAATTGTTTTTAGTGGATTTTCACTAAAAAAATCTTAAAACAACTAATTCACTAAGAAGTCATCTCTTCTCCATCTCATGACCATACCTCTGATTTACAATTTCACTCCTTTCCTGTAGAAGTAGAATCTATAATTTTTAAATACTTTAATTACTAACTAAATGTTGTATAATTCAAATATTATAGTTTCTTCTTTCCTACACTAAATATATTTCGTCATTTCTTTTGGCAACTTTTAAATTATAATAACTTGTTTAATATCATTAATTAACTTAGATTTTTTTTATTAATGTATGTAATCGCAAGTTTTACGATTTGTTTTTTATTCATCAAAGTTATTTTCTTATATTTAATATAGAACTTAAGTCTTATTTAAGTAACTAATAAGTGTGGTTGTATAAACTAGGTGCTTATGCAGATTCTTGTCAATTCGAAATATTAAAATCACGATTTCCAATCAGGTCAAAAACAACCTGTTTTTAGTAATTAAAAAACCTTTGAAATATCCGCGCTTCAAGTTTAAGCTAGTCGTTCATTTACATCGATGTACTGACGGAATGATTATTAGTACTAATAAATAATACTAAGTAAAATACTTTGATTTTATTATCCCCTTAGAAAATACATAAAACATAATAGTAAAAGCTAACCTGAAACTAAACTATCACACAACTGTTCAGTCTCGATTCGATTCCTATGACCTTATATGGATGTGCGCACACTCGATTTTAGTTGTGCAACTAAACAGTTGAATTGTCTGCGAAACAGTCGACAATCGCACAACCGTTGTGGGATTGTTTAGTCAAAGCCTGCTCTTAAGCATCAAGCTAATGGCCATCTCTAAAGGTTCAAATAAGGTGTTTCAAATAAAACAACAAAAACAATTTTATCATTACTTTTTCTCAATTGCTTTTATTATCGATAACATTACAATGACATTTGATCCATAGATTAATTAGACTTTAACAATACATATGACCAATACGATAAAGTAATATATCAAATTATCTCTACAAGTCAAACATATCCATAGCTAAATAATGTTCAAAACTATAAAAAAAGTCCGTCTTACTAACATAGACAAAAAAACAACGATTAGACATCTAATCTACGAATTATTAGAAATCTAAAGATAACACAAGTCCCTTAGATGTAATAGCGTTTGAGTCCGGTACATAGACGTAATAGAGTAGTAAAAGATATTAGTTGTGACGCCGGATAATTCGCTCGACTCATCTCCTCCGGGCGAAAGTCAACCACGCCGGTAGGTCCGGCTTCTGGAATGAGAAAAGACAAGATTAAAAAAATAATAAAAACAAAAGTAAAATTACGAATCTACTAAAAAACATGAAAACATTGTTGCTTGCGACTTCGTCCCCTTGAAATTTAAAAATATAGCCTATGTTACTTAGCGATAACGTAGCTTTCTAATAATAAAATAATGTTTGAAATCTGCCGAGTAGTTTTTGAGTTATTTCAATACAAAAATACAAATCTTTCCTCTTTATAATATTAGTATAGATTATTTTTAACGGACTACTAAACTGACCGGTACCGCCTATCGATCGCATCACCACTTAACATAAATTGGTATAAAACTGTGTAAACGTTCGTGGGACATTATCTTATATTGATTAAAAATGGATTAAAAGCAAGTATGATCTTCCAGAACCGTCGCCGAAATGCATGAGTTTTAGCCCTTTTTAATCAATTGGAATCGTCGTTTAATTGGAATGAAGGACAAGACATATTAGGTACAATATGACCACGTACCAGTTTATTACTTTAATTCAAATACAATCACACAATAGAACTTTGTTTTAATAATATACATTATTGTTATCATTTCAAATACTGATATTTAATAGTCAATATGAAGTCATAAAAGGACGCACGTAAATCTAAGCAACGCTACTGGAGAATATTACCGCAATATTCAAAGCGGCTTCATATTATACGATTTTACAGTCTTAAGAGCTCTAGGATATGGATTCGATATTGTGAAATTGAATACAATATTAGTCAAATATGCGATACTGATATAGAAATATCAGTTACGACGATTTTCAACTACGACATTAAATTTAATAAAATTTCTAAGGGAATATTGAAAACGGTATCGCTGATTCATTTTTTACATTTTATAAACTGGTCTACATTAAATTTTATCAAAAGATATAAATTGTCTAATTGAATATTAATATTAGAGATTCAATGAAAGCTTTTAAAGATGCTAATGTGTAATTTGAAATTAAAAATGACGATAGCTTCCTAATTAAAGAATAAGAAAATTTTAAGGCATAGACACTTCAAAGAAGTCGCGTCGCGTACTACATTTTTCTGTCATTATTCCATGATTTATGAAATATTGGAATCATCATCATCATCAACTTGCCCTTATCCCTTATGGAGGGTCGGCACAGTACGTCCTGCTCTTCCATACATCTCTATCAACCGTCATATCTGAATCCACTCCTTTCTTATTCTTAAGCATATCCTCTTTCACACAATCCATCCATACTTTCTTCGGTCTTCCTCTTCCTTTGTAGCCATCCACATTCATTCTTAACAGTTTCTGGTTTATGTCCCTATCGTCTCGTCGCATAACATGTATTATGAAATATTGTAAATTTAGGAATTTAAAGATTGAAAATGTTAATTCATAAAATAATATTCAAGTCCAAACTAGTGTATCAAAACCTATAATTTTATTATATCGATCATTACGTAATATTAGTGGATACTGTTGTTACTAAAACTACTCTTGGTAGTCATAAAATAACAATAAACGTGTATTTTATGAGGCCATTTAATCAACGCAACAAAAGACTAACGCATTGTTATAGAACATGATAAGGTACGGATAAAATTAACCAACAAACGAAGGACTGTGAATCCACGTAGACTAAAAGAAAAGCTTCCAAATGCTGGCTTATCCAATACCTTGACTTCTAAACAAGTCAAGACTTGTCTAGAAATCTATACGTCTTGTGCCATCATTTCCAATCTGGAGTCCCTTTTACCTGACTCTCTTATCTTTACTCTTTATAAACTCTACCAAATGTTTGGTTAGTGTTAGTTACATAACATCAAATAGACTCTTGCCTGCTCACTTTATAGTATAATAAAAAGAACTTACCTCCTGATCCTTAGCCCAGTTTGTGAAAGCATCGGAACGTTTGCCGAACCTGTGAACAAAAACACAACAATCTATACTAATTTTATAAAGAGAAAAGATTTGTATTTTTGTATGTATTGAAATAAATCAAAAACTACTAGACCGATTTTATTCTTGCACCATTAAAAAGCTACGTTACCAGTGAGTAACATTATTTAATTTAATTTTTTAATTTTACGCGGACGAAGTCCCGAGTAACAGCTAGTATTACATAAAATAGTTTAATAAAGTATAACATAAATGGTGGAAACAGAAATTTATAAAGAAAATTTTAATATATCACAAAATGTTCCTAGATACAACTCACTCCTCTAATTTAGTTGTTACAAAAGTTGCATCAACATAGATAATCATTTAAAAAATCAATTACGACAAATAACACATAGTTACTGATTGTTTACCAAACTTTTATACGCCGAAATCATATTATTTTGACTCTAATAATTGCCGTAGAACAATAAAGTCGTATTTTATTTAATATCCTAGGCCAAGTTTTGAGACATAAAATCAAGAATTTTGACGACTACATTGAACAGCGACAGACGAAATACTAAAATGTCAATAAATTGCTATTGTAGTAGTAAAACCACCTTTATTTATTTGTGTAAAGATTCGATCCATAATAAAATAATGTAATAAAAAATATTCTAGTTTAATTAAAAAGAACTGAATTATAAAAATTCTTGCACCAATAATATTAAATTCGATGATTCGAGAAAAAAGTCTTTGTAACATAAACGTTTTCGTAATTATAAAATGAAAAGTAATACTTAACATCATCACCAACTTGCCCTTATCCCTTATGGAGGGTCGGCACAGTATGTGCTGCTCTTCCATACATCTCTATCAGCCGTCAAATCTGAATCCACTCCTTTCTTAAGCATATCCTCTTTCACACAATCCATCCATACTTTCTTTGGTCTTCCTCCTCCATTGTAGCTATCTACATTCATTCTTAACACTTTCTGGTTTATGTCCCCATCGTCTCGTCGCATAACATGTCCATACCACTGTGGTGGTAGGTGGTGATGGTGTCGACGATGGTCGGCTGGTGACGGTGGCAGGTTTAAATAATGCAACCGTTATTCGTCCAACACAATTTATTTAACACCAAACACAAAGTCCACAACACAATAAAAATAAAAATAAGAAGGAGAATGCAACACTTAACAAGTAGAAGAAAGAGTAAGAAATACAATAATAATAAACTTGATTAACGAGGGTGAAAGTATTAGCGGTCAGCGCGGGCACAGTTCGAAAGCGACTAGTAATTAACTGCGCGCGCCGCTCGGTCAATGACCCCGGTCAGCTGTGCAGTCGCGAATTTGAATGCGCCAATCAAAGGTCACGAAATTCAAACGTTGCACTGCACTTCGACCACTCGTCATGCACCTGTGTTTCTATGTGTGAGTGAATGTACGTGTGTTATGTAAGTGTGTATGTGTGTTGTGTACGAATGTTAAGTGTAACTGTGGAGTGTTTTGGCAAAATGTATAAGGTTCCTACATCACCCCCCTCCAGAGACCTGGTTAAGGGCGATAAAAATCGGTGAACTTAATCTTACGTCCCGAACGGGTTGTGTATTCTTTAGCCACTGGTTCGTCATTAGTTGCGGTGTCGTTAGTATTGTCGCATAAAATGTACGCTGGCTTAAGACGATCAATCGAGACTATTACTTCCTTGCCATTAATTAACAAAACAAATGACTTGTCACTCCTAGAAATAACTTTATGAGGGCCGGTATACGCAGGCTGTAGTGATGCCCGTACCGCGTCTTCACGGAGGAAGACGTGACCGGTATTGGCGAGATCTTTAAACACGAAAACGCTTTTGTTACAATGACGTGAGGCCGGCACCGGATTTAACTTCTGCGCGAACGCGCGCAATCGAGCGGTGAAGTCACTAACATCAGTTGTACCGCTACTTGATGTTTCAAAAAATTCTCCTGGCAACCTAAGAGGTTCTCCATACAGGAGTTCAGCAGAAGATGCATTCAAGTCTTCTTTAAATGAAGAACGTATCCCTAACAATACCCACGGCAAAGACTCTGTCCATTTTTCTTGCGTATGGCACATTATGGACGCTTTTAACTGCCTATGGAAGCGTTCTACGAGACCGTTAGCTGCTGGATGGTAAGCAGTCGTCCGCTTATGCTGAAATCCTGCTATCTTCGCGAGGGGTGTTGGAATAACGCAGACTCGAACTGTCTACCGCGGTCTGTTACGATGTCCGTCGGGCAGCCAAATCGAGAAATCCAACACGAAAGTAACGCTTTTGCTACTGTCTCCGCTGTAATGTCCGCGATAGGTACGGCTTCGGGCCACCGAGTGAAACGATCAACGCACGTTAAACAATATCGATAACCTTCCGATAACGGTAACGGCCCTACGAGATCGATATGTACATGTTTAAATCTCGCGCGAGGCAAACTATACGTACCTAGCGGTGCATTAACATGCCGCGTTATCTTACAACGCTGACAGTCTAAACAGGTTTTTGCCCATTCACGACAATCTTTTCTAACGCTCGGCCAAACGTAACGTTCTGCAACTAGTTTTGCTGTTGTATTAGCGCCTGGGTGACTTAACGAATGTAAACAATCGAATACTTTTTTACGGAAAAATTTAGTAACAAATGGCCTAGATGTCGGTGTACTTACGTCGCAGTACAATGGGGTTCGACACCCGGGCAGTGTTAATTTTCTAGATGTAAGGACGAACCTTCAGTAATTAATTTATGAAGTTCGGCGTCCGTAGCCTGACTTTTTGCTAAGGCTTCTAAGTCTATAGGTTGCTCTAAAGATTCAATACGCGACAATGTATCGGCAACAACATTATCTTTGCCGGAAATATGTCGAATATCCGTGGTAAATTGAGCTATATAGTCTAAATGTCTATACTGTCTAGGCGAACAATTTTTCTTCCGTTCGTGGAATGCAAAACTGATCGGTTTGTGGTCAGTATAAATAATAAAATGTCTAGCTTCTAACATGTGCCTAAAATATTTAATGGCTTCATAAATAGCTAATAATTCTCTATCGTAAGGTGAATATTTAACTTGAGATGGACTTAATTTACGCGAAAAGAATGCAAGCGGTTGCCACGCGTCGTTAGTACGTTGTTGTAAGACAGCGCCGATGGCCGTGTCCGATGCGTCGTAACAAGAGCGAGTTTCGCTTGGCAATCAGGGTGCGCTAATAGTGCAGCGTCTGAAAGAGACAGCTTACAGCGCTCGAATGCATCGAGTGACTCATCTTTCAATGCTATCGGTTGGTTATTTTTTACTACGCCTACTAACAACTTATTCAGTGAGTGAGCGGGGCTTGTAATTCCGCCGGCGCGGTAAGAAACGTCTATAAAAATTAATCATTCCTAGAAAACGCCTAAGTTGTCGAATGTTATTAGGAATGGGAAATTTTTTTATAGCTTCTATCTTAGTGTCTAGTGGTTTGGTGCCGTTCGCGGAGATGTGATAACCTAAGAATGACACTTCTCGGGCTCCAAAAATACACTTAGACACGTTTATGACCATACCGTAGTCCTTTAAACGTTGAAAAATAATACGTAAATGATTTTTATGTTCAACTTCGTCTTTTGAAAAATTAAAAAATCGTCCAAATAACAATAACAAAAATCTAGTCCCCTTGTCATTTCGTCCACAAACCTTTGGAATGTTTGGCTTGAATTTGACAGTCCAAAATTCATAAAAGGGAACTCATATAAACCAAATGTAGTTGTTATTGCGGTTTTAGGTATATCCTCGGGACTCACAGGTATTTGGTTATATGCTTTTACCAAATCAAGTGTGCTAAATACTTTACACCCTGCTATACTGTGAGCGAAGTCCTGTATGTGTCGAATAGGGTACCTATCGGGAATTGTCCTGGCGTTTAACATCCTATAATCCCCGCAAGGACGCCAACCGTTGTCCTTTTTAGGTACTAAATGTAACGGCGACGACCACGGACTTTCGGACGGTCTAGCGATACCGCATTCTAACATGGTCTGAAATTCATTTTTGGCTATTTTTAATTTGTCTGGAGCGAGGCGACGAGGTGAACAAGAAACTGGTGGCCTGGTGTTGTGCGAATGTGATGTACCGTGTGTGTGGTATGACACGGTGCGTGCCGGGTGGTCGAGTTATATCGGGAAATCCGACAACAATTTATGGTAACCCGAGTTACCCGATTGGACTTGACCGATGAAATGTCGTCGCACTTAACTCGCGACGCACAAGCTGTTACAAATGTCGTGTTGTCAATAATACGTTTGTTACGACAGTCAACAATTAAATTGTAATAATTTAAAAAATCTACACCTATTATAGGTTTAGTTACATCGGCAACAACAAAACGCCATTTAAAAGTTCTGCGTAAACAAAAATCTAGTTGTAAATGTACATAACCATATGTGTTTATACATGAACCGTTAGCGGCACTTAGCTCATACGTAGTCCGGGCACGACGTTCTCGCAGCAGCGATCGCGGGAAGACACAGAGGTCGCTCCCAGTGTCGACCAGGAACTGTGTCTTGGAGTGGCGATCGGTGATGAACAGGCGACCAGTTGAGGGAGGGCAATCGTCGGTCGTCATTACCGATTGCCTCTGGAGTTTTCCGACTTGAAGTCGCACGGGGGGCAGCACTTTGTCGCCTTTTCGGCGAATTTAAAGTGATACCAACAGACTGGATGTCGATGGTAGCTGGCTTGAGACCTCGATGAAGAGTGCTGTCGGTCGTGTAATCGGGTCCTGGATCTTGACCTTCCGCGTCGTTGTCTGAGGTTCAATTGCTGGACCTGTTTCCTTAAAGCAGCGATCTCCATAGCCAAGTCGACATTCACACTCTGTAGGCTGGTTGATGCCACCTGCGGTGTCGACGGGACTAGATCATTGATCCTATCTGCTATATCCGCCAAATCTTCAATCGTGGCAGAAGTATGTCCTGCCAAAACCGTTTGAGTACTAGTAGGTAACCGGCTCAGCCAAACTGTTTTTAAAAAATCCGTTGAAATTTGTGAACCGCCTAAGCTCTCAAGATGTCGAAGAAATTGTGATGGCTTCCTGTCACCCATCTCCTCGTGCTTTACCAGCTGCGTTAGCTTCTTTTCTTTGGAAGCAGTCAACCGTTTAATTAGCTCGGATTTCAGTTTTTGAAATTTGTCGGTTGCGGGTGGATTTACTATTAAGTCCTTCACCTCCTTAGTGTATAAGTTTCCAAGCTGACCAATAGCATAATGGAATTTTGTCGAATCGCTTGTAATCCCGGCGATGCTGAACTGACCTTCGATCTGTGCGAACCATATTTCAGGTTCCTCCGGCCAAAACGGTGGAATACGAACTCCAACCTTACACACATGACCATAAGGTTCATTTTGCATCGACCGTGCCTCTTGATATCGTCCTCGGTGTTGCTCATTTTGTTCTTAGGGGTCACCAATGTTGGTGGTAGGTGGTGATGGTGTCGACGATGGTCGGCTGGTGACGGTGGCAGGTTTAAATAATGCAACCGTTATTCGTCCAACACAATTTATTTAACACCAAACACAAAAGTCCACAACACAATAAAAATAAAAATAAGAAGGAGAATGCAACACTTAACAAGTAGAAGAAAGAGTAAGAAATACAATAATAATAAACTTGATTAACGAGGGTGAAAGTATTAGCGGTCAGCGCGGGCACAGTTCGAAAGCGACTAGTAATTAACTGCGCGCGCCGCTCGGTCAATGACCCCGGTCAGCTGTGCAGTCGCGAATTTGAATGCGCCAATCAAAGGTCACGAAATTCAAACGTTGCACTGCACTTCGACCACTCGTCATGCACCTGTGTTTCTATGTGTGAGTGAATGTACGTGTGTTATGTAAGTGTGTATGTGTGTTGTGTACGAATGTTAAGTGTAACTGTGGAGTGTTTTGGCAAAATGTATAAGGTTCCCTACATCACCCCCCTCCAGAGACCTGGTTAAGGGCGATAAAAATCGGTGAACTTAATCTTACGTCCCGAACGGGTTGTGTACTCTTTAGCCACTGGTTCGTCATTAGTTGCGGTGTCGTTAGTTTGTCGCATAAAATGTACGCTGGCTTAAGACGATCAATCGAGACTATTACTTCCTTGCCATTAATTAACAAAACAAATGACTTGTCACTCCTAGAAATAACTTTATGAGGGCCGGTATACGCAGGCTGTAGTGATGCCCGTACCGCGTCTTCACGGAGGAAGACGTGACCGGTATTGGCGAGATCTTTAAACACGAAAACGCTTTTGTTACAAGAGTGAGGCCGGCATCGGATTTAATTTCTGCGCGAACGCGCGCAATCGAGCGGTGAAGTCACTAACATCAGTTGTACCGCTACTTGATGTTTCAAAAAAATTCCCCTGGCAACCTAAGAGGTTCTCCATATAGGAGTTCAGCAGAAGATGCATTCAAGTCTTCTTTAAATGAAGAACGTATCCCTAACAATACCCACGGCAAAGACTCTGTCCATTTTTCTTGCGTATGGCACATTATGGACGCTTTTAACTGCCTATGGAAGCGTTCTACGAGACCGTTAGCTGCTGGATGGTAAGCAGTCGTCCGCTTATGCTGAAATCCTGCTATCTTCGCGAGGTGTTGGAATAACGCAGACTCGAACTGTCTACCGCGGTCTGTTACGATGTCCGTCGGGCAGCCAAATCGAGAAATCCAACACGAAAGTAACGCTTTTGCTACTGTCTCCGCTGTAATGTCCGCGATAGGTACGGCTTCGGGCCACCGAGTGAAACGATCAACGCACGTCAAACAATATCGATAACCTTCCGATAACGGTAACGGCCCTACGAGATCGATATGTAAGTGTTTAAATCTCGCGCGAGGCAAACTATACGTACCTAGCGGTGCATTAACATGCCGCGTTATCTTACAGCGCTGACAGTCTAAACAGGTTTTGCCCATTCACGACAATCTTTTCTAACGCTCGGCCAAACGTAACGTTCTGCAACTAGTTTTGCTGTTGTATTAGCGCCAGGGTGACTTAACGAATGTAAACAATCGAATACTTTTTTACGGAAAAATTTAGTAACAAATGGCCTAGATGTCGGTGTACTTACGTCGCAGTACAATGGGGTTCGACACCCGGGCAGTGTTAATTTTTCTAGATGTAAGGACGAACCTTCAGTAATTAATTTATGAAGTTCGGCGTCCGTAGCCTGACTTTTTGCTAAGGCTTCTAAGTCTATAGGTTGCTCTAAAGATTCAATACGCGACAATGTATCGGCAACAACATTATCTTTGCCGGAAATATGTCGAATATCCGTGGTAAATTGAGCTATATAGTCTAAATGTCTATACTGTCTAGGCGAACAATTTTCTTCCGTTCGTGGAATGCAAAAACTGATCGGTTTGTGGTCAGTATAATAATAAAATGTCTAGCCTCTAACATGTGCCTAAAATATTTAATGGCTTCATAAATAGCTAATAATTCTCTGTCGTAAGGTGAATATTTAATTTGAGATGGACTTAATTTACGCGAAAAGAATGCAAGCGGTTGCCACGCGTCGTTAGTACGTTGTTGTAAGACAGCGCCGATGGCCGTGTCCGATGCGTCGGTAACAAGAGCGAGTTCGCTTGGCAATCCGGGTGCGCTAATAGTGCAGCGTCTGAAAGAGACAGCTTACAGCGCTCGAATGCATCGAGTGACTCATCTTTCAATGCTATCGGTTGGTTATTTTTTACTACGCCTACTAACAACTTATTCAGTGGGCTTGTAATTCCGCCGCGCGCGGTAAGAAACGTCTATAAAAATTAATCATTCCTAAAAAACGCCTAAGTTGTCGAATGTTATTAGGAATGGGAAAATTTTTTATAGCTTCTATCTTAGTGTCTAGTGGTTTGGTGCCGTTCGCGGAGATGTGATAACCTAAGAATGACACTTCTCGGGCTCCAAAAATACACTTAGACACGTTTATGACCATACCGTAGTCCTTTAAACGTTGAAAAATAATACGTAAATGATTTTTATGTTCAACTTCGTCTTTTGAAAAAATTAAAAAATCGTCCAATAACAATAACAAAAATCTAGTCCCCTTGTCATTTCGTCCACAAACCTTTGGAATGTTTGGCTTGAATTTGACAGTCCAAAATTCATAAAAGGGAACTCATATAAACCAAATGTAGTTGTTATTGCGGTTTTAGGTATATCCTCGGGACTCACAGGTATTTGGTTATATGCTTTTACCAAATCAAGTGTGCTAAATACTTTACACCCTGCTATACTGTGAGCGAAGTCCTGTATGTGTCGAATAGGGTACCTATCGGGAATTGTCCTGGCGTTTAACATCCTATAATCCCCGCAAGGACGCCAACCGTTGTCCTTTTTAGGTACTAAATGTAACGGCGACGACCACGGACTTTCGGACGGCCTAGCGATACCGCATTCTAACATGGTCTGAAATTCATTTTTGGCTATTTTTAATTTGTCTGGAGCGAGGCGACGAGGTGAACAAGAAACTGGTGGGCCTGGTGTTGTGCGAATGTGATGTACCGTGTTGTGTGGTATGACACGGTGCGTGCCGGGTGGTCGAGTTATATCGGGAAAATCCGACAATAACTTATGGTAACCCGAGTTACCCGATTGGACTTTGACCGATGAAATGTCGTCGCACTTAACTCGCGACGCACAAGCTGTTACAAATGTCGTGTTGTCAATAATACGTTTGTTACGACAGTCAACAATTAAATTGTAATAATTTAAAAAATCTACACCTATTATAGGTTTAGTTACATCGGCAACAACAAAACGCCATTTAAAAGTTCTGCGTAAACAAAAATCTAATTGTAAATGTACATAACCATATGTGTTTATACATGAACCGTTAGCGGCACTTAGCTCATACGTAGTCCGGGCACGACGTTCTCGCAGCAGCGATCGCGGGAAGACACAGAGGTCGCTCCCAGTGTCGACCAGGAACTGTGTCTTGGAGTGGCGATCGGTGATGAACAGGCGACCAGTTGAGGGAGGGCAATCGTCGGTCGTCATTACCGATTGCCTCTGGAGTTTTCCGACTTGAAGTCGCACGGGGGGCAGCACTTTGTCGCCTTTTCGGCGAATTTAAAGTGATACCAGCAGACTGGATGTCGATGGTAGCTGGCTTGAGACCTCGATGAAGAGTGCTGTCGGTCGTGTAATCGGGTCCTGGATCTTGACCTTCCGCGTTGTTGTCTGAGGTTCAACTGCTGGACCTGTTTCCTTAAAGCAGCGATCTCCATAGCCAAGTCGACATTCACACTCTGTAGGCTGGTTGATGCCACCTGCGGTGTCGACGGGACTAGATCATTGATCCTATCTGCTATATCCGCCAAATCTTCAATCGTGGCAGAAGTATGTCCTGCCAAAACCGTTTGAGTACTAGTAGGTAACCGGCTCAGCCAAACTGTTTTTAAAAAATCCGTTGAAATTTGTGAACCGCCTAAGCTCTCAAGATGTCGAAGAAATTGTGATGGCTTCCTGTCACCCATCTCCTCGTGCTTTACCAGCTGCGTCAGCTTCTTTTCTTTGGAAGCAGTCAACCGTTTAATCAACTCGGATTTCAGTTTTTGAAATTTGTCGGTTGCGGGTGGATTTATTATTAAGTCCTTCACCTCCTTAGTGTATAAGTTTCCAAGCTGACCAATAGCATAATGGAATTTTGTCGAATCGCTTGTAATCCCGGCGATGCTGAACTGACCTTCGATCTGTGCGAACCATATTTCAGGTTCCTCCGGCCAAAACGGTGGAATACGAACTCCAACCTTACACACATGACCATAAGGTTCATTTTGCATCGACCGTGCCTCTTGATAATCGTCCTCGGTGTTGCTCATTTTGTTCTTAGGGGTCACCAATGTGGTGGTAGGTGGTGATGGTGTCGACGATGGTCGGCTGGTGACGGTGGCAGGTTTAAATAATGCAACCGTTATTCGTCCAACACAATTTATTTAACACCAAACACAAAAGTCCACAACACAATAAAAATAAAAATAAGAAGGAGAATGCAACACTTAACAAGTAGAAGAAAGAGTAAGAAATACAATAATAACAAACTTGATTAACGAGGGTGAAAGTATTAGCGGTCAGCGCGGGCACAGTTCGAAAGCGACTAGTCATTAACTGCGCGCGCCGCTCGGTCAATGACCCCGGTCAGCTGTGCAGTCGCGAATTTGAATGCGCCAATCAAAGGTCACGAAATTCAAACGTTGCACTGCACTTCGACCACTCGTCATGCACCTGTGTTTCTATGTGTGAGTGAATGTACGTGTGTTATGTAAGTGTGTATGTGTGTTGTGTACGAATGTTAAGTGTAACTGTGGAGTGTTTTGGCAAAATGTATAAGGTTCCCTACACCACGCTAACCTTTTGCTTCTCAATTTCTCCACCACTGGCGCTACTTAAGTAATACTTGACAATTCCCTGAAAATCCGAATGCCAGGAATATTTACTTAACATCTTATTTAAAACCGACTACTAAATTAAAAAGGTTTTCTATTGAACTCATCGACAAACATGCACTTAAAGTCCTCGGTTGCGACGTTAAACTCATAATTATAGAGTTTTTAATGATTCGTTATTGAAGTAAACGTGTTCACAATTTAACAGCAACATTTTTTAAGAAGATTTATCAATCTAACATCGAGAAAAGGGGGAGATAGAACGTCATGCGGGAGTTAAACTTGCGTCGCGTTATCGATAGGGTAATAGGGATGGGCATACATCGATCGTACCTTGGTCGGGTGTGGTAGGAGTAAATGCGGTCTAGATTCTGCAGCTGCAGTAGCCGCACCGCGCGATCTAACAAGTCTGGGTCGACGCGGTCCCCGTCCGCGACGTTGCGGCGGTCAATCCTGCCAATATCGATAACGGTATAATCACAACACTACGATCCGATATATCGAAGTTCGACACGACCAAGATACGTTGTAGCAACGCAAATATATTTCGTACGAATTATAGATCTTAGAAGATTGTCATTGATTGTCAATTGTTTGACGAAATACATATATGCCTACTAGCTTTCGCCCGCGACTCCGTCCGCGTGGAATTAAAAACAAAAAACAAAAGTAAGTAGCCTATGTATTCTTCCAGACTATCCTCTACATCTTTGCCAAATTTCATCGAAATCCGTTCAGCCGTTTAGGCTACAAACTCTAACAAAACATCCATCTATCTAAACTTTCGCATTTATAATATTAGTATGATGACATTTGTATTAAAAAAATACATCTATTATTCAGCTAAGGAATATTTGTATATTCGTATCTGCATAATAGAATGTGCATTAACTAAATCACTGTTATCGATCTACGAACTCAACGTATACTACAACATTCATGGCATCTAAATTATTCACCACGATTTGGTGTCACATACTGACAGTATGGGCTCTACAAGTCCGCTCGTCATTTTAATCCATCAATGTACCAGACTGACATATTGACACGAATCAAATCACCGATGTATACCAACTACATGATATAAATAACTCCGTCTGTAATAAATTATAGTGAACAATAAAGTCAACCACAAAACTGACAATCGTCACCAAAACTTTGAAGATAAGCAAAAGGAACAGACACAAAAAGTCTCCTATCTATGTCTATACTATATTATAAAGAGGAAAGATTTGCATTTTTGGATTTTTGTATGTATTCACGTAAAAACTAGCTGGTCGATTTCAAAAATTCTTGCATCATTAAAAAGCTATGTCATCACCGATTAACATAGGATACGTTTTTGCTATTTTTTTATATCACACGGGGGAAGTCGCGAGCAATAGCTAGTATTTTATAATATTCACAAGCATAAATAATATTATTAATAAATGTATACTTTAAGTTATGAAAAGAAAAACACTTGCGTTAAAAATTCGTTAATTTCCAAACTCGAAAAAGGACTCGCTACACAAAAATATTTATCCAAAAAATTAGATTTTAATTCAAAGGGATCAGAGAGTGTTGCTACTAATTAGATCTGATATCACCTTTAAAATTAGCTTATCAGATATTGACGGATATACCTTGTTAGTCGTTTATTAATTGTAATTAGTTTAACAGCGTTCGTTTTACAATAATCTAATCTAAACGGTCTTTGAGGGCGTATAACGCTTGATAACATTATCTAGTTTAGAGGGAAATAGAACAACGATCAAACGTTTTGTAACTAAAGTAAACGACAAATAATTAGAGAAACATTCCACTAAATAAATAGGGACGTGTACAATTGAAATTTGCTACAAGGATATTTTTAGAATCGTTATTTCATTTAAATATGATGATTAAATTTCAAACAATGCACAAACAACCACAAAAAAGATTATTACAAATGGATCCGTCGAAAATAATCCCCACCTACGTCATAACTCGATACTCATTAACGATCCACAAATAGCATTAACGCATCGTTAATAGGGAATAATTAGGACATCAGTACGGGAACTCATTAGCGGATGCAAGCGGGCGTAATAGCACTGGAGTGGTTTGAAACAAGCACCTCTTCACATCGTCACAATATATCCAGTGTCCGTTACAATTGGAATGTAAATAAAATTACGCTATACACTTCAAACTATAAAAATGCGATATTGTTGTTTAACCCTTAATTCGACAGAGTTTTTTGTAGCAAAAAAGCCTGTCCCACCAAATTGTAAATTGTCTGATAACAATCCAACGTGTAAAACATGTGATGGAAATATCGGATTTTGTTCCCTTATCTGACAGTGACGTCATTTTTAAGCTATCCGAGCCTCTATCAGCCAGTGGTGGTACAGGCCCTTTATCTCCTGTATTCGATTATTTAAACAATGTTTTATAAGCATATTCCTATCAAACAAAAAGGTTCGATGACTTGTTTTTTCGAAAATATTTTAAGTTTGTAAAAATATATTTCGATTACTTAACATATTAACAAGACCTCCTACACACTATCTGTTTTCATTTATTTGCATATGTATTCGCTGACTGGCCTAAACAATAAGGTATTGGGTACACACAGAGCGCTGCGCTAGCGGTTTATGTCCGTACCCTAATTAATATCGATTGCTCGAAACAATTCCGAAACCGAAATAGTAAGTTACAGTGAGAGTAAATTGCTTATCTGTACAAACTAGTTGGTTAAAGCGAGAAGGCAATATACGAATATTATAAAGAGCAAAGATTTGTATTTTTGCATTTTGTATGTATTCACGTAAAAACTAGCTGGTCGATTTTAAAAATTATTACACCATTAGAAAGGTAATTTACCTGTGAGTAACATAGGCTACATATTTTATTACACGCGGACAGCGTTCCGAGAAACACCTCGTTTAAAAAAAAGTCCAATCGAAATTATGAAAACACTATTTGCCTTCTCGTTTTAAACGAAATAAATAGCGTGTTTCCTATAAAATATAATCGTATTACACATTTTGTCACAAAGACCAGTTATTTGTTATCTTATAAAAAGTCTCTATACGGCGTATAGAATCAAATACCTCAGTATATAAGTCACATTAAATTAGGAAAGACAAATCTCAAAGGAATTCTTCTACGGGTCTGACATCGTTGAGTAGTTTAATCTATCTTTATCACGCTAAAGTAGACGTTACTTCTGTAATTGAAACTTATACATTGTAAAAGAAAAATCTGTAGAAAGCAAACACATTATATACACTATTTAGTCGAAATGATGTTTTAACTCTGACGATTATAGACGTCAAAATGGTACGTTTCTCCAGGAATATGTATAACCACACTAGCTTTCGCCCGGGACTCCGTCCGCGTGGAACTAATAAAAAACAAAACCAAGTAGCCCATGTGTTCTTCCAGACTGTACTCTACATTTGTGCCGAATTTCATTCAGATCCGTTTAGCCGTTTAGGCTACAAACACTAACAAATATCCATCCATCTAAACTTTCGCATTTATAATGTTAGTAAGAAGTAAGATTGTTCTCGATATAAGAGCTCTATTATTTTTTTATCAAGACTGTGTATAGCAAGCCTACGCATTATAATGTTTCAAAAGCGTTTGTCTAAAATACGCGCCGTTAGCCACGGTATATAAGTGTTGACGTACAAACCATTTTAAAGCAACATAAAATTAAAACGTATTGAATCACTCTACGTTTTTTATGATTACTGTTTAGAATGTTTAAATAACTGTGATTTTTTATTCAATTTGATCAAATAACAATGAAAAGAAAAGTCACTTTAGTTGAGTTATTAAATTACTTCACTCAGAAAAATCTCGTATCATTTTTACAAATTAAAGTTATTCTGTCATCATTTATGAAAAAACAAACAAAAACATGTCCTCATTAACTATTGTTACAAAAGAAATAGATTCTGAATTATTTCCACGCAGCCTCAATTTATTTATTTATATTGTCTTGTATAAATTTTGATTTTTACACTCGATTAAGTTTTAACAAACAAGAGTAAACTGTTTATTTTAGCTGAAAATGTATAACAAGATAGAATGTTTATTATAGACTAGCTGTCGCGACTCTGTCCGAATTGATTTAAAAAAAAAACAGTTAGTATTCTTCCTGAATTTACTCTACATCCATGATTTTTTTTTCGAGATCCGTTCAGCTTAGGCAACAAGCTCTAACAAACATCCATCCATACATAAACTTTCCCATTTATATTATTAGTAAGAATCAAGATTTGTATGATCAATCTAGAGGATGGAACCTCTGCTTTTGTAGATACGGAATAGAAACACGAAATTTAAAAAAAAATAAAAAACCCGTAAAGGCATAAATTAATTAAAAGACATTAACAATTCTTCTATTTTAACCGGATGCGGTTTATCTCAAAAGAAACGCTTCCCTAAAGATGAAATTTAATTTTCACTTCTATAATTTTTACAAAGCCAGTTAAAAATGCTTAAAGTTGACAAAGTGTTTGCTTAAGTTCGGTCTTTCATTATACCGCTACCACCGGCGGCGGATTTCATTTCATTAATGTGTAATCTTGTTACAATAACGAAATACTTTATTTTTTTACTCAATTTACGAGATCTTCTAGAACATTCTAGAATCCAATATCTTCGACAAAAAGCATTCATGAAAAGTGGATGGTGGGTGGAAGAGGATTATTGTTAATTTTTTGCTAAGTCTAAAGTATTAATTGTAACCGTTAAAAGGTTTAATTATTGGTCTATTTAAAAATATTCAACGCTAAGAATTTACGAATAAGATCGTCGCAATATTAAATCGTTAACTTGACTTGCATAAATCAATTTCCTCAATCTTATCACGTACAAATCTTTAAAAAGTTAGCACTTTGTAGCAGCAATACCGAACAATGCTTTTAAAATGCAAAAGTGCAACGTGACATTTTTCATTTCTGAGAACGGTTCATTTAATATACTAAAATTTTAAAAACATAAAGCCACAATAATAGTAACCAATCTTCTATACATATAATAAAATTGGTGTGTCTGTAATATCTTAAGAAAAAAAAAACAAATTTCGGGAAGTTGATGTATTTGCGTTGCTGATAAGGAAAATCGCATAAATTTTTTTGTCTGTCTGTCTGTACGCAAGACGCATTTGTTCCGGTTAATCTCCGAAACGGCTGGGCCGATTTCGACCGGAATTTCCCTGAAGGGTAGCCGACATAGACGGGCATAATATAGACTACTTTTTTATTTTAATATTGCGTGGACGAAGTCGCGGGCAACAGCTACTATTACTATATTAATCCCAGGCTTTGATTGAATGGACTTTAAAAAAGTAATATGAAAAACGATAATTAAACGTAGTAATATTCTTCTATGTTAAAGAGTCTTCTATTTTGTGCATGCAGCATGCTTTCTTCGATTTTTAAGACGTTATCAAAACGTTGAAAATATCAGCTCTGTTCTTGTCATAAAATCCTTTTATTCATAAAAGATTTTGTAAATCCGTTCTTCGTATTAAGAACAAACCAATCCGGGGCCAATGATTGAGTAAACCTTACGAAATAGCAAGCAAATAAATGCTTCTTATAGTTTTAAACTAACAAAAGAAACATGTCAAGACAACTAACGAGTTGGAAAGTTGTCTTGTGTTCGCCGACATAACTGTCTTCCCTTTGAACATTGCATTAGCGTTAAACAGTTTAACATAGCAAACTTTTATTACACTGCCTCTGTAAGCTTCTTGTTTGATACAAACGAAATCGAATCATGTTTGTAGAAAAGTTTCAACAAACTATGTTTACAGTGTGATTGTGAGTTGTATACTATCACACAGAAAAGAGACGAACATATTTGCACTGAGTTTATTTTCTTCTTATAGTTATTTCTGGAATATCTCAATCATATGCTTAATTCCCGTTGGAATTTGAAAAATATTGAAAAAAAAAAACACTCTATTTGCTCCAGCATTTAATTACACAAATTCTACCATTTATTCATGCGAGGCGTAAAGATCGCGAACAAAGCAAATAAATCGCCTTGAAGCTGGACTCCCACGTGTCTAAATGTAGTCGTCACTGAACAATCATACGTGAGTTAAGTCATTTTTAATTTTTTTTTATTGTCATTCATTCTAAAAAATAGCCAATACAAAATTTATAACCATGATAAAATTTTCATCACAGAATACCTAATCAAACCTAAACCTACCTACCTAAGCATTTAGGATTAAATTGCAATTAGCTAACATATTTTAGTACGTTAGAGACGTGTTTCACAACTGCAAGTCATACGTTGGGACGATATTTACGATTCCACACTTGAGATGTAATCTTGCTCGTGACATCGAGTCTTATCTTGTCTGCTGACCTGTCTTGTAGAGAGCGTAGCAACGGCTACGTGGAAATTAGGAAACATCTGTTCAAGATATCTTGTACTGAATGCACAATCACATGGCTGTATATATAAAATGTGTTAGAAAAATACTGGATTGACTTTATTATCAACACGTAAACTACCGGACCGAGATATTTAAAACTTTAAGACAAAGCTTCCATTAGTAATGGACTTTGAAACTCAAAGCGAAGATAAGTTTAACAATATACTTTTGTATGAAATTTTAAACCTCAATTGATCTCTTTTCCACTTATTTATGCCATTAAAATAGTAACCATGAATTTAAAAAAAAGCTCAAAATGTCTTTAGTTTATTCTGTTAATAAAAGTAATTACAAAATCTATTACTAAGTTGAACATTTTAAAGCTTCTTGTTTGTGTTTTACAGTTGATTAAAATTTTAAAACATTGCTTTAAATTATTATACTACGATAAATAACTTCGTATGATAAAATACTTGTATTCAATAAGCTTGGGTGTAAAATTTGTATCGCATTATACATGTACATTGGCCTTCATCCAAACGCCATTATCATCGATAGCAATCTACTCTTGAAGCTTGAACGCCTTCGTCGCCTTAACTTATTTCTGATATCGCGTAGAAAATATTCAAAATAATATTAAACAACATTTATAACCTGTAGTCGCATTTATCGGTATACAATTATCAGGTTTTGACAAAAGAAAATTGTTTTCGAAGAAACTGTAGCTTGAATAATTTATGAAAATAACACGAATAATTACAACAAACTAAAGTAAACTTAGTTGCTTATAGCATATAATCTAATTTTATAATCTCAGAATTGATGCATTGTTCGCTAAGTCTCTCGTTTACGTTTAGAGTAACTCTGCGTAAAAATACGATTTAGTCGAACATAAAATTAACCATTTAAATTCATCCATAAAAAAGCTTTTTTTCACTTATCGTAACTTTTATATTGACTGTATGATTGAAAGGTATCGGCAAGTTACGAATATTATATTATAAAAAATCAAATAGCCTTCTTAAAAACATTACATAAATGACAATATACAAAAGACCAAAAATAATGAGACACAAAATTCATCTCTCGAGAATAATTTATCAAAGAGACAACAGTAATTTGCAAATGGTAAAATATGAAGGTGTAATATTGCTATACGAAATATCTTTTAAATTGAACATACCTGGCGAACACTAACACAATATATCTTCACACATTGCTGTTTACGTAAGCCCTAAATGTACACAGCTTTGCGGAGCATCGGCAATATTAAACTATTTTTATCTACAGTGTTATTTAGTATTTTATTTTATTTACGTTTGTAAGAAATTGTGCACAAGTGTAGAGAAACTCCAGTCAATTTTAATCTGTTAGTTTTCAAATTTTCTAGTTGTTTAATTAAAACTTAAAATGAATTCTTTATTTACTAACTTTTTCTTCTCAGCAAGCCAGACTAGGTTACTCAATTCTAGTCTAAAAACAAACCTTTACCTCTTTGTCTTGCACGATGCTGGACTAAACATTTACCTAGAAGCGATTATTTTACTCGGACAATAACTTTGCAATTAAGTGTACATACCTCGGTCTAGCAGCCTGCGTGTAGTAGCGGTCGAGTTCCTGCAGCATGCGGAGAGCGTCGGCCATATCGTGGGGACCCTCCTCCCGCGCCTCGACGAAGCAGAACAGAGCCAGCACCACGGCAACAGCAACGATAATCTTCTTGCTCAAAATGTCTTTAGTTTATTCTGTTAATAAAAGTAATTACAAAATCTATTACTAAGTTGAACATTTTAAAGCTTCTTGTTTGTGTTTTACAGTTGATTAAAATTTTAAAACATTGCTTTAAATTATTATACTACGATAAATAACTTCGTATGATAAAATACTTGTATTCAATAAGCTTGGGTGTAAAATTTGTATCGCATTATACATGAACATTGGCCATCATCCAAACGCCATTATCATCGATAGCAATCTACTCTTGAACCTTCAACGCCTTCGTCGCCTTAACTTATTTCTGATATCGCGTAGAAAATATTCAAAATAATATTAAAAAAAAGCTCAAAATGTCTTTAGTTTATTCTGTTAATAAAAGTAATTACAAAATCTATTACTAAGTTGAACATTTTAAAGCTTCTTGTTTGTGTTTTACAGTTGATTAAAATTTTAAAACATTGCTTTAAATTATTATACTACGATAAATAACTTCGTATGATAAAATACTTGTATTCAATAAGCTTGAGTGTAAAATTTGTATCGCATTATACATGTACATTGGCCTTCATCCAAACGCCATTATCATCGATAGCAATCTACTCTTGAAGCTTGAACGCCTTCGTCGCCTTAACTTATTTCTGATATCGCGTAGAAAATATTCAAAATAATATTAAACAACATTTATAACCTGTAGTCGCATTTATCGTTATAAAATTATCGGGTTTTAGAAGAAACTATAGCTTGAATAATTTATGAAAATAACACGAATAATTACAACAAACTAAAGTAAACTTAGTTGCTTATAGCATATAATAAAATTTTATAATCTCAGAATTGATACATTGTTCCCTAACAGTCTCTCGTTTACGTTTAGATTAACTCTGCGTAAAAATACGATTTAGTCGAACATAAAATTAACCATTTAAATTCATCCATAAAAAAGCTTTTTTTCACTTATCGTAACTTTTATATTGACTGTATGATTGAAAGGTATCGGCAAGTTACGAATATTATATTATAAAAAATCAAATAGCCTTCTTAAAAACATTACATAAATGACAATATACAAAAGACCAAAAATAATGAGACACAAAATTCATCTCTCGAGAATAATTTATCAAAGAGACAACAGTAATTTGCAAATGGTAAAATATGAAGGTGTAATATTGCTATACGAAATATCTTTTAAATTGAACATACCTGGCGAACACTAACACAATATATCTTCACACATTGCTGTTTACGTAAGCCCTAAATGTTCACAGCTTTGCGGAGCATCGGCAATATCAAACTATTTTTATCTACAGTGTTATTTAGTATTTTATTTTATTTACGTTTGTAAGAAATTGTGCACAAGTGTAGAGAAACTCCAGTCAATTTCAATCTGTTAGTTTTCAAATTTTCTAGTTGTTTAATTAAAACTAAATACTTAAATGAGAATATATAATATATGTTATATATGTATGAATATCTATGTTATATATATGTATGTATGTAATAAATAATTATAAACGTCCTAATGAATAAGATAACTTAGAGATGAGGAGTGTTAGGTAGAAATTTTCAGAAGGTTCTCAGTGTCATTATAATTTAAAGTTAGCAACCATTTCAGTAAGCAGGACTTGGCTTGTGGCAGAGGTTTTTCTAGTAAGTCACAGTGTTTTAATACAGAATTGTAGATATGTTTTTGAATAAAAGTACCCGTGCGTTGCGCAAAGAGAGTTTTAACTGAACGACAACATTATTAATCACTATATGAAACGCTTAAATGGTCATTAAAAGAGATATTAGATAGTCTCTCTTATATACCTAGTCAGTATTATACACTGCGAGTATTAAATTGCAACGAATGATCTTTCATTTTTAATTGATCGATCAAGTCGATGGCTGTCTAATAAAAATTTAGAGCGTGCACCTTTGACTAAACTATCGCACAACTGTTTAGTCTCGCTTTGATTCCTATGAGCTTATGGAGGTGCACACTACTCGATTGTTAGTTGTGCAACTAAACAGTTGAATTGGCTGCGATACAATCGGCAATCGCCCGCTCTTAATCTTAAATCAATATAGTCAGTTCTAAACTGGGAATTTCCAGAACAAAGTATTTCTGTACCACGTGGGTTTTATAAACTCAAGAAATTTAGATACAAAATTCAACAATGTTAATTAAAAAGTGAAGTTTCTAAATAAACAAGATAATCAACATTTCCGAATAGCAAAAGATTTTTTTATTTAAAATTCCATTCACTTTCCTTATCCGGGAAAGTATTTTCACTTTCGATACTAATTAAATTGGAAAAAGTTTGTTTTCTTTTTTATTTTCTTTCGTTGTTTGTAAGAAAAGGAAATAGTATTTTATCAACAAATACTTCGGTGTTATTTCAACGTGATTTGAATATTGATTATTTTACAAAAATCATGTGATAACATACCTTTTAATTATTAATTATAAATGTATAATAATTAAAGCATTATGACCGTAAATAACAATCTTTTCCCATTTTATTTAAACAGGGTGTCTTAATATTTTCTATCTAAATCAATGTTTATCCAAAATAAATTTTTTATAAAATGACGTATGACGGATAAATGCCACCGAACTCTATTTAATAGACAAGCTGTAAAACGTGGTATTTTGTGCCTATTTTATTTTTTCCATGTTCAAATTAATACTTAAGATAGAATTAACAGTCACTAACGCTCAATTGCGTTTAAGTCGCAACAAAATTAAAACTATTAATTCCAAGCGATGACCTATCCATTTATAGATATCAGTGATTGTTACTTTTAAAGAATGAACAAAAATGGTCTGTGTTTATACAACCTTTTTACTAATATCACTAAATATGAAATAATTTTAAGATTAAGAATAACGCCATCTATTGCCAGATTTAGAAAAAAACTTTAATTAGTGACTTGTGTTTTCAATTTTTATTTCTCTAACAGCTAATGCAAAAGGCACGTATCTTATCTTATTTCACATAAAGGGAAATATATCACAAAGTCTTATAATAGTTGCCGTGTGACATCACGTCTAGAGCAATAACTTCTAAGCGTGAAAAAGGTAACGCATTCCATTCCACGTACGGGAAACGTGGGCCCGGCTACAATATTGCAAAGGAATATGAATGGATTAAACGGCAATTTGTATCAATCACACTACATATATAACTGTCGTAAAAGTAGTTGTATTTCATGTTATATTACTAGGGCAGGTATTTTCAAGTGACAAATCGAGTCTGATGACATTGGCGTCGTTAGCCGACAATCTATGACCCTAGGGGGAGGCGGTAGCTATTATTAATTGAAATCTTATTCGTTACAGTTTAAATAACTATTTTGCATTTTTAGATTCTCTAGGATGTGTTTTATTGTAATGTTTTTGTAGTTTTGTAGTTAATCAATTATTTGAAATAGTGTTCGTTCGCCAAAAATAACTAAAACCCCAAGCAAAAGGATTGTGAATAAATTAAACCTTATTTTACATTCAATCTATTAAATTCGATGTTTTTAAATAGAACATTTGAATAACAGAATGGACGTTCAGTTATCAGGAAGTAAAATATTCATTTAAAAACGTATACTGAAAGTTCAGTTAAACAATATTATGTTCAGGAATGATATGCCACATTATAAGGATATTTTCCATTAGACCGATCTAAATATCAGGAAACACGCGAAAGTAGATATTTATTTGATTGTATATCTCTATGAATCTATTAAAATAAACTTTAAACTCGCACATCTCTCGCACTCCCTTTATACAAGAGAGTCTATCATATTCGTAACGTCCACGACAAAATTTGTATGAGTTGGTGAACTATACGCTTTTTTTTTATACAATGAGGTGGCAAACGAGCAAGCGGCCACCTAAATCCGCCAAAAATGGTGAAGCGACCGCTGCCCATAGACATCCGCAATTGAAGATGCGTCGCCTACCCTAAATCGACGAAGGAGGAGACGCGCATAAAGAGGATATTTCCCCTTTATATGCGTCTCCTTCACCGTCAAATCCACTTTCCCATCCAATCCTTTCCTTATAAGAAAAGGGAGGAATGGGAAAGGGACTAAAATTGGGCCTCCGGCACCACACTCATCAGACGAAACGCGGAATTGCTCCCACTTCACGCCTGTCTTCTGTGTGGTCGTGGTATTGCACCGGGCGAGCCGACCCATTCGTGCGAAGATGTTAAAGCGGGCTCTACCACTGTTAAAGTGGGCGCTGCATAAATCTTATACAAATGTCGATGACATTACGAAAACGATCTCACGAAAATTCGCATTAAGCCCTAAAATGACTGTACCCAATACTGAAAAACAAACTTCACCATAAGTTGAAAAAGAAACATAAAAGCTGTTGGATCTTATGGTAAATAGTTTGAATCTTTGCATTGTGAACGACGAAGTTGAGTCCATTGTAGAGAAATGTAATCTCAACTCAAACTCGACGGATCCTCAACTCAAACAATTGATAGGCAACGCCATTGATACTCCCATCCCTACAGCAAACTGATAGAAAAACTCTGGTTTTAAAGACCAGTGAAGCGGCTAGTTGAAAAGTTTTACACACTCAAAGTTTTATACTGAATAACGGAATTAAATCTCGAAGTCATTTATAACTCGATATTTAAATTTTTACCATAGAAAACTCGTTTAGAAATATAAAATACTAGCTGTCGCCCGCGACTCCGTCCGTGTGGGATTAAAAAAAAAACAAAAGTGAATAGCCTATGTGTTCTTCCAGACTATTCTCTACATCTATACCAAATTTCATCGAAATCCGTTCAGCCGTTTAGGCTACATACTCTTTTTTTTTATAATATAAGGTGGCAAACGAGCAAGCGGACACTTGAATCCACCGTAATGGAAAGCGACAGCTGCCTATAAACATCCGCAATTGCAGATGCTTTGCCTACCCTTATTGACGGAGGAGGAGACGCACATAAAGAGGACATTTTCTCTTCCTATGCGTCCCCTCCACCGTTAAATCCACTTTTCCTTCCCATCCTTTCCTCTTAAGAAAAGGGTGGAAAGGGAAAGGGACTAAAATTAGGCCTCCGGCACCACACTCATCAGACGAAACGCGGAATTGCTTCCACTTCACGCCTGTTTTCTGTGTGATCATGGTATTACACCGGATGAGCCGACCCATTCGTGCGAAGATGTTAAAGCGGGGTCTACCACTGTTAAACTCTCTGTCTAACTCTAACAAACATCCATCCATTCATCCATCCATCTAAACCTTCGCATTTATAATATTAGTATGATGTTACAGATAAATTACCTTTCTAACGTTAAAAGAATTTTTAAAATCGGCCCAGTAGTTTTTGAGTTATTTCAATACATACAAATACAAAACTTTCCTCTTTACAATATTAAATATAGACTTAAACAAACGGAAACGAATGTTATTAACACGCAAATATTACGTTTTTAGGTTAAATTTTTCTTTGTTATATATTTAAACAGTATACGCGTACCAAATCATTCTAATATTAGCAGGTACACAAAGGAATCATAAACGTATTTATGAAAATTCAACTTTATTTTACGAATTCCATTATTCACGAACGAGATCTGAACCGAATCTTATTTCATTATAAATTTTATTTGTTTAGTCCTTTACAAAAGAATTATTCGTTTGATTACTTTAAAATTAATGTTTTATTTTCATTGTATTGTAAAGGAATTGTAACCTTTAAAAATGTTACTGTAAAATTATATTTAAAA
The DNA here is from genome assembly GCA_029286645.1 of Papilio protenor. Taxonomy (NCBI): domain Eukaryota; kingdom Metazoa; phylum Arthropoda; class Insecta; order Lepidoptera; family Papilionidae; genus Papilio; species Papilio protenor. Next base: position 2,026,391 of record JAGSMZ010000004.1, on the reverse strand, counting down.
ATGAGAGTTGAAAGCCTTTTTCTTGTCTCTACTATAACTAGCTTTTACTCGTGACTTTGTCATCTGTGCGGAATTAAAGAAAAATTAGTAATAAATATAGCTTATCTCTTTAAAATCACTTCAAGAACGTTTCATTGCACTATTAATTAAAACAATTCACAACTACACTTTTTATTTCATCTAACCTAAAACTAACCAGCCAGCCATATTTTCCTACTTTTCTAAAACCTCTTTTTCGTACCTCTTTTCTTTGTTGATAAAAAAACTTTTTAAAAATGTAACATTAAGAGCGCGCACATACCTTTAACTAAACAATCGCACAACTGTTTAATCGCGCTTTGAATTCTATGATGATATGGAGGTGCATACACTACTCGATTTTTAGTTCCGCAACTAAACAGTTGAAAGGGCTGCGAAACAATCGACAAACGTTATTCAACAACGAACTTATGTAGACACTTCGTAACACCTAAAGATGAAGGTAACGTTAATTTTATAGCACCTTTGTAGTGGGAATGCTAATTTAATTTTGAATTGTTAACATTGTTCAACAATGTAGCATTTTATTTAGAAATGTTTTCACTAAATCCAAGATTAATTTCATAGCTCCGGGATAACAAAATATAAAATCGTATCGTAGTACGTAAGACGATATTATAACAGTAAAAATTGTACATCCCTAAGGGCAAGGGCTCGGAGATTGAGGGGAATGTATTGTTTTTCGTGACATTGCGAATGGAAGAACCGGATTCTTTTTATAAATATTTCGTGTCCTGCGAGATTACGTACGTCACGGTTAAATCAGAATTCACTCAAAACCAGACCACATACCGGAACTCCCGGTGGAATACATTTTACCTTATAACTGGTTATTTTAACCGCTGACAGAAACAATTACATTTCTTATACCGAAATGTGGAACATCTTAGAGCAACACACCTTTGACTAAACTATCGCACAACTGTTGTGCGATTGTTGATTGTTTTTATATAACTGTTTAGTTGCACAACTAAAAATCGAATAATGTGCGCATCTCCATATAAGATCATAGGAATCAAAGCGCGACTAAACAGTTGTGCGATAGTTTAGTCAAAAGTTTTCCCGTGCTTTTAATCTATGATTGATATTAAACCTACTCGAGAATTTAGATTTTTTTTTCGACATTTAACTTGTGATTAAAGATCTCGAAGGAAATGCTCTTATTTTTCATAACTACATACTTTGAGTTACTTTTAAATTTTTAAGACCATTAAATATGAAACCATCTAATCGTTTTTGTAAATGAATCGGACATTGTTACAAAAACTTCATATTTGGGTTTTTATACGCGAACTTCATCTTCTAACTGAATCCATATACGTTAACATAAGACCAAATATGTTTTTAATGAAATTCTTCCTTTATTATCAACTAGCTTTCGCCCGCGACTCCGTCCGCGTGGAATTAAAAAAAACAAAAGTAAGTAGCCTTTGTGTTCTTCCAGGCTGTCCTCTACGTCTGTGCCAAATTTCATCGAGATCTGTTCAGCCGTTTAGGCTACAAATTCTAACAAAAATCCATCCATCTAAACTTTAGCGTTTATAATATCAGTAAGATTACAAATATGATATAACAAACATTTTGCTCGCTACTTACTCCTACGAGTATAATCCTCTTTTCGTGCAGGGTAAAGACCGGACCGGTTCTATTCATTTGTAATGTATTTAACGAACCAAACTATTTCAATACGGGAACTTCATTCCCTTATTATTTACGCCACATCAGCACAGACTATATTATAACCTTTGTGTATTGGAATTTAATTATAATATCCTAAGGTATATGAATGATTATAATACGAAGCAGAGCGTCGGTAGCTCAGTGGTTAAACACTTGACTTGTAATCTACAGGTCTTGGGTTCGAATTTTTCATATATGTACATAATTTACCTGACGCTCTTACGGTGAAGGAAAACATCGTGATGCCTGCACATATCGGCGAAGAAATTCAAAGATGAATGTGAAGTCAGTAGGCCAGCATGGCTAAGTATGGCCTAGTCGCTTCTAACTTACGGTAAGCTCTGAACCCCTCAGTGGGGGCATATAGTGATAATAATGGCGTAGATGTCCAAAGAAAGATAGAGTTTTTTACACTACCTGTCGCCCGCGACTCCGTCCGCGTCGAATTAAAAAGAAATCAAAAGTGAGTAGCCTATGTGTTCTGCCACACTATCCTCTACATCTATACCAAATTTCATCGAAATCCGATCAGCTGTTTAGCCTACAAACTCTAACAAACATCCATCCATCCATCTAAACTTTCGCATTTATAGTATTAGTATGAATAAGATTTTGCAATAATTAATTACAATAAAACGAATATTGCCCAACAATTTAAACATTGTGATATATTATGACGTCAAAAACATTTAACTTGTTCTAAATACGTAACAAAAGATAGGCGCTATGTTTAAAACTATTATATCATGTTCCAATATGTAAAACACTCGAGTTATCGATAGTTTCAACAATTGAGTTTCCAACTAACGGTATTATTTTAACGTCTATTTACATTCAGTTGCCGGTCAAGTACTCGAATATCACCGGACAATATTTCAACAATGTTATTGCCATCATTCTACACTTGTTTTAACATATTTTGTTAGTTAACTTGTTGAGTCACTCTTCACATATGATGACTGTTGGTTTTCGCTGACTAAATATTCATCCTTCTATACATATAATAAAATAGGAGTGTCTGTTTGTAATAAATAAAAAAAGAAAAATTCGAGATTTCGGGAAGACGATGTATTTGCGTTGCTGATAACGAAAATCGCATTTAAAATTTTTTTGTCTGTCTGTCTATCCGTAAGCCGCGTCTGTTCCGGGTAATCTCCGAAACGACCGGACCGATTTCAACAGGACTTTCACTGGAGGGTAGCTGACATGAATAGGCTATTTTTTTTTAATTCCGCGCTGTCAAAATGGTGTAACGGGTGGTCTAAATTCAAGCTGGCAAAGTTTGCGGGCGACAGCTCGTAATATATTATAATACTATCTCTATTTTTTCAAACAGAATGAGAGGAAAAATATTATTTTACGAATGTAGCGCTAATAGAAGCCTACGGTTACGAATTAGTTCAACAATAAATGTAATCTAATCATATTGTAAAACTTAATGTAAGCTTTTGTAGTTATGAGGAGCTTTGGTATTTTGGTCATAAAGATAAAAGATATAAATATCAACGGACAATAAATAGGGGACACTTGTAACATATAGGCTAACCTCCTGGTTCTTATATTTAATTATTCCTATATTAAAACTCATTCCATATTGCGGAATAATAAATCACTGATTTTGATGCGCACAAGAAAGTGATGTAATAAAGACGATTGAAACGCCTACAATACCATTACTATCACAAAATGTAGTAATTTCAACATAACGTGTTTAGCATAAATCTCTTTAAAGGACTGCTAAAATTTTAAAACACGTACTGAGTCGAACAGGATTTTCTAGTACAACTGTGGGTTTAATAGTGCTAAAACACAAGTACAGGTAATCTCAGAATTGTTCAAGCAAAATAGAAACAATGGAATTATGTTTTTGTACTGTTGTTCGATAGTAGAAATCCCTGGTATGTAGACAAACCATACATTCTGTGTCTAAGTTGGTAAACTTTACTAACCCTATACTAGCATGTGGGCTGAGTTTTTTCATTTTCCGCCGATATTTAAGAAAAACAAACTTTTTATTTTATCCTACAATTATGTCAAATATCAACTTGTAACTTTATTCATAAATATAATATAAAAAGCTCTTATCTGCATTGATAGGAACGATAGAAATCAGGACTAAACTTTAGTTTTTGTACTACAAAGGGTTTGGAAATAATTTTAGTATACGCAACGATCTATGCATAAAATATGGTAATTACGGTCTAACAAGAAGCTACCATAAAATATTTTAACTAGTAACTTCTATGATAAAGAAAATCTGTATAAAACATATAGTTAAAGAGAATTTGGTTATGTCATCATCATCATCAGCTCATACGGAGTTCGCAGCCAACTCTACGGATTGGTCATGTTTCATACTAAACTTTTCTTTTAATATTGACTAAATTAAACGAATTTGTTGACTCAGTTTAACAATAATCTCGGATAATGTCAGGATCGTTTCCTGTTTTAGAAAGTTCGTTTAGAAACAGATTTTAAAGTTTAACCAAACCAAGAACTCGAAATTACGTTTAAATGTTGTTTGGTATTTAATTCCAATAATAATAGTACCCAGCTTTCTTCAATTTTAATTGGAAATATATTCAATACAAATAAAATACCTTTGTTTAAATAGATACTTGTCAAAAAATAAAAAATACTTCAATGCCCCAAAACAAAATTTTATACTATTTTTTTAGACCGTAATAATGATTGCTATTGTAAAAATATCGTACCATTTTTAATTCATATTGATTTTTGATCCATTAAGTTTAGATTGCCACTATATTTTCTTTGCTATTTTGGTTCCATTCGAACTCTAGGTAGAGTATGAACTGTTATTTAAATCGCTTTTTGGTCACATAAATTGAAGCCAATTTCTAAGGGTATCCGCCAAACACAACACTAAAATCTATATTTGTTTGAAATGTCTACTTAACAAAATCTATTGATTTTCGCTAGAATTGTCTCAAATCATCTAATTTTATTGTTCCAAAATTATATTCGTAGGCGAAAGGAATCCAGTAATCCTCCAGGGAATTTGTTAAGCAAATTTCATACCTACTAATATCAGGTTTCATTGGTTTATAATCAGGTAACAGGTAAAGTTGTAAATTATTAACATGTAAGTTTGAATTCCCGTCTTGTTTGCGTAGAGGGAGTAATCGAAGGTGATGCTTTCTAATATATGATTTATGTGAATTATTGTATGTTATTAAATGTACTGTAATCATAAATCGACTGTTTTAAAATATTAAGCTCAGTAACTCTTGCACAATTGCGTTGAAAATATTTTATTCAACGGAGTACTAGTGTTTTAGAACTATGTTGTAACAAAAATTTGCCAATAAACCAAATTTTAATATATTTTCTTATGTAACTTGAATTTTTTTTCAAACTTTTACAAACTGAGAAGCAATAATTCACAGATTATTAGTTTAAATAGATTGTTATAACGAAATTCGTAACAATTTCCTAGAAATTTATTTAGCAAAACGTTTTATTTTAGTACACTAAAAATTGAATAACAAAAATTAAAAATAAGGGCTATTTTAATTTATAAAACACTAGCTGTTGCTCGCGCCTTCGCCCTCGTGAAATTAAAAAATATAGACTATGTTACTCACAGATAAATTACCTTTTTAACGGAGAAAGAATTTTTAAAATAGGCCCAGTAGTTGTTGGGTTATTTCAATACATACAAAAATCCAAAAATCCAAAAAAACAAATCTTTCCGCTTTATAATATTAGTATAGAAAAATAATTTAAAAGTACTTGTTATACCGAAATTTTAAAAAGACATCGCTAATCGAAATTAAAAAATGAAATGATGAGACTGTGAGGCTAATTACGTACCTCAGATTTCTCGACTGCGGGGCCGCTCGAAACTTCTCAACTTGGTTGAAGTTAGGACGCGCGAAAGTGCAACAAGTGTTAGCGGCCTGGTCGCCGAGGGCCTCAGCATTTATACTCAGCGCTGGGCGGGCTAGAGGCGGGGCTACGCACGCGTACCTTACAACTTAAAACTCTACGATGGAAATTAAATGATAATGCTATATTATACGTCATAACTTCAACTATAACTTAACGCCCACGAACTTTAACTCATTATTCATTCACTAAAAATAGCATTTCGAAAATAGTATTGCTTAAAGTGCTACGCCTCGTAGACCGCAGGCTACGATTTTTCGTAGACGTAGAAGAAATTATACAGACTACAATTTTTTTGTCATAACCCTCTTATTAAGATATTCAAATTGAGATAATTATCAACATATTGGTAATATTCGTGAATGTAATAAAATAAATACAAAACAATGAAATAGTTAAAAAATCATAAAAGATCCCTTAACATCGAAATAACTAAGAAGTTAACCAATAATAATTATATTTGATCCTATCGTCATACAGTTTTTTTTTAATGTGATCAAATATAAAAAAAATATTTATTCTAAAGGAAAATGTAATCTTCAGGCACAAAACTAAGAAAAAAAAACCATTTAAAAATCAGTGTTTAATATTATACTCTAACCATCTTTAAGTAGTACTAGGAATTACGAAATAACTTAATACTCGTAGCTTATCAACTATTTCACATCTTCATAAGTTACGGTCTTCAAGCAATGAGGCCTCGTTGAGACAACAAATAAAGGATACCTGACCCAATTATAGTTAATTACGGCGATAAATTCGTTAACTGTTCTGCCAGGAATTTCTAACTATTGATTAAGGATGGAAACCTGTCCGAAATATGACAATATTAAACGCAAATACTGACTAATTTGAAATTTCATGGAGATACGTTCAGCAGTTTAGGCTACAAACTCTAACAAACATCCGTCCATCCATTCATCTAAACTTTCGCATTTATAATATTTGTGAGACTGTCAATATTATACGTATCCATTAAAACACTTGTAAAAAATCTCTTTTAAAAAACATAATACAAAAGTTTTATATTCATTTCATTAATAGCAACCGAAGGTTAAGGTAGAATGTAAGTTATACTCATATAATAAAGTCATTAATGTTCACATTATTATATGACATATTTTGTGTAATTAATTAACTAATAAGACAGTATGAAATCGTAATTAATCGTGACATTTGGTCTATACTTGTTAGTTAAATACAATATGTTGCTAATACTTGCCTCCGGCTTTTACTGTGGGGTTTCATTGATGAATAATTTGTACATATGTAAATTTCTTTTGGAATTCGCCAAAATAACGAAGCGACATCCGCATCAGATAGGCAACGCAGGGTAAAGACAAAAGGATGATATTTCCTTTATCAATGAATTCTGCCCTCATCCTCCTTTTATAAACTTATATGACAGCTGAAAATGTATGAAATTGAATACTTTGTAACAGCACTTTATAAATATCCCAGTGTCAGTTACAATCAACATAACTTTATATGCATTTTTATCAGACATCGTGCTACTTGCATGCCAGTTAGAGTATACACGTGCCAGTAACTAGCTTGCGAATGCTACTATTTTACCCACCTTAAGTGTTTTTATAAAAGCGTCTGTGAAAATCTTCAGTATGTTTGTTGTACATTGATTAAACAAATCGTTAATATACGAGTACTTAGACATAGCCTTACAACACTTAAGCCTTACAACCTTACACATAGACATTTAACAAAATTGTCCCAAGTGAAGTGTCAACTATGCCTCCTCTATTTATTTAAACTCTTTGACCTTAAACATAAATGTGTGAAATGGAATTTCTTCGAACATAGTTGAAAATTATCATATCATATGTCACATCACATCACATCATATGTCACATCACATCACATCACATCAAATCACATCACATCACATCACAGTCACATCACATCATATGTCACATCACATCACATGTGACATCACATCACATCACATGTCACATCACATCATATGTCACATCACATCACATCACATGTCACATCACATCACATCACATCACATCACATGTCACATCACATCACATGTCACATCACATCACATGTCACATCACATCACATGTCACATATCACATGTCACATGTCACATCAAATCACATGTCACATCACATAACATGTCACATATCACATGTCACATGTCACATCACATCACATCACATGTCACATGTCACATGTCACATGTCCACATGTCACATCAATCACATGTCACAGGTCACATCACATCACATGTCAATCACATCACATGTCACATTCACATCACATCACATCACATGTCACATATCACATGTCACATCACACATGTCACATGTCACATCACACATGTCACATCACACATGTCACATGTCACATCAAATCACATCACATCACATCACATTCACATCACATCACATGTCACATCACATCACATGTCACATCACATCACATGTCACATATCACATGTCACATGTCACATCACATCACATGTCACATCACATCACATGTCACATATCACATGTCACATGTCACAATCACATCACATGTCACATCACATCACATGTCAATCACATCACATGTCCACATGTCACATCACACATGTCACATGTCACATGTCACATGTCACATGTCCATCACATCACATGTCCACATGTCACATGTCACATATCACATGTCACATCACATCACATGTCACATGTCACATCACCACATCACACATGTCACATGTCACAATCACACATGTCAATGTCACATGTCACAATCACACATGTCACATCACATCCACATGTCACATGTCACATCACATCACATTCACATCACATGTCACATGTCCACATCACACATCACACGTCACACGTCACACGTCACACGTCACACGTCACACATCACACATGTCTCATGTCACATCACCACATCACACATGTCAAATGTCACATGTCACTGTCACATGTCACATGTCACATCACACATCACACATTCACACATCACACATATCACACATCACATCACATCAAATCACATCACATCACAGTCACACGTCACACATCACAATCACACGTCACCACATCACACATCACACATCACACATCACACTCACACGTCACACGTCACACGTCAACGTCAACGTCAACGTCAAACGTCAAAAGTCAAACGTCAAACGTCAAACGTCAAAAGTCAAACGTCAAAAGTCAAACGTCAAACGTCAAAAGTCAAACGTCAAAAGTCAAACGTCAACGTCCAAACGTCAAAAACGTCAAACGTCAAACGTCAACGTCAAACGTCCAACGTCAAACGTCAAACGTCACACGTCACAGTCACACGTCACACATCACACACATCACACTGTCAAATGTCACATGTCACACATCACACATCACACGTCACATGTCACATCACACATGTCACATCATCCATGTTACATGTCACATGTCACAGTCACACGTCACACATCCCACATCACACATCACACGTCACATGTCACATTGTCACATGTCACCACATCACACATCACACATGTCACACATCACACAGTCACATCATCCATGTCACATGTCACACGTCACACATCAACATCACACATGTCACACATCACAACATCACACATCACACTCACACATGTCAAATGTCAAATGTCACATGTCACACATCACACAGGTCACATCACACATGTCAACATGTCACATGTCAAACGTCAAACGTCACACATCACACGTCAAACGTCAAACTTCAACGTCAAACGTCAAACGGTCAAACGTCAAACGTCAAACGTCAAACGTCAAAAGTCAAACGTCAAACGCAAACGTCAAACGTCAAACGGTCAAACGTCAAACGTCAACCGTCAAAACGTCAAACGTCAACGTCAAACGTCAAAACGTCAAACGTCACACATCCCACATCACACATCACACGTCCACACATCACACATGTCAAATGTCACATGTCCACATGTCACACGTCACAACATCACACATCACAACATGTCACATCACACATGTCACATCATCCATGTCACATGTCACATGTCACACGTCACACATCACACATCACACATCACACATCACACATCACACATCACACATCACACGTCACACGTCACACGTCACACGTCACACATCACACATCACACATCACACGTCAAACGTCAAACGTCAAACGTCAAACGTCAAACGTCAAACGCAAACGTCAAACGTCAACGTCAAACGTCAACGTCAACGTCAAACGTTCAAACGTCAAACGTCAAACGGTCAAACGTCAACGTCAAACGTCAACGTCACACGTCACCGTCACACATCACACATGTCACAATGTCACATGTCACATCACACATCCACACATCAACATCACACATCACACATCACACATCACACATGTCACATCATCCATGTTACATGTCACATGTCACACGTCACACATCCCACATCACACATCACACATCACACATCACACGTCACCATCACACATCAAACGTCAAACCGTCAAAACGTCAAACGTAAAACGTCAAACGTCCAAACGTCAACGTCAACGTCCAAACGTCAACGTCAAACGTCAAACGTCCAAACGTCAACGTCACACGTCCACGTCACACATCACACATGTCACATTGTCACATGTCACATTCACATGTCACACATCACCACATCACACATGTCACATGTCACAATGTCACATGTCAACATGTCACATGTCACCTGTCACATGTCACATCACACATCCCACATCACACATGACACATCACACATCCACACGTCACACGTCACCATCACACATCACACGTCACATGTCACAGGTCACATGTCACACGTCAACGTCAAACGTTCAAACGTCAAACGTCAACGTCAAACGTCAAACGTCAAAACGTCAAACGTCCAAACGTCAAACGTCACACATCACACATCCACATCACACATGTCAAATGTCACATGTCACATGTCAATGTCACACATCACACGTCACATGTCACAATCACACATGTCACATCACATGTCACATGTCACACGTCACAGTCACACGTCAAACGTCACACGTCAAACATCACACATCACATCACACATACACATCACACATTCACACATCACACATCACACATCACACATCACACATCACAATCACACGTCACACGTCACACATCACACCATCACACATCAAACGTCAAACGTCAACGTCAAAAGTCAAACGTCCAAACGTCAAACGTCAAACGTCAAACGTCACACATCACACCATCACACATCACACTTCACACGTCACACTCACACATCACACCATCACACATGTCACATGTCACATCACACATGTCAATGTCACATGTCACATCATCCATGTCACATGTCACAGTCACATGTCACACATCACAATCACACATGTCAAATGTCACATGTCACATGTCACATTCACACATGTCACATGTCACATGTCACACGTCAACGTCACACATCAACATCACACATCCACATCACACATCACACGTCACATGTCACATCACACATCACACATCACAACATGTCACATCACACATGTCACATCACACATGGTCACATGTCACACGTCAAACGTCAACGTCACACGTCACACAATCACACATCAACATCACACGTCCACACGTCAAACGTCAAACGGCAAACGTCAAACGTCAAACGTCAACCGTCAAAACGTCAAACGTCAAACGTCAAAAGTCAACGTCAAACGTCAAACGTCAAACGGTCAAACGTCAAACTCAAACGTCAAACGTCAAACGTCACACGTCACAATCACACATCACAATCACACATCAACATCACACGTCCACACATCACACATGTCACATCACACATCAAACGTCAAAAGTCAAACGTCAAACGTCAAACGTCAAACGTCAAACGTCACACGTCACACAATCACACATCACACGTCACACAATCACACATCACACGTCACATGTCACATCACACATCACAATCACACATCACACATGTCAATGTCACATGTCACATCACACATCCACATCACACATCCACACATCACACGTCACATGTCACATGTCACATCACACATGTCACATCACATGTCACATGTCACACGTCACACGTCACACAATCACACATCAACATCACACATCAAACGTCAAACGTCAACGTCAAACGTCACACATCCACATCACACATTCACACATCACACATTCACACATCACACTCACACGTCACACATCACAAATCACACATGTCACACGTCAACGTCAAACGTCAAACGTCAAACGTCAAACGGTCAAACGTCAAAAGTCAAACGTCAAACGTCAAACGTCAACGTCAAACGTCAAAAGTCAAACGTCAAACTTCAAACGTCAAACGTCAAACGTCAAACGTTCAAACGTCAAACGTCAAACGTCAACGTCAAACGTCAAACGTCAAACGTTCAAACGTCAAACGTCACACGTCACATGTCACACGTCACACATCACACATGTCAAATGTCACATGTCACACATCACACATCACACATGTCACATCACACATGTCACATCATCCATGTCACATGTCACATGTCACACGTCACACTTCACACATCCCACATCACACATCACACATCACACATCACACATCACACATCACACATTCACACGTCACACGTCAAACGTCACACGTCAAACGTCAAACGTCAAACGTCAACGTCAAACGTCAAACGTCAAACGTCCAAACGTCAAACGTCAAACGCAAACGTCAAACGTCACACGTCACACGTCACACGTCACACATCACACATGTCAAATGTCACATGTCACATGTCACATGTCACACATCACAATCACACATGTCACATCATCCATGTTACATGTCACATGTCACACGTCACACATCACACATCCCACATCACACATCAACATCACACATCACACATCACACGTCACACGTCACATGTCACATCACACATCAAACGTCAAACGCAAACGTCAAACGTCAAACGTCAAACGTAAAACGTCAAACGTCAAACGTTCAAACGTCAAACGTCAAACGTCAAACGTCACACGTCACACGTCACACGTCACACATCACACATCACACATCACACATGTCAAATGTCACATGTCACATGTCACACATCACACATCACACATGTCACATCACACATGTCACATCATCCATGTCACATGTCACATGTCACACGTCACACATCACACATCACACATCACACATCACACATCACACATCACACATCACACATCAACATCACACATCACACATCACACCATCACACATCACACATCACACATCACACGTCACACATCACACGTCACACGTCAACAACCCAGGAACACAGAACAGCTAAGACACATCGTTAGAACACTGTTCCACAACAGGAGGTACTAAATTACGAAATAACAGGACGCCTAGAAGAAATACCACCCATCATGATGGAAGAACTCGTGGCAGCCTGTAAAACGGTGAGGAACAAAAAGGCACCTGGAATGGACCGGATACCTAATGTGGCCTTAAAAGAGGCACTAGCCGAAAACCCGCAAATGTTCCTGGATGCCTACAACAGGTGCCTTGAAGAAGGAACTTTTCCCGAAGTGTGGAAAAGACAGAGATTAGTACTCATACCCAAAGGTAACAAAGACCCAGAACAACCATCATCATACCGACCACTCTGTATGCTTGACACGGCAGGTAAGATACTGGAACGAATTGTCTACAATAGGATAGAAGCTGCGATTGGTCACGTCCTCAATAGTAAGCAATTTGGCTTCCGAAGAGCGCGGTCGACGTTGGATGCAATACAACGAGTAGTAAACATCGCTAAAAATGCCACGAACGGTAAGCGCTGGAAAGGAGGAAAGAAAAAATATTGCCTGCTGGTTGCACTAGACATCAAAAATGCATTCAACTCGGCAAGATGGGACAGCATATGCGCGGCGATAGACAGATTAGAAGTGCCACAGTACCTCAGAAGGATAATACGAAACTATCTTCATAATCGTACCCTACATTACGATACTGAAGATGGACCTGAGACCTATAAAGTTACAGGAGGTGTACCACAAGGATCAGTACTCGATCCCCTGCTGTGGAACATTATGTATGACGGATTGCTAAATCTCATATTACCAGACGGTGCGGAATTAACCGCTTTTGCGGACGATGCCATGGTCACGATAACAGCAAAACACACCGAGGAGATACGCAGAATCTTTGAGGAAACCTATAGACGAATCCAATCGTGGATGGAGTCTACCGGCCTAAAACTAGCAGAACACAAAACGGAGGCGCTGCTAGTAACAAGCCGGAAAATGGTGGAGAACTTGAGATTAGCCGTGGGCTCCAGCTACATTACAACCCAACCTTCTATCAAGTACCTTGGGGTGTTTCTGGATTTCAGGTTAAACTTTAATCAACATGTGGAAGAAGCAGCTATGAAGACATCGAAAGTCACCGCGGCGCTCGCCAGGCTCATGCCAAATGTGGGGGGCCCGCGCCAGAAGAAGAGGAACCTGTTGATGTCGGTAAGTACCTCTGTCCTGTTGTATGGTGCCCCCATATGGGCTGATGCACTTAACAACAGGATGAACAGGAAAAAGATGGAATCAGTGTATCGGGTAAGCTTGATCAGAATCATCAGCGCGTTTCGCACTGTATCCTTAGATACTGCTTGCGTAATCGCCGGCGCAATACCCGTACACCTGATTGCAGACGAGAGAAAACGCCTGTTTACCAGAAGAAATGATGCGTACGTAGTGCGAAACAAAGCACGAAACGCAGCCAGAAGCCAGACAATGTATGCATGGCAACAAGAGTGGGACCAATCGACAAAGGGCCGCTGGACGCACAAACTGATTGGACAAGTAGAAAAATGGCTGAATCGCAAACACGGAGAAGTGAACTTTTACCTCACACAGATGCTAACGGGCCACGGGTGCTATCGAGCGTACCTGCATCGCTTTGGGCACGACGATTTGCCCGACTGCCCACATGGGTGCGGGGTACCCGAAGACGCGGAACACGTATTCTTCGCTTGCCCAGCCCACTCCATGGAGCGAGACGACTTAGAGAACACCACCGGACCTATAACGGTGGAAAACATGGTGGACAACATGCTTCAATCGGAAGAAGCATGGAATAAAGTGAGTGAATACGCCGCCGTAGTACTGAGAAAATTACGGCGTGCTGAACAAGAACGGCGAAGAGCCAATCTAATGGACTCAAGGAGCTGAAGCACAGATTGCAAGCAGGAAAAGCATAATTGCTGAGACCGCCCCCACGATGTAATACTTGACGGTAGTCCCGTGGGGGCACAAAAAGTCCATAGAGAGGGTTGTTTAGTCGGTAACGGGACTCATGCTAGGTTAGGTGAATACTAATGAGCCTGAGTCCGACACACCAGGCATGCAGCTCCCATGTCTGACGGTGCTGTAAAGCATTTTTCCCTCTATAAAAAAAAAAAAAAAAAAAAAAAAACACGTCACACGTCACACGTCACACATCACACATCAAACGTCACACGTCACATCACACATGTCACATCATATCATATCTATCATATCATATCATATCATCTCATATCATATCATATCATATAATATCATATCATATAATATCATATCATATCATTCATATCATATCAGATCATATCATATCATATCATTCATATCATATCATATCATATCATATCCTATCATATCATATCATATCATCTCATATCATATCATATCATATCATATCATATCATATCATATCATATCATATCATATCATATCATATCATATCATATCATATCATATCATATCATATCATATCATATCATATCATATCATAGCATATCATATCATATTCATATCATATCATATCATATCATATATCATATCATATCATATCATTCATATCATATCAATATCATATCATATATCATATATCATATCATATCATTCATATCATATCAATCATATCATATCAATATCATATCATATCATATCATATCATATCATATCATACATATCATATCATATCATATCATATTCATATCATATCATATCAGATCATATCATATCAATATCATATCATAATCATATCATATCATATCATATCATATCATGTCATATATTATATTATATTATATTATATTATATTTTATTATATTATATTGTTATAAATTTCGATACGAATGACTTTTTTAAAAAATATGATAGTCGAGCGGTAATATGAGCAATACTGGTGAATTACTTTAAAACAAACACACTAAAGCAACAACGTAAAAGATATCGAACGTTCCGTGGTGACGATTAGAAATGTACTGAGCTCCTGAAGGAACTGAGGTACTGACGTCTAGAGAGCTTGTTAGCGACTGTGGGCGCCTCACTCCTTGCAAAGACTTTTATGGAACTACCCCCCACTACTACTTCCGTTTCTATTATATTATATTATATTATATTATTTATATTATATTATATATATTATATTATATTAATTATATTATATTATATTATATTAATATTATATTATATTATAAATGTGAACGTTTAGATGGATGGATGGATAGATAGATGTTTGTTAGAGTTTGTAACCTAAACGGCTGAACGGATTTCGATGAAATTTGGTACAGATGTAGAGGATAGACTGGAAGAACACATAGGCTTCTCGCTTTTGTTTTTTTTTAATTCCACGCGGACGGAGTCGCGGGCAACAGCTAGTTTAGTTATAAAACAAAATAAGTTATTGAATATTCTACGGACGTCTGTCCATCATAGGCTACATTATTTGGTTAAAAGGGCAGCGTGTCTTCCGCCGCGTTGGCATTACGTTCACGTATCTCTGTTAAAAAGTTTTCAAATTTCTCTGACATGTTTTACAAAAGCCATTACAGTCCGAATAATTTACAGTTCCAACTGAACTATTTTTCAATTTATATTTGTTTTTAATATATGTACTGTTTATCATAGCATTTCTATAACCATAAAATAGATCTAGTTTGTATGAACTTTAACACTTTCAAGAAAAATGACAAAATTGTTTATGATAAGCTTAATTCCTAAATTTACTTAATATATACTTAGAATAAAATGTAGATTATAGATTTTGTACTACTTAAAGACCCTTAAATTAAACGAAATGTTAACCTAAAACTATTAATTAAACAAATACTAGCAAATGCTTTGTACGCCAGTATTTACATATATATAAGAAACGATACTGTGAACTAACTCATTGTAAGTGTATAATATATATGTTGTGGTTGTACTTAATTATAATAAATAAATAAATAAAGAGTGAAATAGACTTTAATGAATTAATGAATAATTAGTTAATTAATTCAGATAATTAAACCGACTGACAAAGAGGGAAATGTTTCTCATGCGTATGTAATTTGTATTATCTAATTCTACATTTAAACTTTCCCAAGTAAATGTACGCATAAAGGATTAACACTATGAAGGTATATTAAGGTTTTCACAAAGAATAAAGGAAGCATTCCTTTCAACTTGATTGGAGAGAACTCGTTTGATTTTAGTGTTATTGCGTCGAAACTAATTTTGAATTAATTTAATTGTTTGTAACACGTAAAAAATAATAAAATCCGTGTTCTGTTTGTTCTTTCCAATTACTGAAATTCTAATATTAGTTCCACCCACATAAAGTTGTTTCAATGGTTACTTAGAATTAACCAAAATTGTAGATTTTCAACAGTGGTAGAGCCCGCTTTAACATCTTCGCACGAATGGGCCGGCTCATCCGGTGTAATACCACGACCACACAGAAAACAGGCGTGAAGTGGAAGCAATTCCGCGTTTCGTCTGATGAGTGTGGTGCCGGAGGCCTAATTCTTAAGAGGAAAGGATGGGAAGGAAAAGTGGATTTGACGGTGGAGGAGACGCATAGGAAGGGAAAATGTCCTCTTTATGTGCGTCTCCTCCTCCGTCAATTAAGGGTAGGCAACGCATCTGCAATTGCGGATGTTTATGGGCAGCGGTTGCTATCCATTTTGGTGGATTCAGGTAGCCGCTTGCTCGTTTGCCACCTTATATTATAAAAAAAAAGATGTCTCACATTAAATCTGCACTTAGGGACATCCATAGTAACTACTTATCTACTGAATCTGGCAATATAACACTACCGTGTTTCATGCTTTCTGTTTTTGTAAAGCAGACTAAAATAAAATTCTTTAGGGCTACTAAAATAAATAAAAACATCCAATTAAATGAAATTTAACATGATTAAATTAATAATACGCTATTTGTAATAAATGTTACCTGTACAATTTATGTTTGTGGCATTTTAAAAGAGCTCTATGTAATGAAATTAGAAAAACTCTTTTTGATCTCTTACAGACAATTTAATGTCGAGGGCAACAGATGTTTATGAAAATTGCTTTGTCATTCGAGAGTGGATTTTTTATTTTACCACGTATATGCTACTACATAAACTACTTATATATTTAAAAAATGTTTATAACAGATTTAAAAAATCCTGAATTCAATATTGTCATTATCATAATGAATTAATTATCAATTTATTTTGACCCAAAATTTTACTAACTGCCTATTTGCTAAGTCTAAATTCATGCATAGATTTAATTACAAAGTTTGAAATAATAAAAAAAAAACAAGTCGTTTCTAATAAACTCATACTAAATCTATACTAAGGGTGACCACTTAAAGTCACTGTATGCAGTAGGAAATATTAAAGTCCGTTTTCTGACTTAAATGTGATATCTTTAACCGTATTTACGTTTCTCAATGATTATTTTATTCTCAATAGGGATAGGGCATGAGAGTAGCTCATTTCTAATTATCTCGGTGACATCTACATTGCCCGTCTTGTTTGTTTGACAGCTGGTTTGTGTTAGTCAGCCGAGATTAGATCGTAATTAGTTAAACTAATTATACTGGACATTTGCGTTTCCGTAGATTTAAGTATATCTAGTAGGTAAACGATATATTTATAAGTACTTTATTAAATTACATTTAAATTCCCCTAACAACATCTATCTATATCTATACATATAATAAAACTGGAGTGTCTGTAATATCAAAAGAAAAATGATGAAGAAAGAAGAAAGTCGCGTTTAAAATTGTCTGTCTGTCCGCAAGTCGCATTTGTTCCGGGTAATCTACGAAACGGCTGGGCCGATTTCGAATAAACTTTCACTGGAGGGTAGCTGAATAGGCATAATATAGGCTACTTTTTTAATCCGCGCTGTCAAAATGACGTAATAGGCCGTCCAAATATCCGCTAACGAAGTTAGCGGGCGACAGCTCGTATAATATATATTGTATCGCAAAACTTAACAAGATATAATAAGGAAAATCTTTAGACAATCTAAATATGTTCCGATTTTAATATTATCGTATAGTTGTAAAACATGCTTTCTATAACCTAATCCCTGTTCGCCAATTACGAGAGGTTCGCTTAAAATTAACGCTAATACTGTATCAATACAATAAGCAGACAGTTCCGCTCTAGAGGCCGATAGTTACGCACCAGTACTTATTGAAGCTCGCGCACTTCAAAAAATAGGGTGACAATGATTCAAATTACAATTCAAGATTAAATGTTTACGCTGTATGTATATCTGACGAAGGATGTATGTATGTTTGTCCCGCTAGCAGTACTGTGATTGCTGTTTCTTCAGAAAATGTTTTCATATCGAAAACGACCGCTATTAAGATAAGACATCTTTATATTATATTCAATTAACAAAGAAAAATATACTTACTTAATGTAAAACTGGATGGCTTTACATCTGATTTGGTAAAGGATACAGTCCGTGGTTATTGTTAAAGTTGGTAACCCTAATAGTGCCTTTTAATTAATCAGCAAGCAGTATCAGACGCGCTATTGCGCTGTTGTGGTGAAACTCCGAGGCTTTGCTAAAATGTAATGCCAATAAAATTCACATATGACGGCAGATTTACATTTTAGAAACACCTACGTATTTTTTGCTCACAAACACGTATAGAGCGCATAATAGTTAAGTCTTAATTTAGAACACTCAAGATGTGATTTAAAAATCGATATAAATAATTAATTATATTTTATAAGCTTAGTTTTTGAATGATGCATTTTGCACACAAAGGCACCTGTGTTTCATATTTATTTTTTTTGCTCACAAACACGTATAGAGCGCATAATAGTTAAGTCTTAATTTAGAACACTCAAGATGTGATTTAAAAATCGATATAAATAATTAATTATATTTTATTAGCTTAGTTTTTGAATGATGCATTTTGCACACAAAGGCACCTGTGTTTCGTATTTATTTTTTTATTACCATAGCCATAATGAAGTTAGCATATGGTTAATCCCTCAACATGTCAAAAAATCATAATATCCTTACACCTGTACATTCTCAATCTCCAACTCAACCAACTTAAATGAAAACTAACCAGCTTAAATGGATTAATGATTTTAGCGCCATCTATTTATTGCTTTGGCAAAATGTAAAAAGTTCTTGATCATCTAGGAAAATGTTATTTTTTGCACTTTTTAATTAAGTACCATTAAAGGAAAATAAAAAGTACAATTTATTATAAAACTAATCATAAAATGGCCAAAATACATGCAGCTTATAAAAAATAATTTCATTTTCATCCATAGATAACCCGGAAACGCCATTTTATATTTTTAATCTGTGATTTTGTATGTTGTTTTGACAAATGACATTTAACAATGTCGAAGTCACAATTTCAAATTCAAATATATTTTAACCGACGTGTTTTTCAGCTTTTATAACTTTTTGATTTTTGATCAATTTACTAAAAATGGTAGTACACAATTCATTGCAACAACTTTTAGAAGCATTCCCAAAATATGTAACTGAAGTCCAATCAAGTCCCAGCTATGTAGAAATGTATACTGGAAATAATAAAGACATTTTACTTGTTTACGCCAAAGTAAATACTTTATTGTAGTTTAATAAATAATACTTGTAAGTTTATACTTATTGAGCTTTTTAAACATTACGTATATATTTTAAGGGAAAGCAGTCGACTGGGCCCACAGATGGTTGTAAAAATAATAGAATATCAGGTATATTTACAGTCACATATTTATAAACCTCATATCATATTTGTAATGTAATAATTTTCGATTGAAAAGCATTTTCCTCCATTTTCAGATGAATTAGAACTCACTGGGTCTCCATTAAAACTCGATCTTAGTCTTCATACATTATTGGATGAAACTATGATGCCCGATGAACCACAGCTGTGGAGGAAAGAGGAAAATCTGCATAACCCTATAGACATTGATAAAGCAAGGTAATTTTATTCTTGTTAATTAAAAGATAACAAAGTCAACTCTGGCTTAAGTACAAAAATAGTTAAACACAATACCGCACCTGTAATTCACTATTACCAATAAAATATTTGTATTTGTATTTATCTACCAAAATTTCAATGTTTCCCAGTGTCTAAATACACCTTCAATAAGTTTTAAGAGATGCTTTCCTTATATTTGTACATAACAAAAATAATAACAAAGTGATGTTTTCTTAAAATTTCAGAGAAATAGCAAATTTCTACAATAAAATCTTATCAGAAACAAATAAGGATGACTCAGTACCAATGTATGTGTTATGCAACCCTTCATCGGAGAATAAACCTTGTTGTTATCTATACAATCAGATAACAGTAACTTTACAAGAGGAATTGTTACTTATGAAGGTTCATCAACATTAGATGAAATGGATGTAGAGAAATTGATTCAAGATTTTGCAATTCAGACTGGAGTAAAAGAAGATATGGTAAGTTAATTCTTATTTAAGAAAATAACCAATATTATAGCCAATTTATATTTCAACTAAAATGAAAGATTGTATTGTTCACCAAAGTACCATGTTAATTTTTAAATCACTGCACTTTGATTTTTTTTTATATCATAAGGTGGCAAACGAGCAACCGGCCACCTGAATCCGCCAAAATGGCGAGTGACCGCTGCCCATAGACATTCGCAATAGCGGATGCGTTGCCTACCCTTAATCGATGGAGAAGGAAACGCACATAAAGAGGATATCTCCCCTTCCTATGCATCTCCTCCAGCATCAAGTCCACATTCCGTTCCCATCCTTTTCTTATAAGAAAAAGGGCGGGAATGAAAAGGGACTAAAGTTAGGCCTCCGGCACCACACTCATCAGACGAAACGCGGAATTGCTTCCACTTCACGCCTGTCTTCTGTGTGGTCGTGATATTACACCGGGTTAGACGGCCCATTCATGAGAAGATGTTAAAGGGGGCTCTGCCACTGTCAAGATTTTACTAATTTTATAAACTAACTTTAGCACAACTCTGTCTGTGTCGAATTATAAAAAAATGACAATTAGTAGCCTATCATCATCTTCTCTGTCATCTACCTTCATCATATGTAAAAGTTGTTAGAAATGTTTTGGCATTTCAAGGTCCTAAATAAATTTATATCAATCTTAATCTGATATTTGTAAATGTTTTTCTTCTAAATTCCAGGTAAATATGTCAGTAGATTGCAAGTATGTTTTGTCTGGGACAACATATAATTCATCAAACACAGATGAGTTGTTGAATGCCCCACATGGAGGAGTTACTGAACTACTATGTTCATGGTCTGTTAAAACTATGCTTACACCATACATTAACTGTAAAGTTAACTATGTAAGTTATTTTTTACTAGCTTTTGCATGTGATTCCGTCTACATGAAATTCAATGTAACAAAAGTAAGTAGTAGTAGTGTTTTTCCAGACTATCCTCAACATCTTTACCAATTTTCATCGAGATCAATTCAGTAGTTTAGGCTATAAACTATAACAAACATCCATACATCTATTATACATAATTGCATTTATAATATTAGTAAGTGTAAGATTCTTATGTAAATGTATTGCTTTTATTCATTGAATCCTTATATAGTAAATAAAAGAACTTTAAATTCATTGCAGCTTTTACAGCAATTAATTTTTTACTTTTTTGTCTTATTTAAAAATCATGATTCATTGTGCAATATTTTTCTATGTATTTTTTGTACTTTAGTTTATTTTTTATATAAAATGTTTTTAGGCCCAAGAAGTGATTGTAGGTCATTTAGCAAGTCCATGTAGCACAATATGGAAGTCTGTTAGTTCTCTACACAATATTAACCAACTTCTTGTAGAAATGACAGCGGCTGGCTTCAGTTCTGTTAATCTAGAAACTGCTCAAATAAGGTAATAATTGAAGTATATATGAAGTTGTTTAAATGTACAGAAGTGTTTTTTTTAAAGGATATTTGATTATTTCAGTGTAGTTTTATATCTAGTGTTTAAAATAGAATTTAGAATATCTATGACACTTGTAAATTCTTTTAAATTACTTTTTAACTGACTTCATATTTATAGAAAATTTAACTGTTTATCTTTTTGTTGTTTAAAAGTAGTTATTAGTATATTAAATACTAGCTGTTGTTCCCGACTTCGTCTAAAATATAGCCTATGTTACTCAGAGATAAGCTATGCTTTTTAATGATATTTTTTTTTAATATTGTCCCTGTAGTTTTTGAGTTATTTCAATACAGACAAAAATCCAAAAATAAAAATATTTCTTTTTTGTAATATAAGCATAGATCGAATCAAAATTGTGTGATTTTTTTTTATAGTATAGGGTGGCAAACAAGCAAGCGGCCACCTGAAACCACCGAAATGGAAAGCGACCGCTGCCCATAAACATCTGCAATTGCAGATGCCTTGCCTACCCTTAATTGACAGAGGAGGAGACGCACATGAAGAGGACATTTCCCCTTCCTATGCGTCTCTCCACCGTCTAATCCACTTTTTCTTCCCATCCTTCCCTCTTAAGAAAAGGGTGGAAAGAGAAAGAGACTAAAATTAGACTAAATTTTTTCTTGATATAATCATTTTTTACCTGGTCAACTTTATGTAATATTTTTTTTCTTTCAGAAATACAGTGCAAGGCATGAAAGTACCTGATGTAACGAAACGTTTAAACAAATTGTTCAATGAGACAGAGATATATACTTATACCGCGGAATGCCCCGCGGGAGGCTGCATCTGTGTCACAGAGGATACAGACAGTCTGCGGCAATGTTTATCTTCCATGACAGTTAATGGCTCCAGTAATGATTTTACATATAAACTATGGGATATTTTAAGAGGTATGTTGATTTTAGCATCTATCTAGTATGCTATAAGGTTTGTTTTTGAATAACTAGAAGATTTTTTAGTAATTTTACAGTAATTAGATATTTATTTTTTACAGATTGTGCTAATGCGGAAGAATTAATCACTTTATTATTGCAAGCATTAAAGTTTGTTTCTTCTGGGAAAATAAGGCCATTTGTAAGTAAAAAAAACTTATGTAGATTTTTTTTATTGCTTCATATCCGCATATTTTAATGAACCATTTTTGGTTAATCCCAGACTTGTTCATTGTAAAGAAATTGTAATTCTCGGCTTATTTATTTGTCTCCAGAAATACAACTTTTACATATAAATGAAACAATTTTTTTTTGAGTTGTTTTTTTTTTATTTACAGATAGACGTGAACAACAAAACGTATTTATCTAAGTTAATATTAAAGTTATCTAGAGGTCATTCTCAGACTTCTAAAGTCCTGAAGAATCTCCGTTCCAGTCCTCCGCAAGCGCTGTCCTTACTCGCACAAGTGGCTGTTGAGAAGACAATGTGGGAGTACACAAAGCTCATGTCTCTTCTTGAACATTCTTTTTACATCGCTGGGATATGGAACGCTGATATAAGGTAAAAAAATATAATTCTATAGTTGTAGGGCCAAAAAATGCAAAAAATGTGAT
The DNA here is from genome assembly GCA_029286645.1 of Papilio protenor. Classification (NCBI taxonomy): domain Eukaryota; kingdom Metazoa; phylum Arthropoda; class Insecta; order Lepidoptera; family Papilionidae; genus Papilio; species Papilio protenor. Next base: position 2,002,033 of record JAGSMZ010000004.1, on the reverse strand, counting down.
GAATAAAAATCTAAAAGATTTTTTTTAAATTATTTTTTAAAAAAGTTCATCACATATAGATTTGCTGATATGATTTTTTTTAATATAACAGTCTTTACTGTAATGTTTTGGTATTTTATGTGCAGTGGTTTCCAGTCAAAATATTGACATGTTCTTTAAATTATAATTGCGGGCGACAGCTAGCATTTAATATTAGTAAAAGATTTTTCTACTGGATGATACTAGACAGGGGCAGGAAAGTTTAGAAAACGGTGGAAATCTTTACCCAAAATACTACAGTACTGTAGTTAGACAATTACTAATGTATGTAATTTAATTGTGAAAACTATTTAACTACGTCGTAGTCTTTGACTCCAAAAATGGTACCCACCTGCAAGCACTACCTTTCGGATAAAAAAAGAATTGTCAAAATCAGTCCACTAGCGGCGGAGTTATGCCGTAACACATAAAAAACATACAGACGAATTGAGTACCTCCTTCTTTTGGGAAATCGGTCAAAAACAAGATATGGGACCAAAGTATTGTTATTTTAATATTTCCAGAACACACGAATCGATAGAACAGATAAATCAAACGATACAAGATATGACAATGGGTGGAGATTTTACTCTGAACCCCTTCGAGAGTGTGAGCACAGGAGAGCACTCCATACGACTGGACTCCGACTCCTTCTATGCTGAGGACAATGAGCTCACTGTGGATGACTTCGCCTCGCTCAAGAAACATGGCTTGGTTAATGAGAGGAAAGATGTTAATGAGGTATTCAATTATGTATTATTTTAAAATATTTATAACTAGCTGTTGCTCACGACTCCGTCCGTGTGGCATTGAAGAGATAAAAGTGATTAGTCTATGTGTTTTTCCAGAGTATCCTCTGTGGTAAATTTCATCAAGATCCGTTCAGCAGTTTAGGCTACAAACTCTAAGAAATATCCATCCATCTATCTAAACTTTCGTATTTATATTAGTAAGATATGTCAGATCAATGTGACATATGGTAAAATGAAAAAAAAATTAAAAGAATTTTTTATTATGTCTTTTACATATTTTTTTCCTCATGTAATGCCTTATCTTTTTTGTACTTGGAAACGACATCATGCCTTTTATCCTCTACTATTAAATTTCATAACAATAAAGGTAGAAATAAAAGTACATTTTTAATTGCAGGTACCATTAATAGCTGATGAAATAGATATAAGCCCGTGGAAGAATTTACTGATGAAGTTTGCTCAAGTGCATGTCTGCTTGGAACATTTGTATCGCGTTGAGACATGTTTGAGAGCTAATTTCGGTAATATTATCTCTCTCTCTCCCTCTCTTCTACTATTTTTCAATATTAAATACATTATGGGATAAAAGCTCGTGGCAAATGACAGTTTTAACTGAACAGTTCGACTTTAAAATTAAAAATTGTCATGCGAGAAAGGGACAAAAACCACAAGCGATTAGCAGCTAAAGTAAGATTTCCATGGTAACGGTAGTAGTTATTAGCAAAGGTCTTCATTGTCATCTATTTGAATTTTGACATTACAAATATATTGTATTTAACAGAATGTAAACATTTATTTTATAATGTCATGCGAATGTTCCGTTCGGGAACAGCTAGTGTAGTGTTTAATATTTTCTTCTTATTTGCAGATCAAATGAAACCAATAGCTTCAAAGTTATTAGAGCTATATGTATCGGAGAAGTCTCCAGTGAGAGCTGTGGGTCAGTTGTTGAACGACCCCGTGCAAACTATTTGTATACCCATCACTAATAATATCGTACAAGATCATTTAAAGTAAGATAAAATATATTGTACTAGCTGTTCGCGTGCGGATTCATCCGCGTGAAATTATAAAAACTTTATTTTATTGTTTACATTTGTCAAATTATCAATAGCAAATGTCAAAATGACATGACATGATGTCAAACCATGGCAACCTTGCTTCCTTGATGTTGGCAGTAACTTTTGGTCTCTTTCCCACATTAGGATTTTTATCCAAAATATTTACCCCTAAGTTTAATGGCGTGAAAATATGTATCCTAAAGCGTGACGTAAGTGTAGGGTTTTTTATTAAAAAAAGAATTATTCAAAAAAATGCTGTAATTGCTGACATCTTAGGCAACAAAGAAGTGTGTGTTTACGCTTTATCATAATAGTATAGATTAAAAAGTAAAACATTCTCTATAACTCTAAAATTACATTTAGACACTGTTTACACAAGTGATTTAATTTTAAATGCCTCTGATTGGTGTTGTGTTCGTTAATGTGGTTATTTCACCATAAATATATCGCTTTTTTATTTATTGTTCTAAATCTCTCATATCTCAAGCCTATGCATGATAATGTTTTAATAGACCTTTCAATAGTTAATCGGTTGAGAATTTCCCTTTGGGCTGTTCGGCCCACCGATCAGTAGACCTATTTTTCCCCATTGTGTCGATTGTATGGTTCTTCGGTACAATGAGAACAAACTTGGGTCGATCGGTCCAACGGGAAACAACTGATTTTTCAACAATCCTCGCCGCTGGCTAGTCATGATTGACATTTGAAAGTTGATGTTTTTAACTCTAAAATTTATTTAAAATACCAAGTTCTTTATAGTCAGATTATTTCTAGAAAAATGGCGTTTTGGTATCGTATGGAAGTGACGAAGAAGGATGAAGATTCTGGCTTCAAGAGAGACATGAAGTCGGTTTTCGTGTTCTCTCAGACGCCGGTATTTCCACCTTCTGTTTGGCAACATTTAGGTAAGTTATATGTAAAGTGTAATAACTCTCAAATTATATTTTTTGTGTTTCCCGTTGGATTTTTTTTCCCATTGGGTCGATTGATTTATTTTGATCCATTTTTTAAGAGGAACGAATTTATTTGAAAAAGTAATTCATATTGTACTTTTTTTAAGTAATTGGATTCTTCAGTCTTGAGTATTAAAATCGCATAAACTATTGCATGAAAATTTTTCCCTGTAGTTTGAGTTATAAGGTAGTAATGCCATATGATAATTTAATAAACAGCATTGTAATTAATTTAATACTGATGTTTTGAAGGCTTCTATGTTAATTATCGTATAGTGAAATGCAAATTTTTACGATTTATGTACTATAACCTTCAAATATGAAATTATAGAATAAACAACCAAAATCTACAGTTCTTTCTAACGTTAAATTCAATTTCACACAGAAATTAATATTTATCAAGTTTTAAAAATGTATGACCAAAGTAAATCGAAAAATTTCGGCTTACGATTGTTTACGTAGGAGCCTTTTTTTATTACTATGTAATATTTATTTTAGAGCCGTCAACTGAAGATGTCGCTGAAGTGACTACGATTGGTGAAGAATTGAAATATCATTGCACAAAATATACTTACATCAGCAATAAGTTGATAAGAAAACTAAATATTTAAAAACAATTTTAATTATATCTTTACATTTATATTAAATATAAGGAAAATAAAATTTGTTAGGTATTTAAAGGTGTTTGAAAACGAGGAGCTCGATCTAGACTTATAAAATGACCTATCCAAATGTTTTTTTGGTTTTTTCTTTACTAAAAAAATACCTAATAATAATCAGTAAAAACTATAAAATATTCTACGCAGAACTAAGTTAACTAGTTTATCTATATACTAATATTATAAAGATTTGTATTTTTGTATGCATTGAAATAACTGAAACAGCCTTACGCGGTATAAAGTTAAACTTAGGAATAAACTGAGTATAAGCAAATATATAGTACAAATTTGGTTTATACTCAATTCCAAATTTAACTTCATACCGCGTTTATTTGTAAGGCTGATTAAAAAAAATTCACTATTAAAAATCTGCGTTATCAGTGAGTAACATAGCCTATATTTTTACTTTTTTTTAAATTCATGAGGGCAAAGTCGCAAGCAACAGCTAGTAATTAAATATAATACACATTGTTATCTATTTAAAAGAATGAAGTCATGTAAAATATATTCACTACACGTTTAGTTTGGCAATGAATACATCTATACTATCTATACTTCTATACTATTATAATAAAGCGTAAACACACACTTCTTTGTTGCCTGAGATGTCAGCAATTACAGCATATTTTTGAATAATTATTTTTTTTAAAAAAGGCCCTACACTTACGTTATGCTTTAGGCTACATATTTTCACGCCATTAAACTTAGGGGGTAAATATTTTGGATAAAAACCCTAATGTGGGAAAGAGACCATAAGTTGCTGCCAACATCAAGAAAGTTTGCTAAGGTTTGTCATGTCATGTCATTTTGACATTTGCTGTTGATAATTTGACAAATGTAATATTATAATAAAATAAGATTTTCATAATTTCATGCGGATGAAGCCGCACGAGAACAGCTAGTAAGGCAATAAATCTAGTCGACCCACTTGTTAACCGAATTTTTTTAATTATACACGTAACATCAGAAACCCGAAAATAACCAATCGATAGCGTAAACTATCGCAACAGGAACAATGTCTTTGATCTCTGAGGTTAATAAACGCATTGATGGACGTAAAGCAGTCAATATCTTTTAGTGTTTGATTATTTATGTAATGCAAGAGAAGTTTTAAAAACTTCCAGCTTCGTTTGCGTTAAAAATCTTTCAAATTAAAACGAAAAATCAGGAAAATAATGTTGTAACTTCGATTTCCGTATTAAATGGATAAAATATTAAGGGCTTTCCCATCACTGGCTGATAGAGGCTCAGATAGCTTAAAAGTGACGTCACTGTCAGATAGAGTACTAAAATCCGATACTATCACTAATCAACTAATCAACTAAAATTATAAAGAGGAAAGATTTGTATTTTTGTATGTATTGAAATAACTCAAACAGCCTTACGCGGTATAAAGTTAAACTTAGGAATAAACTGAGTATAAGCAAATATATAGTACAAATTTGGTTTATACTCAATTCCAAATTTAACTTCATACCGCGTTTATTTGTAAGGCTGATTAAAAAAAAAATCACTATTAAAAATCTGCGTTATCAGTGAGTAACATAGCCTATATTTTTACTTTTTTTTAAATTCATGAGGGCAAAGTCGCAAGCAACAGCTAGTAATTAAATATAATACACATTGTTATCTATTTAAAAGAATGAAGTCATGTAAAATATATTCACTACACGTTTAGTTTGGCAATGAATACATCTATACTATCTATACTTCTATACTATTATAATAAAGCGTAAACACACACTTCTTTGTTGCCTGAGATGTCAGCAATTACAGCATATTTTTGAATAATTATTTTTTTTTTAAAAAGGCCCTACACTTACGTTATGCTTTAGGCTACATATTTTCACGCCATTAAACTTAGGGGGTAAATATTTTGGATAAAAACCCTAATGTGGGAAAGAGACCATAAGTTGCTGCCAACATCAAGAAAGATAGTTTGCTAAGGTTTGTCATGTCATGTCATGTTATGTCATTTGCTATTGATAATTTGACAAATGTAAATATTATAATAAAATAAGATTTTCATAATTTCATGCGGATGAAGCCGCACGAGAACAGCTAGTAAGGCAATAAATCTAGTCGACCCACTTGTTAACCGAATTTTTTTAATTATACACGTAACATCAGAAACCCGAAAATAACCAATCGATAGCGTAAACTATCGCAACAGGAACAATGTCTTTGATCTCTGAGGTTAATAAACGCATTGATGGACGTAAAGCAGTCAACATCTTTTAGTGTTTGATTATTTATGTAATGCAAGAGAAGTTTTAAAAACTTCCAGCTTCGTTTGCGTTAAAAATCTTTCAAATTAAAACGAAAAATCAGGAAAATAATGCTGTTATTTCGATTTCTGTATTAAATGGATAAAATATTAAGGGCCTTTCCCATCACTGGCTGATAGAGGCTCAGATAGCTTAAAAGTGACGTCACTGTCAGAGTACTATCACTAATCAACTAATCAACTAAAATTATAAAGAGGAAAGATTTGTATTTTTGTATGTATTGAAATAACTCAAAAACTACTTGGCCGATTTTAAAAATACTTTTACCATTAGAAAGGAAATATATCTGTGAGTAACATAGGCTATATTTTGTATTATTTTTCTAATATCACGCGGGCGAAGTCGCGAGCAACAGCTAGTATTTTATACGTTGGATTGTTATCTGACTTTTCACAAGAATTGTGGGACAGGCCCTAAGAAATTATTAAAGCATTAAAAGTTTTATAAAAGCCGTGTGTAAATTACTAAAGAATCTGGTTTGTGGGAACAACGCTTCTTAAAATATTTACTCCACTCCCCATGTCCTGGTGATCTCATTTCCTCTGTTATGTATGATCGATATAATATCAGATTTAACGATCTTCCAGATATGTACAATCGCAGAGAGAAATCTGAGATAACTTTAAATATAATTTTGAAAAAAATAATTTGAAAATATATAATTGAAGCGCCTAATGGTTTGGGGTACGGACTACCGATCGTGAGGTCGAGGGTTCGAATCCCGCCATTCGACTATTGTCGTGAACCATATCTTAGCACAAGCCTAGAGCTTAGTTGGAATGGTTAAAGGAAATATTAGTAAATTAATAAAAATCTACTAATATTTTAAATAAAAAAAAAATAATAATTGAAAAATAAAGTAGGAAACAAAACACCAATAGTAAGTAAACTACGTAGAAATTATACACAAAAAAGTACAGGTATTTTTAATTTTCTTTATTTGTCTAATATTTTTTTTTTAATTTAACAAAATTCTTCCCGCGGTTTTACTCTGTAAATCATTCACTTGTAAGGAATTTTGCGTGTTATAAAGGAAACTTTATGTAGGTTTGCTGCAATTGCAGATGTCTATGGGCAGCGGTCGCTTTCCATTGCGGTGGATTCAGGTGGCCGCTTGCTCGTTTGCCACCTTATTATTATAAAAAAAAAAGGTCAATAGTAAAATGTTTTTATACATGTTTATGATAGTGGAAACTTAGTATAATGGTTATAAACACCGTGTACTATTTTGGCTTCTTTGTTCATAATTCAAACATTGTTTTACAATTGGTAACAACGTTTGTCGGTGGCTGTACTTCCAACTCCTGTTCGTGTGTTTGTTTACTTGAGGGGCCACGTGCACTAATTATCCTCTTATTATTCAATCATATTGTGAAGCTATTCGTGGCGTGTTTGGGCAAACGTTCCGGCCAGTGGGTTATGTCTTACATCCCACATAAAATCTTCAGGGACTTACATATTTTGTACTTCTAATACAACGAGGTGATTTAACAAGATATAGTTATGAGTGTGGAGGTACACTGATAGAGGTGAAAGGTGACATGATCAAGAAGAGAAGAAGAAAGAAGATAGATTAAGCTGGATTACGGAAAACGGTGATCATAAGGTAATATGGGCGTTGCATTAATTTACCTGTGAGTCCCAATTTAGGTGTAATTACATTTGTAGAATAACGTTTGTTTTGAGCTAAAATTAGATACTAAATGAGATATGCCCTTACCTTCAACGGCGGATCCAGGGGGGGGGGTCATGGGGCTCATGACCCCCACCACCCCTGAGATGGTTGGTCAAGAGCTTGACAAAATATATTTACATACTTTGTCAAGCTCTTGACTTTACCAAGACTATGTGACCCTCCCCTGGCGCCAATGCTGGATCCACCCTTGCTTACCTTGTGCTTGAAGTTGTAATTTTAAGAGCGGACACCTTTGATATATCTATCGCACAACTGTTGCGCGATTGTCGATTGTTTCGCAGCAAATTCAATTGTTTAATTGCAAAACTCAAAATCGAGTAGTGTGCGCACCTCCATATAAGCTCATAGGAATTAAAGCGAGACAGTTGTGCGCGCGTGATGATTAAATTATATTTGCATTATATAGATGGTGATAGTCTAGTACGATATAACGTAAGTGACCTGCAAAAGACCTCGACGTGTAATCCCTTGTTAGACGGCTTTTAGGCTTCATGAAATTTGAGCCCGGAAAGGTCACTTGGTAAGTAGCGCTATCGATTTTGCTAAACGATTTTCTGATGACACATTTACCTAATTATTTTCAAGTCACCTTGAAGTTAATGATATTATAACTAGCTTTCGCCCGCAACTCCGTTCGCGGGTAATTAAAAAATAAAGAGTAAGTAGCCTATTTATTCTACCAGAAGCTCTAGGTATGCCTAATTACAACGAGATCCGTTTAGTTGTTGAGACGGCAAATTCTAACAAACATATATCTAAGCATTCGCATTTATTATTAAGATTAAACTAAGCCACAACACTTAAATAATAGCAATGTCATAGTGGGCCATAGTCGCGAATGGGACATTAAGCCGGGAATACATATGCAAGTCGCTGGCATACTTGCATGCCAAATACTGGCATGGCGCTGGCCAGCTAGAGGCATGTGTGAACGCTAAAGCGTTATGTTTTTATTTGACCTTGAAAAATCTGAGAGAACAATATTCCAATAATTCAACCTATTCATTTTCTAACTTATCCTGTACTAGCTGTTTCTCTCGACTTCGTCTGCGTGAAATAAATACGCCTTTGTTACTCACTGATAAGGAAACGTTTCTATAGTGATAGAATTTTTGAAATTGGTCCAGTAGTTTTTGAGTTATTTCAATACATACAGAAACACAAATCTTTCCTCTGTAATATTAGTATAGATAATTTTATTACTGATCCTTTGTTATAGAATTAGATGATTTATAATTGCGCTGAGTGCGACCAACGTTCGTTGACCCCCGTGTGCCCTCCGACCTCAGCTAATTGCAGTCACTGGATAATGGTGACGCAAGGACCGGAGCAGGAAGACTGACTTCGTTAGCTCAATTTGTTGATCAGCTGTTTGTCGGTCTGTAGATGCCGAAATTTTATGTTTTTTTATTCTCTAATAGAGCCGCTGCTCTTGGCGACGCCGAATAACAGCCATACAATTTATGGAAATACTAGCTTTCGCCCGCAACTCCGTCCGCGCAGAATAAAAAAAAACAAACGCAAGTAGCCTATGTATTCTTCCAGACTATCCTCTACATCTATGCCAAATTTCATCGAGATCCCTTCAGCCGTTTAGGCTACAAACTCTAACAAACATCCATCCATCTAAACTTTCGCATTTATAATATTAGTATGATTAAATACCAAAAATCATGCTTTTATTTCTTTCAAGCTTTTGCTCGTGACTTCGTTGCCGTGAAATTAAATAATAAAAACCTAGCCTATTTTACTTGTGAGTAACAGGCTAATACCTTTCTAACGGTGAAAAAAAATTTAAATCCGACCAAGTACTTTTTGAGTTAATTCAACACATACATACAAAAACACAAATCACCTTATAATATTAGTGTAGATACTATAGATTAGGTAATATAGGCTCGTAGATTTTAGGTTATATTTATCTTTTGTAACATTTTATCGGTCGCCTTCATCTGATACCGCAGGGTCGACAGAAAACGATGTTATTTGAATTCCATTTAGTTATAACACATTGTACCATTTGTCACGCAACTGTTATACAATCCTTGATCCTAAAATATACTACTACTATACAAATATAAACATAGATGTAACAAGGAAAACGTTAGTTATGAGTGTGGTAAACCGGTAGAGATAGACCTAGAAAGAGATGGATGGATTACGTGAAAGGTGACATGATCAAGAAGGGATTGATGACAGATGACGGATGATAGAGTTATGTGGAGGACGAAAACCCTACGGGACTCTAAGGGAGTAGAATAAGGTAGGGAAGATGATGATGTACAAACCCACAGAATTGATTTGTTCTCCTGATAGTGTGTTTTAACGTTTCCACGGCTTTCTATTAGGTTTTATCATTATTTTATTAACAATTCGATGTATGTTTTTCTCAAAGCGTAAGTTAATCTAGTAACTGGGACCAATCGCTACGGCTTCCGACGAAAGGATTTATTGGATAATCTGATTTGAGCCCCGTATAACACATTCATGTTAAGGTTTCGGATTCTGATGAAATCGCCCACATTTACTGTATAAGTCCTAACTTGTATGAAATTTAAGAATTGAAATAGAGGAAACTAAATCAATTTTCTATTGGGAAAAAAAATCGTGCAATAATTTGAATATCCTCTACATTAGCCTAAGAGGTGATAATTGGATTGTGAATAAGGTCACATTGTTGACTATATGGTAACTTCTGAATTGAGGATAGACATGGAGAACAAAAATGCGTTGTACCTCAAATAAAGTGAACCTGAGAACTGGTTGATCATATTAAACAAGTTCATTGATTTCCATAACATTCTAGGTGCTCTCATACAAACATAGTAGTTGTTGCCACTTTAGAAAGAAAATTATTTAACAGTTGAAATTTGACAATCAGTCTCTTACATTAATTGTTGCTTTCGCCAGAATGTCATCTAAGCATCTAAAGAAACTACTTTAATTTTTGTACAGTGCGGTAGTTCAAGATAAAAATGTGAATCGACTGTGAAATTACAAGAACAGTCCGCAATCCATTCAGTGATTGTGCGAGGAGCGAAGTGTACAGTTGGCAGTTTTTGTTCGTAGCCTCGATTCAAAGCGAAGCCTTCGGGGGCTTGGAATAAAAGGATTGTGTGTTTTCCATCTACCTACCTGTTTTACATTGTTCGGTAGTCACTGAGCTTGGACTTGATTATTGTTAGCATAGAACTCAATAGCATGAAAATTTTAGTTCCGATGTACGCTTCTAAATATTATTACCACTCTTAATTTATCTTTTTGACCGACTTCCCAAAAGAAGGAGGTACTCAATTCCTCTGTATGTTTTTTATTTTTTATTATGTGTGTTAGGGCATAACTCCGTCCCTGGTAGACCGATTTTGAAAATTCTTTTTTTATCCGAGAGGTAGTGCTTGCAGGTGGGTCCCATTTTTTTTGTTTGATTTTTGGAGTCAAAGACTACGGCGTAGTTAAATAGTTTAGCTCAAAATTGTGACGAAATTTGGTGTCTTTTTGCTTTCTATGCTTACGTAGCCTAAACTATAAGACTTAAACAAAAAATATGTATGGAAGAATTGTAGCCCTTTAAATTTGCTAAATAAAAGTCCGCGATAGCATATATCTATCTATTAAGGTTGTCGCACAATAACCACTTTTTTCATTAAAATCTTTGAGGTTATCTTTAACCGTCGAATAGTAGTGATCAGTACTCTACTGAACAGAAAACTTTCCATGAAAATTTCATAAGCAATAATATTCCGATGCTCATTGGGGACAATGTCATTTAACTCTTCATTTTTCTTTTTCAAACTGTAGCCGCGGTGGCAGCGCAACGCAATTTGCTGAAATGGGGTCGTAGCGGAGTTATGCGGAGGTTCCTGCTAATTAAGGTTACTCATACGTTTCCTTTCCATTACTTTTATCTTTTTAAAAAGATATATTCTCATTGTATTCTATCAATGAAAGTAAAATGTATTAATTAAAATACCATCTCAACAACTCATATTGAACAACGGCAGCGACACTGATAATATAACTTTGATTTAAGTTAACCAAAACAATGTACAATCATGTATAATCATACTAATATTATAAATGCGAAAGTTTAGATGGATGGATGGATGTTTGTTAGAGTTTGTAGCCTTAACGCCTGAAAGGATTTCGATTAAATTTGGTATAGATGTAGAGAATAGTCTGGAAGAACACATAGGCTATTCACTTTTGTTTTTTTAATTCCACGCGGACGGAGTCGCGGGCGACAGCTAGTTAATTTTAAATCAGTCATCCTAGTAGTCAAGAAGTATGCAAAACTACAATTTTAGGACTCTAGTGGAAACACATCAACAAAAATGTAGGTCTTCCTTTGATATCCTGTAACTAAATTCAAGGTCGTTTGATCGTCATGTCCTTCGTTGGTTTTAAAAATAACTTTATTCTTTTTTTTTTAGAATTCAATTATACCTGCCCTTTCAAGTTCAAGCCGTCGATTACTTCCGATGTAAGTGTGGCTTCCAACTAACTCGATTTGCTTACCGTTTCCAACGAACCTAACTAATATGGTTTCTTTTAGCGGGAATTAGTCACGTTTTTGCATAGAATTTGTTCGGTTAATTCAGCTTTTCATATCAAAGAAACGCAAATAAAGCAATTAGTATTACTTGTGTACAGCTTTGCCGATGGAATGATGACGTCACTCGTTATGACGTCACTAAGCATAGAAGACGCGGTCGATGTTAGCAGGGACGGCGTTAGGGTATGACGCTGGTTAACCCAAGGGTGCTGGACTGAAACAGGCTCACAGGTATGAGAATTACACAGTAACCAAGTACAGTACAGTAAAAAAGAAAGGGGAAAGGGGAGGAGAAAGGGGCCCATAAAAATCTCGCCCAGAGCGTTGAATTAAATATTTAACAATCATGTTTTACAAAAAAAAATCTTTTTACTATATGTATATATAAATGAAATAACAGTCTTACTCTTACTAATATAATAAATGCGAAAGTTCAGATGTATGGATAGATGTTTGTTAGAGTTTGTAGTCTAAACTGCTGAACAGACCTCGATGAAATTTGGCATAGATGTAGAAATTACTTTTGTTTTTTTCCCACGCGGTCAGAGTTGCGGGCGAAAGCTAGTTTGTTATAAATAGATCACGTTTCAGACATAATAGGAAAGTTACGTGTAATACTCCAATTTTATTAAATTTCCGCCTCAACGTCTAGTAACAAAAGCGGCCCTAGAATGCTCCCTTTGTGAACTACTAAATTGTGGCAGCCTTAAATCTTGCTAGAAGGGCAATGGTTGACAGGGATACAAAAGCTTTAAAACATGCCTGTTATACGATACTTAGGAACAAGTGCTTTAGTAAACGATTTATTCTCTGTTGTAATTAATGTTAGGCTAACGGCCGATTATTGAAACGACAATAAAATATGTAACAGTGTTTTGAATGATACATCCGCGTTTAAATTTTAAATTTCGTTAAAATTATAACGTTTGTCAGATTGTAAGCGTCGCTTACGAAGCAAAGTATTTAAGAGAGCGGTTGCTCGCGACTTCGCCTGCATGAAATAAAAATATTAAAAATATAGTCTATGTTACACAGTGGTAACATAGCTTTTTAATGGTGCAAGAATTTTGAAATCGGTACAGTAGTTTTTGAGTTATTTTAATACATACAAAAATACGAATCTTTCCTCTTTATAATATTAGTATAAATATAGATTCGTTTCAGTATACGGCCGGTAAAACATTGTTAGCGGGGAATATTTGTAATTAACGTGTTTATGCTCGGATTTAAGCCAGGGCTTACGTAATTAAAACACTAAATTATTGCAGTAATACATGTGTATTGAATTGTATGAATTTAATGGTAATTTTCAAAGTTCGGATTTGATGGTAATACATTAAACTAACTGCTGCACGAGACTCCGTTCGTGCGGAATTAAGAAAAAACTTAAATACCTACGTGTTGTTATGCTCTATATATATGCCAAATTTCATGGTGCTCTGTTCAGCAGCTTAAGAGATACCTTCCAACAAACCTCCACCCAAACATACATAATTTCGCATTTATTACTAGCTTTTCCCGCGACTCCGTTCGTGCGGATTTTAAAAAAATAACAATTCAAATAGCCTATGTCTTCTTTCATCTATGCCAAATTTTGAGACCCGTTCTGCAGTTTAAACGACAAACTCGTAACAAACATTCATTCATCCATCCATCTAAACTTTCGCATTTACAATATTACAGTAAGAAGTATGACTGATACTAATATGGATTAAATCTATATCTATACTTCTATACTATCTATACTATTATAATAAAGCGTAAACACACACTTCTTTGTTGCCTAAGATGTCAGCAATTACAGCATATTTTAAAGCGAAAACAAACACTTCTTTGTTGCCTAAGATGTCAGCAATTACAGCATATTTTTGAATAATTCTTTTTTAAATAAAAAGCCCTACACTTACGCCATGCTTTAGGCTATATATTTTCACGCCATTAAACTTAGGGGGTAAATATTTTGTATAAAAACCCTAGTGTGGGAAAGAGACCATAAGTTGCTGCCAACATCGAGAAAGAAAGATTGCTAAGGTTTGTCATGTCATGCCATGTCATTTTGACATTTGCTATTGATAATTTGACAAATGTAAACAATAAAATAAAGTTTTTATAATTTCACGCGGATGAATCCGCACGCGAACAGCTAGTGACTTAATATTATTATGCTAGTAAGGTAAAATATTTGGATAATACTTGTGTTTATTCTAGAAACAAAACAATTCTATATTACATATCAAAGGATTTAATACGATTAGACATTATATAAAAAGTTAATTATACATACATAGCGAGTGGAAACCATAAAAAATATAATTGAAGCCGATTTATATAACATTGTATATAGCTAATCCCGGTCATAAGATTTCGATTGTAATTACCACAGAAGGAGAATATATAATTGAATTAGAATTGCAGTAAGTTTCCTTGGTAATTTTTCTGCAAGTTTTGTAAATAAACAGGAGAATTTTGAAATTGATTTGTGTGTCTACTTAAGTTATCCTTGTTCATAGAGCTATTAACTTGAAATGAAACTTTGTAATCTAGGGTCACCATAGACATTGCCAAAGGGCATGACGGGGGCTGCTGCCCCACCCCCTAAAAATATATAAGTCAATTTAAAATATTAAGGTCTACAATTCCTATTCCACATAAATCATTTTCAAAAACTGCTTGTAAATTATTCATTACAAAATCGGCAATGTGGATAAGCATTTTCTTCCGATTTAAAAAAAAAGTTATTTGCTACTCTACCCCCTCCCGTCTCATCGGCTGGCGAAACCAATAAGGCTCACTATACAGGGAGTTCAATTATCAAAACTTTAGACATGGCTTTAAACTGTAGTTCTTAAAAAATATTTTTAAAAAGATATTTTATACATGCGCCAGTGAAAACATACTGTAAATTAAAACAAACCACACTGAGAATGTTTGAGTAAAAGTTTGCAATAACTTCGCCTACTTCGCAAATTTTGCACTCTACAAATGCTTCGCTGAAATAATTGTTGAGTGATTTAATGAAACTTTAAAGTTTCTACCTGCTCTTTTGTCTAAAGTAAAATTATTGTTAGCTAGTTTTCATTGAAATTATTGTGAAAGTTGTAGTTTTTATCCGTATGAAAATGTATTTATATTTCCTTGAGATTTAAACAAACTAGCAAAGACTTCTGATTTTATACTTTTAATCAAGTTATTTCGTGTTTTTTTCCCTTTTTAAACGATCGACGTGATTTCAATATGAATCGTTTGTAACATGTTTACCAAATCAGTTACGTTTCATTAGTCAATCCGTTTTTAACGTTGACACTGCTTAATGCTTACGTGTAAACGACGTGAAAATTCTAAGAAGATAAAAATACAATGATATCGGGAACACCATCCCGCTGCTCGTTTGCCCCTTTCTCTTAAAAAAACAATCAAAAAATAAAAAAAAATCTATGGAACATCATTGAAATATTATTATAAAAAAAAAAAACAATTGACGATTTATTAACTTTTATTTACGTAGGCACTGAGGTCCAAATTCCGGTAACCCAGTTCGCTAACTCGACACCTCTACCGGGCTGGCTCGAGCGTTTGCTTTCCAACTATCGACACGGTGTCAACTTTGTGACTGAGAAAATCAATGGTTTGATGCACAGTGTTGTGAGAGAGGGTACCGTGTCGGCGACGGAGGCACTATGGCGTCAGAGGGAGGGGTGTTTGGCGCGGGAGAAGCCAGGCTCCAGGGCCGTAGCTTACATAACGCTGAGAAAAACGAATGCACAACCGACTGTTTGCTGTCTCCCTCACACGTTATTGGGACGCGTCTACAGATAAGCATATTTTCTTACGACTATCACAATTTTATAATGAAAATTAAATCCTTTTTTCAGCTTTTTTACTTCATTTAAATAATACAACAACGCTCAGATTGCAGGTCTGTCTACATCTAGATAAATACATTTTAGAATTTATGTTTTAAAATGTTTCATAGTAATATATTGCTCAACTAACAGAATTGTAGTCAACGTTATGTGTTTATGAAACGGCATCTACTAACAGAAGCAATCACTGCGTTGACTTAATTAAGCTAAAATGGGCGAATGGAATAATCATCGAAAAACTAAAATGTGACGGGATCTTAATGTTTAGATTAATTTATAAACGACTTGTAACTTTTATCAATTAAATGAAACAAATCAAAGTAAATAATTCTATTAGCTACGTAAGCATACAAGTTATGGATAGATTAAGTAATAAACGATTGTGAAAATGCTAGCCAGTGTGATCGCGGCCGCTCCCCGGGCCGCACATGTGCTGAGCGAGAACGACTCGCGTAGTGGGCCCAGTGCCACCGTCGCGAAACCGCGTTAACGAAGACCGCTCCGTTTAAAAATTTAAAATTCGAATACCCCGATCGTTTGTTGTTTAAAAGGTGCTTGTATTTTTCTTCAATTTAAAATAGTGAAGAATTTGTTTTTTTTTCTTTTATTTTTTTTCGTAAAGTGAAGTTGGTCAAGGGTGTTTCGCCCCGGGAGCATTGCTATAGCAACGGATGACGTCAAGTTCACGGGCGGCTGGTGCATTTTCGTTCAATAATTGCTGCTTTCGTAGCCCTTGCTTTATTTTGTTATAGCGTAGAAGGTTAAAGGTAAGATGCTATGCAATTTTTAGCACGCTCTACATGAAAAAAATATAAGAAATAAATTTCTCTAAATGCTTTACGAGTAACTTGACATTTAAAGCATTTAGTTTATTTTACTATGTACGCCGTTAAATTCATTTAAACCATAAACATACGCTATCTCAGATTTCATCTATTTTATATTTAAGTTAGACGAAGGTATTACAACTGTATTGTAGATAAATAATATATTTTTCTATAAGATAGAATGACTTGATATAATCATATTTGCTATTGATGATTGAACAATAATGTTGGTAACGAACCGATTTTCCTGGCGATAGGCACTGCCCAATATGCAGGCTTAAGTCCACCTGTGGGCAACTATGGGCTGTAAAAAAGTATAATTAAAAACATTATTAACGCTTGATAAAGAGTGTTTTATAGACAGCTTAGCCCGGGCTCAACGTTTAATTATTGATTATCACTAAAAGCTAATTAAAACGTCATTACCAATAATTACGTATAGGTAACATTAAAGCTACGCCATTAATATGTGATTACTGTAACACCGTTGTCATTTTATGCACAATTTTAATAAATCATTTGCATAAAATTATTCATTGTAATCGATTTGCTCTGCGTTCGATTGTTTTTTTTTCTTTTATTTTTTTTCGTAAAGTGAAGTTGGTCAAGGGTGTTTCGCCCCGGGAGCATTGCTATAGCAACGGATGACGTCAAGTTCACGGGCGGCTGGTGCATTTTCGTTCAATAATTGCTGCTTTCGTAGCCCTTGCTTTATTTTGTTATAGCGTAGAAGGTTAAAGGTAAGATGCTATGCAATTTTTAGCACGCTCTACATGAAAAAAATATAAGAAATAAATTTCTCTAAATGCTTTACGAGTAACTTGACATTTAAAGCATTTAGTTTATTTTACTATGTACGCCGTTAAATTCATTTAAACCATAAACATACGCTATCTCAGATTTCATCTATTTTATATTTAAGTTAGACGAAAGTATTACAACTGTATTGTAGATAAATAATATATTTTTCTATAAGATAGAATGACTTGATATAATCATATTTGCTATTGATGATTGAACAATAATGTTGGTAACGAACCGATTTTCCTGGCGATAGGCACTGCCCAATATGCAGGCTTAAGTCCACCTGTGGGCAACTATGGGCTGTAAAAAAGTATAATTAAAAACATTATTAACGCTTGATAAAGAGTGTTTTATAGACAGCTTAGCCCGGGCTCAACGTTTAATTATTGATTATCACTAAAAGCTAATTAAAACGTCATTACCAATAATTACGTATAGGTAACATTAAAGCTACGTCATTAATATGTGATTACTGTAACACCGTTGTCATTTTATGCACAATTTTAATAAATCATTTGCATAAAATTATTCATTGTAATCGATTTGCTCTGCGTTCGATTGTTTTTTTAGACAAAACTCCGATTGGTTAATGTTTATTTAAATTACTAGCTCTTCCCGTGCGGCTTCATCCGCATTAAATTATAACAACTTTATTTCATTTTTTACATTTGTGAGATTTTCAATTGCAAATGTCAAAATTCAAATGCACAAACGACAGCCAACTAACTTTGCTTTCTTAGTGTTGGCAGCTTGTAATTTGTGGTCCCTTTCCCACATTAGGTTATTTTCCAATTTATTTATCCCCTAAGTTTAATAGCTTGAAAATATATAGCCTAAAGCATGACGTAAGGCTATTTATTAAAAAAAGAATTATTCAAAAATATGCTGTAATTGCTGACATCTTAGGCAACAAAGATGTGTGTGTTTACGCTTTATTAAATTAGTATAACAATTTGCTACAAACGTCACGGACATCATTAAGATCGAGTCCCTTTTAATTATAAATTTGAATGTAACATTGAAAATCCTACCAATGTAGGATGTTAAAGGAGGATTGAATTTGCGGGCAATCTGATTAAAGATCATAGTCGTTTAGTAAAGTGAGCTCGAGGGAGAATTGAGAGGGATTCGAGTCCTTTAGACACTCAAGGGCTATCGATTAATCCTTCCTATATCCTCTAAACATGATAGTAAGATTTGGGACGACGTCCTGATAGTAAGGATGGAAGGGGAAATACCATTATATCATACTTCATACTAATATTTAAATGCGAAAGTTTAGATGGATGGATGGATGTTTGTTAGAGTTTGTAGCCAAAACGGCTGAACGGATTTCGATGTAATTTGGTATAGGTAGAGGATAGTCTGGAAGAACACATAGGCTCACTCACTCACTTTTGTTTTTTTTTATTCCACGCGGACGGAGTCAGGGGCGAAAGCTAGTTTTTCTATATATCCTCTGCTTTGTCAATATTGGACAAGCAGAACATTTTTACTAATTGCAAATGTTCATTTAGTCTACTCTACTTTAGCGTTTTGATGTCTACTTCATTAGTCGTCTTATCCTAAAAAGAAATAAAAGCTCTACCCTATTAAATTTGTAGTATTATTACTGTTCACCTATATACAAGATATATTGTACATAATATGCGGCCAAATTACCCTATAAATAATATCCAATCGCTTTACTGACATACGCAAGCGAAACAGCAGTTGTCGTATCGAATTACGGCCGCTTAATGTCTCGAATGTGGGTATACATTTGTATATCGCACCCTCAGGGCGGACGTCGAGTGTGAGACTGAATGACCTAGACCCGAGATGCAATCTTAAATAGGTCTCCGACGATGTATAAAAATCAAGCACTTTAATGCTAAGGTTTCATTTTATAAAAGCAGTTTATTTGAATTGCTAATTAGGTCTTTCTTTTGATCATCTGTTCAGGAAGTTAATCATTTTGCACGTAATTGAATCTTTGTGATATCTTCAACAGAATACTTCGCTTATCTCATTCTATTTCTTGCTGTCTTTCAGTCTACAATCTATTTAGAAGGACTAAGCATTTATTCTTTTGTTACATAAGTAAGTTATAAATTCTACTTAAAAAAACTCTAAATATAGGTATGTGACGTAGTGAATTTTGATTACGAACATTGACGCAACAGGACTCTATAGCAAAGCCATTCGGAGCTGTTTATTCAAACTGGACTAAACCCATCACTGAATTCTCCAGCGCTCGAGATTAGTCCCGTTCCAATTCTGTGAGTAGTTCCGACTGACATGCTCATCGTGGAGTTGTCCGAACTATCGACAGTCGATTGTTAACTGGATTTTACTTTGTCGATATCGATATTATGTAACGAGACATCTGTATACTTCTCTAAAAGGAATCCGTATTTAGTTTTTATTTAATTATGAGTTAATTCATATGCGATGTGAAAATTGTTCGGGAAGTCTTTTTAAATACTAGATTTAAAAGATATCTATTGATCTAGTCATTGTTTTCTTGTTATATCGTAGCATCGAAGATTATATCGTATTTTTGAATTTTTGACATTTCTTTTATTTTTAAATGTATCTGTCACAGAAACCACCCTTCGTTATTATCTCGCATAATTTAGTTCTAACTAAGCTATATAATCTAGACCAAATCCACGAGATAAATCACCGATAGCTTTGCCTAATAGCAGGCAATTAATCAAGGCCCGAGTATGCCATCGGCGATAGTGTTGCTCGTTTAGCACGGACTGGGTATTCAGGAATATTTAGATCATAGAAATTTCTAGAACGGTTACTAATTTTTATTCATGACTTTACTAGCTTTCGCCAGGGACTCCGTCCGCGTGGAATTAAAAAAAAACAAAAGCGAGTAGCCTGTGTTCTTCCAGGCTATCCTCTACGTATGTGCCAAATTTCCTCGAGATTTGTTCAGCCGTTTAGGCTAAAAACACTAACAAACATCCATCCATCCATCTAAACTTTCGCATTTATAATTTTAGTAAGATTGTGTTATCTATATCTATACTAATATTATAAAGAGGAAAGATTTGTATTTTTGTATGTATTGAAATAATTCGAATACTGGGCCGATTTTAAAAATACTTTCACCGTTAGAAAGGTAATTTATCTATGAGTAACATAGGCTATAATTTCACGCGGGTGAATTCACGAGCAATAGCTAGTTTATAATAGACGAGCTGTTGCTCGCGACTTCGCCCGCGTGAAATTACAAATATAACCTATTACGTTCCCTCTTTTTTTCAACCTATTACCAAAAGTATTAACTTAGTAGTTAGTAATCTACGTAATAACAGAAATCTACCGATGCAAGATTCCAAATTTCTAAGCCCGGTAGCTTGTAAGCTGATTTTTCGGTCACCCTTATTGTTTGTGTTCGCGATATCTTCTAAACTATTAGTCCAATTTAAATACTGTAAAGAACAATTTTATTCTACATTAAATTCTCCTGATAACAAACGCATTTATTTGAATAAGGATTAATATTGAAACCAATAAACAACGCTGCAAATAGCGTAAGTTTTTTAATTCATTTTGTAAACAAAAAAGTGGTTATTGTAAGAAAACCATTAAAGATAGATATATGCTATCGCGGACTTTTCTGTAGAACTTTTTGAGATCTACAATTCTTTCATACATCATTTTTATATACCTCTAACGGTTTAGGCAGCGTAAGCCGAGAAAAGTTAAAGTTTAGTGAATTTTTAACGCCGGCGTCCAGAAACACGCTGTTTATTAATAGTTCCTAAACATTAGTAATAATAAAATATAGCCTATGTTACTCACAGATAAATTACCTTTCTGATGGTGAAAGAATTTTTTAAATCGGCCCAGTAGTTTTTGAGTTATTTCAATACATACAAAAATACAAAAATACAAAGTTTTCCTCTTTATAATATTAGTATAGATATAGATTACTCTGTAGAATGCAATATTGTAATTTTGTGCGAAATATAGAAACAAAATCTGGTAAAATACTTTATTTTTATTATGCATTTTTATAATAGAACCTTTAAAAATTACAAAATAT
Source organism: Papilio protenor (assembly GCA_029286645.1). Taxonomy (NCBI): domain Eukaryota; kingdom Metazoa; phylum Arthropoda; class Insecta; order Lepidoptera; family Papilionidae; genus Papilio; species Papilio protenor. The sequence goes on along the minus strand of JAGSMZ010000004.1, from coordinate 1,980,512 downwards.
GAAATTTCCTATATTCTGGAATAAGAATATAAGACATCAACATTTCCACTCATTTGTCATATAATATTTATATGGCATATTAAAAACAATACTGCGATAAACAAAGATAAATTTATAATACGAGTCTTGACCTCTTTATCAAAAGATACGTACTTTGCGCTTCAAATTATTGTTGTAGATATAAAAATCTAATTAACTGAAAGCTAACTATTAATGTCGATCTTAGTTTTTATCACACTATATGCTTTGATTACAGATAATATCAAAAAAAGTATTAACGAATAAATATAGTTTTATTACTATAAAAATTGTATTTTTGGTTCACTGAATCACTATTTTTGGTTCACTGAATCACATGTAGGTTATGCAATTATTTGGTCGTTTATTAAATTTTAACTAACTGTACACACTGAACGCATCCTAATTCGATATACGTCGCTTGCTAAATTCGTTATAGACCTTAATAGGATTTAAAACTTAATAACATTGAGTGATTTTAGGGATTAACATTTATTTAAAAGCGTCAATAGAATAATGGTTAGGTTCAACTAAAAACCATGTCATGGCACAAGCCCAGAACTTAGATGACATGTAGTTAATTTAAAAATCTGCAGATATTTAAAAAAAGCGATAAATTACCCGTTTAAAAGTATACAGTGCTGAATCACCAGAGCAAATTTTTGGTTACTTTTTTTAACTGGCATTTAGCTGTTGAATGTTTGTAAAACCGAAATAAACACTACAACTATAAGCTAAGATGAATAAAAGATTCAAGTCAAAGATTCTTCTGAAATTCTTTACAAGAAATATGATATACGATATCAATATCTATCCGAGTAGTTTTTATTTAACATCAGTGACATACTTGATATACTGGCCTAGAATTCCGTTGGCCATCTTAGCGGCCCAAATGCGACCTCTTTAACGACCGACTTTTTTTAGGGCGAACTAAACAGAATCGAAAATAATGCTTCCATTATTAGCTTATGTAATAAAAAGAAACGTTGAGGTAATATATTCTATAAGTTTGAAGATTAAATATGAAAATTCATTTGCTAGATTCCGATTTATAATACTAGATTATACCCTCGATTACGTCTATACGGAATTAAAATATAACGTAGTAATTAGCGTATATGTTCTTCAAGCCTATGTTCTACATTTAAACCTTTTATCGAGATCTGTTAAACCGTTCTGTAGATAACCTATAACAAACTACCATCTCATCATCACCAGCTCACTATACGTCCTCACTGAGGGGCTCGGACACTATCCTATGTTAGGGTGACTAGGCCATAGTCTCACTACGTGTTGGTTGACTTCACACATGTCTCTAAATTCCTTCGGCGATATGTGCAGGTTGCATCACCATATTTTCCTTCACCGTAAGAACGTCGTGTAAATTATGTACATATGAAATTCGAAAAATCGAAAACCACATTGGTACATGGCGGGATTCGAACCCAGGACCTGTGGATTACAAGTCAAGTACTCAAACCTCTGAGCCACCGACGCTCTTCCATCTAAACATTCGCATTAGTAAGAAGTCAGATTAGCAACGTATACAAGTTCATGTACAGTGTAAAGACTACGCTTGTAGTGGTAACCCATTATACTAGCGTCTGTGTGTTCAAGACATAACAAGAGTACTCAAATTAGTACGTAAATGTTCCTCGCAATTAGGCATACAAGTGGGCACGTTGCTTGCATGTTTTATCACAAGTCTCCATTGACTAAACATGTATAAAAACAGATTGTTTTCCCTTTCATTCTTCATGAAAAATCTTAGATATCAGTATGTTTTTGTACAATGGAAACGCAAGTAAGATAAAACGTCAATACACGAAGGCAAGAACTGAAAAGTAATACGCAACGCATTGTGCAGTAAGTACTAACGTACAATAGAGGTACAATTGTGGTCTCAAAACTTCAAGTATTCCAATATGAGCTGTAACTTAATAGAGTTAAAATACAAAATCGAATGAAAGTTTGTACACGAAATGCGTAGTAGTATAAAACATTGTTATGCTTGATAAAGGTAAGCCAGAAAATATGTTAGGAAAACATATTTTTTACGGCGATCATGCGGATGATGTTGGTTTATGAGAAGGGTTGGGAAGTGGCCCTTATTGCTATTTATGTTAGCTTAGATGGTTATTTACAATAGACGTTAAAAAGCTGTTTCGCAAAACAGTTTTTTCTTCATTTTCTCCTAAACCTTGGCTACTTATATGGATTTCGTTGAATAATTCTAATACAAAAATGTATTATTTATGGTTTTCTAAAATTACTACTACCAATACTATGTTATTTTACTAATATTATAAAAACGAAAGTTTGGATGGGTGGATGGATGTTTGTTAGAGTTTGTAGCCTAAACTACTGAATGGATCTCGATGAAATATGGCATAGATGAAGAGGATAGTCTGGAAGAACACATAGGCTAATCACTTTTGTTTCTTTTTTTTAATTTTGCGGGAACGTAGTTGCGAAAGCTAGTTAATAATAAAACAATCATCCCCTCTGTATGTTATACGGTTCATTGGTTCGAGAAATTGAATGGTTTAGGATGATATTATTTTATTTATTTATGTCAAATGCAATACAGTAATCGAGTTTTATTTTCCATTTTTAAATCGACAAAAACAAATGATACAATCGGGGAAACTGACGTTGTTCCAACTTCCAAATATACAATCATTTGAACATTTTGAAACGAAACGCAAAACACAAATCAATACAATGCAGCTTATGTCCGTATAAAAAAGTCGATTAGTGATACACTCACTGAAATCTAATTAGTTATGTGTAGGAAGAGACAGATTTGTCTCCTTGCAATGCACAAGGCAATTTTCCCTGAAGTGGCACACCGCGGAATTCCGCGACTGTCCCTTAAAGTAAATTGGGTTCCAGTCACAACCAACGATTGCTAACATAATAGTACTACGTACACGGTTAATGATTCATCCAATAAAGACGTACATTAAATAATGATTCACGAACTTAGTGACAAATGACTCAGATAATTCTAACCTGTTATGTATAGGTACCTATTTTTCTAACCGCATTAAGTACACAATGATTGCAACAAAATACGTAACATAATACGAGTTTTAGAATATGAAATAATGGAAAAACACAATTTGGTATACCGCATAATGTTGACGTAAAACGTAAAATCTTGTTTTTAGCTTTTTGACAAGTTTTACAGACTTATTTAGATAAGTAAGCTAAAAACTAATCTGACTGATATTATAAATGCGAAAGTTTAGATGGATGGATGGACGTTTGTTACTACTTATCTCCAGAACAGCCCAATATATATCGATGAAATTTGGCAAAGATGTTAAAGAAAGTGGGAGAATACATAGGCTTCTTTTGTTTTTTTAATTCCACGCGGACGGAGTCGTAGGCCAAAGCTAGTATTCTTTTAACATAGTATTATTTTTGTTGATAAATTTCTTTTGTTTGTCGAAATTTAACTTATTATAGTAACTTTGTGGCGACTATGAGTAAATAGAAAATTCTCAAGCTTGCTAAATATCAGAAGGCTTTAAAAGTCCCATGCAGACTGCTGTCGTAATGTTATTAACACTGGCCTTCGTGACAGTTGCAAACAAAAATAAACGCTATTATATGTAATATAGGATGGAAAATCGCTAGACATTAGTCGAGGTCACGTTGCATAATGTTGACACTCGTAGCCCATGCTCGGTGCGTCGAAGCGGTGGGAGTGATTTACGTTACTATGGATTCTCGAACGTACCTTCTTCACTTTTACTTCGTACGTGACACGAATTTAGATCGAGTTTAGTGTGTTATGAATACGTCATTGTTTAGCGAATTTTGTACTGCAAAAATAATTGTATAGTACCTATAAATTTTTACTAATAAAAACAAAACATAATAAAAAACAGATTTTTTAATTTCAAAATCAATTACTTTTTTTCTTATGTATTATTTGAAACTGTTTAGTTTCTTGTTAGTTTTATCGAAAAATTATAGTAATTCGATATTTACGCTTGACCCAAAACACGCGCGTCATCTACAATGCAAATACCTGTTTTAGAGGTCTGTCGTAATAGAAAAGAAGTAGTGAAAGTTTTTATAAGGCGTAGTATTTGAATCGATTTAAATATAGCAGATTCGCGAAGTTTTAAGTAATATTTCATCGATGCTTAAATAAAATAAAATAGATTTCAAAGTGAGATATTTTTGTTGTAGAAAGTAAAACAAACAAGTTATTTTTGATACTTTTTCCTCCTTTTTAATAAAAACAATTACGTAAATATATTTTTTACCTTTGAGAGAACAATGAAAAAATTAATAAGAATGCATTTTAATAAAAGTCGATTAAAGCTTTATTAAGTTATTCAGTTTAAAACCATCTGCAAACGACAAGGTTTTAATTATGAACAAGGCGTTTTCCGGGATTTTCCTGGTTTTATTTTCCGAATGATTAAGGAACCATCGTACGGTCTGACATTTTTAGGTTAACCATTTCAGTGGAGCGGTTGCAACTTGAAAATCACTCGTAACTTTTATTTAATAGTTAGAAACGTTCGATGCGGCAAATCAATTTTAAATTTCATGTTCAAGTTATTTTCTATTTACATCAACTACTTCAACACCAATCGTAGAAAGATAATCTTATTAAAGATCATCATCAACATCATCATCATCATCAACTTGCCCTTATCCCTTATGGAGCAACACAGTATCTATGTGTTGCTCTTTCATACATCTTAATAAGATAATCTTATTCAATCATTTCTTCTGGGACTATCAGTCAATCAATTCAGTTGAATTTTACAGTTTCTTTATGTTAAGTATTGGTTGCTTTAGACTACTTTCACCAAAGTCTTTGCTTGCTAAGAGAGTCCATCAAAAATCTTCCTTGCTTGTTCATTTAAGTAATTATTATACAACTCTGAGTATAATAAAGTATACATAACTATCACTTGATGGTAATACTCATAAACAATATTACCACGATATAATATTGCTAATATTCGAATTCTATTAAAGAATTTTTAACCAATACAATGTCCTCTAAATTGCCTTAAATAATAACATCTCAAATCTGGGCCACAGTTACGCCCTGCGTACTGACTCATGAAATAGCATAATAAAGGGATGTGGAGCAAGAAACATGCCTTCTTATTTTGGACTTGTTCCATATTTTCCTTATATTTAATAGAATTTGATATATTTTCCTGGTCTCTTCGAGAAAAATATAATTTTAATGAAATCGTTGCTACATATAATATATTTTTTGCTTTTATCTCCACTTTAGTTAGTGCAATGACATACCAAAATTATGCTAGTAAAATCATGGTTGACTAGTTGAACGAACATCTTTCAACAAAAAACTGGTCAACGATAATACTTCGCGTATATTTAATGGGCTTAACTTAATACAGGAGGCAACTTAGTCGAGTATCACAGCAATGTTAATAACTTATAAGCGAGTTAAATTAATTGAAACCTTACGACGTAATATAACAATGTTTAATGCAACCATGACATTCCGCCGTGGCATATATAGTTGTCTCTGTCGTTTCCAAAAGAATGAAAAAGACGGAAGATTAAAATACTCCGATGATGGAAACACATCAAGATCGACCTTAAACAAACCTCGGTAATGCGTTGCGGTATAAAAAATTGTTTGTATAAAAACTGTTATTTAATACACGGTGGGACAATTTACATTATTGTATCTTTAATGGAACAATAAAGAAAAACACTTTTTCATGTTTTATCCCACACTTGTGTAATTATCAGACGGAACGTATTCCCCAATGCGACAATATGATCCTTTGGGAACGTACTCGTATATCATCAGGTAACTTTTGTCATCATCTCCCCTGCCTTATCCTACTCCCGTAGGGTCGGCGCACCGGGTTTTCTTCCTCCAAATAACTCTATCATACGTCATCTCAGTCATCACTCCCTTCTTGATCATGTCACCTTTCACGTAATCCATCCATCTCTTTCTAGGTCTACCTCTACCGGTGTACCCCTCCACCTGCATAACTAACGTCCTTCTTGTTACATCAGGTAACTTTTGTATTGAAAGTATACTCTCATACGGTGAAGAAAAACATTGTGATGCAACCTGCACATATCGGCGAAGAAATTCAAAGATATGTGTAAAGTCAACCAACACGCAGTTGGCCAGCGTGGTTGACTATGGACACCCTAACTTAGATTCCGAGCTTATCAGTGGGGACTTATAGTGGTGATGATGTTCTATACAAGTTTATAAACATTCAAATGTTTTATGCGTTATCTTATGTTTAAGAAATCATTATACAGAATGATCTCCGTTAATATCTCTATAACACACGATGACCCTTACCTTAACCTGTGACGTCTTTATGGCCGTAATAACTTGGCCTTAATTTCGCTGTCAACAGCAGAAATGAAGTCATTAGCTTCAGTCTGGCCTTATTTTATGATATAATTGATTATAGTCCGTATAATAAGAAAATGTTATAACAATGGTAGCTTCGTTTGTATTTTCATATTTCATGTAGAACCGGGACTTTGATAATTTCGTGATTTATCTGTGACTAGCTGTTCCCGTACGGCTTCAACCGCATGGAATTATAAAAACTTTATTTTATTGTTTATATTTGTCAAATGTCAAAATTCAAATGCATAAATGACAACCTTGCTTCCTTGATGTTGGCAGCTTGTAGTTTATGGTCCCTTTCCCAAATTAGGGTTTTTATCCAAAATATTTACCCCCTAAGTTTAATGGCGTGAAAATATATAGCCTAAAGCGTGACGTAAGTGTAGGGCTTTTTATTAAAAAAAGAATTATTCAAAAATATGCTGTAATTGCTGACATCTTAGGCAACAAAGAAATGTGTGTTTACGCTTTATTATATTAGTATTCAAAAATATGCCGTGATTGCTGACATCCTGCGCCACGAAGTAGTATGTGTTTACGCTTTATTTTATTAGTATAGGTATATATTTATGAGTAATGGTTTTTATATTATACATTTGGTGAATTGATTATTTTGTTGAAAATATTCTTGTTATCAATGGTCATAAGCTGTTCTTTATTATAAAAAATATTGTACTGTTCCATTTGTGTTGTGTTCTATAAAAATACTTCAGCGGAGGCGCGGAAAAAACTTCGCGAAATCTCATTAAAGTTTATTGTTTGCGTTGGAAATTACCTTCGTTGTTAGCAGTACTTTTACACTGTAAAGACCTTTGGAAATAAAGAAGGAAATCGCTTTAGCGGAAACCTTACTTGCACCGTAACACAATACTTCAATGTCTGCTTGTATTTTCTGAAGTGAATTTACCGACGGTACAACGACACTGTTGAGCTCGAGAATTAGTTTCTAAACGAGTCTACTCCTTTTATGTTTTTACTCGTTTCACTTCTTCATAATATGTTCTCGTAGATAGAACATAGAAATAGGTCTTCAATTTTTAACAAAATTTAGAACATCACACAGTTTTAATAGAATACAATTTTAATATTTTAGTGTTGATTAGAATTGTGTCCTGAACAAAGGATGCCAGAAGTGTTACAAAGGCGGGCTCTGTATTGTGACGTCACAGTTGCCGTATTGTTACTCAAGGAGGGCCTCGAGGGCCTCGAGTGATACGCTACCTACTAAAGCTTTGATGAAAACTAACAGACAACACGACTGCATAATAGTTTCTCTATTAACATCTAATATACGTTCTTGAGAAATGTTTATAAAACGCGAAGACAAATTAAATTTTAGATAGCAATAACTAGAATTATTGGTTTAAATTTGGGTAACAGGATGTCAAACCTAGAGAGACATAAATGATACATATAATAGAATGGATAATAAATTATTGTTGTAAGTAGAGGTTAATAATCTAGAAAGCAAAGGCTTGGAATTTAAAGATAAACTATTTCAGCAATCGTAAATCGATCTCTTTCTGAAGTTTCTCTTTAAATTCCAAGTCTTTGCTTCTTTATTGTTTCAAGCATTTCTTTCCAACGCTATACAAAGATATATGTGACTACCTCAGTACATTTTTACTGCGAGCCTCTAGTAGCACATTATTCAAAGTCACGTCTACTTTTTTACTCGAGCCCTTATCTCAATTCAATATTCATTAACATATTAACCATAGAATTTTAAAAATGAAATAGAATTATAAGATGTTCTTCTCTACCTGTTTTAAAAAAGATGACGTTATTTCGTTAAACAGGATGAACAAATGAATAAATCATAGATTGTGATCGATTAGGGCCTTTCTTTAATCTCTTGAGTCTAATAAGGTACTGAAGGCGTTACGCTGTGTAACGTATAAGGCAAGCATTCATGCAGTTAGTACATATCACGGGAAGCATTCAACGAACCACTCGATGTTAATGTTACACCTCGTAACATAAGATTGCGTACGGTCAGTACCTTTAAAGACAAGAATAGGTTTTTTTGTTAATCATTTCGTTTAAAGCGCCTCATTTCATTCTTTAATACTAGACATGAATCAAAGGTACGCATCAAAGTCCCTTTTCATTGCTCCGCTCGTGTTGTTCGTCGCACTTGATGTTCGCAGTGGGGTTTAGTTTGAAGTAAAATGATTAGGAAATAGCGTTTCAAAGACATCAATTATGTTTAGAAAATATAATTATATTGGTTTATTAAACAACTAGCTTTTGCCCGCGACTCCGTCCGCGTGAATTTTAAAAACAATGATAAAGAAATGAAAAAATATAGCCTATGTTACTCACAGATAAATTACCTTTCTAACGGTGAAAGAATTTTTAAAATCGGCCCAGTAGTTTTTGAGCCTATTTATTACAATCAAAGTTTTTCTCTTTATAATATTATTATATAATAGTATAGATTATTTTTTGTATTTCGTATTTCGTCTGAATGAGGGTTTGTTGTCGAGGTACGTTAATGTTTAACAAATCAGTACGATTTATAGCAATGCCTGCGAGGCGATGCTTTCCTAAGTTATTTAATTAAGAAAATTGCAAGCACCTGTTAACTTAATTTGTGTCAAATTACAGTGTCAAAGTGTTGAAGTGATACATCGAAAACGTTAAGTTTTTTGTGATGAAAAAGTGACCCCGAATGCTGATATTATATGGAATTCTTTTTATATGAATCATGGTAAGTTTTTGTATACTCTTAAGTAAATTGTTAAAAATAGTTCTTGCTGTAAGATTCTAAAAATACAAAGCAACTTTTATTTGCATCAAAATTTCAAATTTTTTACGCCACATTTTTTTTATTATGTAAAATTATATTTAATATTTCGTCCATTTAAAAGATAAACTATTTCAGCAATCGTAAATCGATCTCTTTCTGAAGTTTCTCTTTAAATTCCAAGTCTTTGCTTCTTTATTGTTTCAAGCATTTCTTTCCAACGCTATACAAAGATATATGTGACTACCTCAGTACATTTTTACTGCGAGCCTCTAGTAGCACATTATTCAAAGTCACGTCTACTTTTTTACTCGAGCCCTTATCTCAATTCAATATTCATTAACATATTAACCATAGAATTTTAAAAATGGAATAGAATTATAAGATGTTCTTCTCTACCTGTTTTAAAAAAGATGACGATATTTCGTTAAACAGGATGAACAAATGATTAAAATCATAGATTGTGATCGATTAGGGCCTTTCTTTAATCACTTGAGTCTAATAAGGTACTGAAGGCGTTACGCTGTGTAACGTATAAGGCAAGCATTCATGCAGTTAGTACATATCACGGGAAGCATTCAAAGAACCACTCGATGTTAATGTTACACCTCGTAACATAAGATTGCGTACGGTCAGTACCTTTAAAGACAAGAATAGGTTTTTTTGTTAATCATTTCGTTTAAAGCGTCTCATTTCGTTATTTAATACTAGACATGAATCAAAGGTACGCATCTAAGTCCCTTTTCATTGCTTCGCTCGTGTTGTTCGTCGCACTTGATGTTCGCAGTGGGGTTTAGTTTGAAGTAAAATTATATTTAATATTTCGTCCATTTTTAAACGATAGCGAATCTTAATTGAAAACCTCCACAATAGCAAAGCAATTAATTGCAAACAAAGAATAATCTTGCTGGTATTTATATCAGCTATTGTCTAAAGATATATAGAGAAAAAAATTAAAAATGCTTAATTGTTAACTACTTAAAACCAATTGGTAATTTCGGTCAAATGTTAGCAATAAAAACACTATACTGAGCAATGTAATTAGAGCCACAGCTTTTTTTTTTAATTATTAAAAAATGCTTAATTGTTAACTACTTAAAACCAATTGGTAATTTCGGTCAATTGTTAGCAATAAAAACACTATACTGAGCAATGTAATTAGAGCCACAGCTTTTTTTTTATTATGTAAAATTATATTTAATATTTCGTCCATTTTTAAACGATAGCGAATCTTAATTGAAACCCTCCACAATAGCAAAGCAATTAATTGCAAACAAAGAATAATCTTGCTGGTATTTACATCAGCTATTGTTGTCCAAAGATATATAGAGAAAAAAATTAAAAATGCTTAATTGTTAACTACTTAAAACCAATTGGTAATTTCGGTCAATTGTTAGCAATAAAAACACTATACTGAGCAATGTAATTAGAGCCACAGCTTTTTTTTTATTATGTAAAATTATATTTAATATTTCGTCCATTTTTAAACGATAGCGAATCTTAATTGAAAACCTCCACAATAGCAAAGCAATTAATTGCAAACAAAGAATAATCTTGCTGGTATTTACATCAGCTATTGTTGTCCAAAGATATATAGAGAAAAAAATTAAAAATGCTTAATTGTTAACTACTTAAAACCAATTGGTAATTTCGGTCAATTGTTAGCAATAAAAACACTATACTGAGCAATGTAATTAGAGCCACAGCTTTTTTTTTATTATGTAAAATTATATTTAATATTTCGTCCATTTTTAAACGATAGCGAATCTTAATTGAAAACCTCCACAATAGCAAAGCAATTAATTGCAAACAAAGAATAATCTTGCTGGTATTTACATCAGCTATTGTTGTCCAAAGATATATAGAGAAAAAAATTAAAAATGCTTAATTGTTAACTACTTAAAACCAATTGGTAATTTCGGTCAATTGTTAGCAATAAAAACACTATACTGAGCAATGTAATTAGAGCCACAGCTTTTTTTTTAATTTACTAAAAGTTCAAGTTATAATTTTCTTAGACAAACATTTTTCTGAAGGTGAAAGATGAAATGTAACCAACATCGCTTGTAGCGCTCTTGAAAAAGTTATAGCCTATGTTACTCACAGATAAATTACCTTCTAACGGTGAAAGAATTTTTAAATCGGCCAGTAGTTTTTGAGCCTATTTATTACAAAGTTTTTCTCTTTATAATATTATTATATAATAGTATAGATTATTTTTTGTACATCGTGTTTCGTCGGAATGTTGGTTTATTGTCGTGGTATGTTAATGTTTTATAAATCAGTACGATTTATAGCAATGCCTGCGAGGCGATGCTTTCCTAAGTTATTTAATTAAGAAAATTGCAAGCACCTGTTAACTTAATTTGTGTCAAATTACAGTGTCAAAGTGTTGAAGTGATACATCGAAAACGTTAAGTTTTTTGTGATGAAAAAGTGACCCCGAATGCTGATATTATATGGAATTCTTTTTATATGAATCATGGTAAGTTTTTGTATACTCTTAAGTAAATTGTTAAAAATAGTTCTTGCTGTAAGATTCTAAAAATACAAAGCAACTTTTATTTGCATCAAAATTTCAAATTTTTTACGCCACATTTTTTTTATTATTTATTTATAATTTGTCCTAATTATATAATAGATTTACACGACATACATAGAAAAATAACAACAACAGTAGACACATACTTTTTTTTTATTTTTTGTAAATATTTTATCATAATTAAAATTACTGCCTTATCATTGACATGATAAAGTACCATAAATTACGATTCATCGTACATTAAAATTAATTACAAAAATGCGTTATTGACTCTTTCTGATAATCTCAAACTACAAACACAGTTGTTGTAATTTTTATATTTATTGAATTAAAAAATATACAGCAACAATATAATAATTAAAGTAAATATATTTATATTAAAAATTGTTAAAATCCAAGCAATTCATTAGCTTAATGTAATTCGTAGATAAACATTTTGTAAACAGCAAAAGTTTTCCTAGAAATAGGAATGTAACTTAAAAGAGCTTTTTATTCGTTGTTAATTAAAGTAAATGAAATGTAAGCATTTCAAATTCGCTGTAACTCGACCACTTTACGGACATCTTAATTACTCTAGCTGTACTCCTACCTCCTTTTTACTTCATAGTGTTTTCTCTTGACTTTTCATACCGAAACACAGGCATAAAAATGTCATTCTCTTACAGAGATCATAATCTATACTAATAATATAAAGAGGAAAGATTTGTATTTTTGTATGTACTGAAATAACTCAAAAATAACTGGGCCGATGTCAAAAATTCTTGCACCATTAAAAAGTTACGTTATCAGTGTGCAACTAAGCCGGTTTTTACTATTTTTTCTAAGTTCCACGCTGACGAAGTCGAGAGCAACAGCTAGTTTGTTATAATCTGACTAAAATGGAGAAATCATCATATTGCGGAAAAAGATGGAACTAATTTCATTAAAAAGTGATGGTAATGAAGCAGATTGAAGCGCCTCCAGGCTAGAATTTTGTATTCTTGGTTATGCTTTACTCACAGCAATAGAATTGAATATTATTATTCTAATATATTTGTTTTAACTAGACTTTTATATGTCGTTGCCTGGGAAATAAAGGAACCCTGAATAAAGGGTACAGAGTGTATAGTACATTGTGTACAGTACAAAGTGTATAGTACAGAGTGTATAGTACAAAGTTTACAGTACAGAGCATACAGTTTAATGTCTACAGAGTGGTAATTGCAGTGTTTATAAATGGCTGTCATGTGCCATTACCGACGTGTTATTAACCTTCCTTTGTAACAGGGTTTCTTTGTTTTCAAAGTAGCTATCATTCTTTTAGCACTTATAGAAACCTTTTAGATTGATATTTTAGGAGATGTTAGTTTGTTGAGTATACTCCATCGATAGGAGATTAACAAATTTCAATTGTTCAAATGTTTTACCATTTTATTTTCATGTTAGTTAACTTTAAAACTTAATCAAGGCTTAGAAAGGTTATTTCCTTTTGTAATCATAATTCAATTATTTTTTTCAATAGTAGCTCGTTTCGTGTTTTTTAAAGTTTTTCATTGTTATATAACATCGTAAAATTTAAGAGGATTCTTTTCCAGTCACGGATAATATAAATGTAAGTAAAAGCAGTGAACGGTCTTTTTTATTTTTAATTCGTGGAGCGTTGTTTAAGCAGTTCATTTCAATGGAACGAGACAACGCTGTGAATTTTTTAATACACAATTCGTTTTAGTGTTTCGAATTATTTTATTCCTACAGTTATCCTCGGTTCTTTTACTATTATAATTGTATACATTTTAGATTTAAATACTAAAATTTATTCTTTAGATGAATTTATTTGATAAATGTACAGTATTATTAAATGCATCTTTACTTCTGAATGTTACATAAAATTTAGTGCAATTCGTTTTAATTTATTGACTTTTTTTATAATATGAGGTGGGATATTTCCCCTTCCTATGCGTCTCCTCCACCGTCAAATCCACTTTCCCTTCCCATCCATTCCTTATAAGAAAAGGGTGGTAAGAGAAAGGGACTTTAATTAGGCCTCCGGCACCACAATCATCAGACGAAACGCGGAATTGCTCCCACTTCACGCCTGTCTTCTGTGTGGTCGTGATATAACACCAAGCGAGCCGGCCAATTCGTGCGAAGATGTTAAAGCGGGCTCTACCACTGTTACACGTACTTAAATTTACAATTTACAATTCATACACAGAGATGTTTAACGGTCATTGAGCGTTACATTAGTAATGATTTATGAAAAAAAAAACTACATTTCAATAATTCGTTTGTCAGATGTTAATCTGGTGAATCTATCCAAAAATACTTCGAATTGAATTAGGAAGTTGGTTGCATCGTATTTTTTACCGCACCTATCCTTGACTATCGAACTATGAGAGTAAATAGAACAGAAATAACGCACGGCAAGGTCTTTATTCAATTGAATGATTATACCAAAGTGATTGACACAACGCTCTTTTACAGCGATACACATGTACAGTTAATGGGTTTGAGAATATTATAAAAATGATCTTATCTTACTTATATTATAAATGCAAAAGTTTAGATGGATGGATGTTTGTTAGAATTTGTAGCCCAAACGGCTGAATGGATCTCGATGAAATTTGGTATAGATGAAGAGGACAATCTGGAAGAACACATAGGCTACTTATTTTTGATTTTATTTAATTCCACGTGGACGGAGCCACTGGCGAAATCTAGTCTATCATAAAGACTGTAAATATATGCTACTAGCGATTGATCGCGACTTCGTCCACGTGAAATTTAAAGATATAGCCTATGGTACAGATAAATTACCTTTCTAACGGTGAAAGAATTTTTACAAACGGCCCAGTAGTTTTTAAGTCATTTCAAATACATAGAAAAATACAAATCTTTCCTCTTTATAATTTTAGTATAGAAGTATATATTAGAATTGTACATTGTCTGTGCTATAACATTTAAAAACGAGTTATTAGTCTAGTTTTATTGCAGAAAAACTATGAGCTAAATAATTTATGTAGACTTTGGTAATTGTACCAATTAAAATAAAATACAACAAGACGTTTGTTATCTTTTTCTGTTATTTTTAGTCTAAGCACAAAGGAAAAGAAATCTTCTTAAGAACTTTAACTAAGGAAGTGCCGGAAAAAGCAACTTTAAACTTTCAATTGCGAAGAAGCCAATTGTAAAATAAAATTCTTTTGTTAAAAGATTTATTTTCTCTTCTCCAGTCTCAGGTTGATTAATGTAATAGTTAACACGTATACATTACGTAGTACTGAATTACATTCAAATTGTGCAATACAATCTTACTAATATGAATGCGAAAGTTTAGATGGATGGATCAATGTTAGATTTGTAGCCTAAACTGATCTTGATAAAATTTGACATAGATGTAGAGCATAGTCTGAAAGAATACATAGGTTACTTACTTTTCAATACCACGCGGACGGAGTCACAGGTGAAAGCTAGTCTATCAATATAAATATCCAGACTTGCAGAATTCCAGATTATTAGAGATACCTTTCATTGACGCAAAATCCATTGTCAATGCAAAAGTCAATCGCTTTATCTGAAGCCTGATAAATGCGGCACAAAAGAATCTTTTGTACTTTGAGGTTATAACGTTAGCATGGACATCGTCAGCTGATGATTAAGGGGGAGACTGATGACTAAAGGGGAGACTGATGACAAAGGGGGGGGGAGGCAGAGTGCCCACCCCCTCTGGTGACGCCTATTATCATTAGTAATTAAAAGCTTATTTGCTAAGTAATATTTTTTACTGCATGACCAAATTACATGTATTTCGTCTGTCATATAATTTGTAGAAGCTTATGTAATGTAAATGGTACATTACATAAATTAACGTATAAATATTTAAAATACATTGAGTCGACATGTGACGGACACAAATGGTCTCGTTAAAGCCGAGCTTTGATATGTTGGAGCGGAGATAGCTCGAAAATCATATTCATTTTTGGAACATGCTGTATATTAAATGGTGAACAATAAAAACGTAAGGGAGTAGTAAATAAGTCATTCAGTTTATATTGAATTTAAAACAGTCTAAAGAATTTTTTTTTAAACAAAATTAAAGTCGACACGAAGTTTTTTTGCAAAGCACAGCAATGAATTTTCTTTGCCTTTGCCTTTTGTGTCAAGACGACTGTTTACTGACTAAAGGATCAAACTTTTTCATTTCTTTATTTTTCTTATTATTGTTGCGAAAACATTTATTTCTACTTCAAAGTAAATTGTTGCAACTCACACTATAATACACTGAACAGTTTGAACCATATTTTCCTTTTTAAAATAATACTAGGAAAACCCACAGTGAAACTGGTATTACATATGGATTTAAATACACGACTATGAGTAAGTTCAGGGACATAAATTACATATGCGTAATGTACAAAACTGGAAACCAAACAATATTAACTATTTCAATTTGAGTAAATTTGATTAGCGCCTTTCATAATTTAAGGGCAATTTATTAATTCTAAAGACTGCCATACACGGACAGCGATAAATCAGTAACAGCTTCACGAGGTCGAAGTCGTACGATTATTAGCAATTAACGTTCGCCGTACGGACGACGCGGGTGGCTAAAGAAGCAGTCCGTGTACAACGACCCTAAGCAAACTTCAGTCCTGTCCTTGTACGTGGAGATTTAATTTCCTCATTCCCGTCGGTCCCGGATCCGTATTACTAAAGACTGCTGATTGCTTTCCTCATATGCGAGTTATTGTTAAGGGATTTAACTGAAATGTTGGCGTAGACTCAATGTATAGTTACTATTAGATTTTGTAGTATGGTTTTTATACATTTTATACTCTTTGACCCTGCGTTATAAACACTACATAACTAAGCTAGAAAACTAAACGTCCATGGAGTAGAAACAAGTTTAACAAGTCTACATTACGTGCATTTCAAGCCCTCGACATAATTATACACGTTATAAACTTGCAAGGTCACGTTGCAGTCAAGGACAAAAAGAACGCATAATATATTATAGAGTAAATCACGCCTATATTAAAAATAAGCAATCAAATTATTATTTCTCTTATCTTATTAACTGAATACGATCGGACTTATAAAACGACTAGCTTTCGCCCGCAACTCAGTCCGCGTGGTATTTAAAAAAACAAAAGTATGTTGCCTATGAGTTCTTCCAGTGTATCCTCTACATGTATTTCAAATTTCATAGAGATCCGTTTAGCCGTTTATGCTACAAACTCTAACAAACATCCATCCATCTAAACTTTCGCATCTATAATATTAGTAAGATTTTCGAAAGAGATCCTTCGACATAGTCAAGCGCACCGTTAAGATATTAAATACCAAAAACGACAAGCATACATACGTAGTACAAAAAGGTAGTTTTACCTCTTGCTTTTATTCCACATATTACGTAAAATAATTCTCCTACTTTTCGCAGACGTCTCGCAAACGTGCCCTCATACTCGGAGCTTACAACAAATAACTATAAAATACGACGGACGTATTATGAATACGAATGAGAACATGCAATTTATCACTTTCGAAACGATTCTGACCCTAAATTACACATAGCGTACTAAGAAAAAAATGTTTTACGTCACAAGGTGAACGTTTAAATCTATACTTCTATACTATTATAATAAAGCGTAAACACACACTTCTTTGTTGCCTAAGATGTCAGTAATTACAGCATATTTTTGAATAATTCTTTTTTTTAATAACAAGCCCTACATTTACGTCATGCTTTAGGCTATATATTTCACGCCATGAAACTTAGGGGGTAAATATTTTGGATAAAAACCCTAATGTGGGAAAGAGACCATAAGTTGTTGCCAACATCAAGAAAGAAAGATTTCTAAGGTTTGTACAAATGTAAACAATAAAATAAAGTTTTTTATTATTTCATGCGGATGAAGCCGCACGGGAACAGCTAGTGTTATATACTTTTAACGTAATATTGTACAAAGCAGAGAATAGGGCTATTTACTTATTTCATGATTAGACGTCCGACTTTCAATTGGTCAATTGCTATAGATTGCAAACATCAGACAAAAACATATAATATAAATGTATTATAATTATCTATATCTACTACATAATTAAAAGACTGTAAAATCTATAATCAGAATAGAACAGAAATACATCGATCAGTTTCTACCGCTCATATTTTATTTAAAAAAACTTTAAAACTAACAACGTTACAAATCCATTGGATTTGCTCGTAGCACAACAAAAAGGATAAAAGAGTAAACAAAAGAACATAAAACATGTTTTTACAAACGATTTATCGTTCACCCGTTCTACGTCCCCCTCGAGAAACGCTGAAGCGCAAATCTGCAGTACAGCTTCAGCGCTCCTTTAAATTTCTCCAACAAATAAATATATGCGCTCCTCGACTACAGTTGTGAATGCGACTGCGGTAAACTGAGGCGTTATTCTGTTCGCAACTTTTCCACTTTAACTTTAGAGTTCAATTTACAATGGCAAGTTTAAATTTTCGGAGTATGAAATTGGTGGGTTATTGGGTGTGCAGTCGTGTACAATGGAAAGTAAATGGTCTTATTCTTGAAGGTACTTTATCTACAGATGTTGGGAAAGGGAAATTGGTCGATGAATACGAACATAAATAACATTAAATAATCTATACTTCTATACTAATGTTATAAAGAGAAATGATCTGGATATTTGGATTTTTGTATGTATTGAAATAACTCAAAAACCAATGGGCAGATTTCAAAAATTCTTTCTACATTAAAACTCTACGTTATAGCAGAGTAACATAGAATATATTTTTTAATTTCACGTGGACGAAGTCGTGAGCAATAGCTAATTAAAACACAATTAAACTCTCTAACAACTTTTTAAATATGAAAACTAAAGCCTTAACTAAAGTTTTAGTAATATATGTTTAGTAACGTATTATGTTGTTTAAACCAATACATATCATTGCGAAGTGAAATCAGATTAAATGCCGAGTTTGACCTATCTACACTCCCAGCCTATTTAGGTTTAGTGTTGGCGAAAGTCATTGTGAAGTTCGATTATACTGTTTGATATACGGTTACCGCAGAGCAAAACTTTGCCACTGTTCTACATACAAAGTTCTATCGGTAAATCTTGTTCCTAACTTTAATATTTCATTCTGTATTTACTAAACTCGTTACAGCTTTGATCAACTTTGATTGCTTACGCGTACTACAAAAGTGACTTGTAATTATGTTCTCAAATCATGACAATTGAAACAAGCCTGTAGACTGACTTGTATGGTTTGAAAAACTGTAATGAGGACCTAAGGACGCAGTTTTGTTTATGCATGCCATAGCGCTCGCATGCGGGAAACGTTTTCATTAGTTAGAAGGCAAGCGTTGGGCGCTTGTTCACATCTATCCAGTAACCAGTAACTTTGTAAATGTTATAAGTCAAACTTACGCATATTGTAAATGCCAAAGTTTAGATGGATGGATGGATTGATATCTGTTAGAGTTTGTAGCCGACACGGCTGAACGAATCTCGATGAAATTTGGCACATATGTAGAGGATAGTCTGGAAGAACACAGGCTACTTACTTTTGGTTCGCGGACGGAATCGCGTGTTAAAGCTTGTACTTTATAGTTAAACATGACTCAAAGTTTGTATTTAGATTGATTTCCAATTTGCCATTTCATTAAAGAGTGAAGACTTTAAGCCACTTTCAAGGCTTTATCGGCGGTTTTAAAAGCTTAAAACTTTCCCTGCTCCGTTGATAATGAATAACAAAGTTGTTGTTAATTATAAAAAAGCAAATTTCGTGTAAATATTTAATCTTTTATTGGCAGTGTACAGCGGGCGACGGTAAATTACGAGAGTTTCGTTGTTGATGGCTTTTTTGAACAACAAACTTTTGAACGTAATACAACATTGTACGTTGTTTTTATGTTAATTATATTGCTTTTAATTTAGATATTTCTATTATAACAAATGATTAATATTTCATATCGAGGGGATACAAAGAAAGGGAAGTATAAAATTAATTATGAATGAAGAGGCTATTAGCAGTTTTTTTTTTAATTAATGGATCACTGGCAGCATAAGAGTCTTCTCCGCACTGCCGCTAATGCGTAATTAATTTTGTACAGATTAAAATAGCATGTCTATTTAATTTTAACGCGGGAAGAGGTTCAATTAATTTTACACGATTTACTTCGGTGCGGAATATTAAATATAACGACATCTATTTTTATATTTTTCTCTTTCTATACAAATATATTGTAAAATTTAGATAGGTAAATATAGAATGGGAAGAGGCTTTACTGGAGGATGGGACGCTAAGGTAGGAGAAATACCCATTTTATTACTTCCCCTCCCCTTTTATTTAAAGGCATGTATGTCTATAGGCAGTGGTTGCTTCGCTGTTATGGCGAAATGTGTGTAGCCATCTTACTAATATTATAAATGCGAATGTTTAGATGGATGGATGGATTGATATCTGTTAGAGTTTGTAGCCGACACGGCTGAACGAATCTCGATGAAATTTGGCACATATGTAGAGGATAGTCTGGAAGAACACAGGCTACTTACTTTTGGTTCGCGGACGGAATCGCGTGTTAAAGCTTGTACTTTACAGTTAAACATGACTCAAAGTTTGTATTTAGATTGATTTCCAATTTGCCATTTCATTAAAGAGTGAAGACTTTAAGCCACTTTCAAGGCTTTATCGGCGGTTTTAAAAGCTTAAAACTTTCCCTGCTCCGTTGATAATGAATAACAAAGTTGTTGTTAATTATAAAAAAGCAAATTTCGTGTAAATATTTAATCTTTTATTGGCAGTGTACAGCGGGCGACGGTAAATTACGAGAGTTTCGTTGTTGATGGCTTTTTTGAACAACAAACTTTTGAACGTAATACAACATTGTACGTTGTTTTTATGTTAATTATATTGCTTTTAATTTAGATATTTCTATTATAACAAATGATTAATATTTCATATCGAGGGGATACAAAGAAAGGGAAGTATAAAATTAATTATGAATGAAGAGGCTATTAGCAGTTTTTTTTTTAATTAATGGATCACTGGCAGCATAAGAGTCTTCTCCGCACTGCCGCTAATGCGTAATTAATTTTGTACAGATTAAAATAGCATGTCTATTTAATTTTAACGCGGGAAGAGGTTCAATTAATTTTACACGATTTACTTCGGTGCGGAATATTTAATATAACGACATCTATTTTTATATTTTGCTCTTTCTATACAAATATATTGTAAAATTTAGATAGGTAAATATAGAATGGGAAGAGGCTTTACTGGAGGATGGGACGCTAAGGTAGGAGAAATACCCATTTTATTACGTCCCCTCCCCTTTTATTTAAATGCATGTATGTCTATAGGCAGTGGTTGCTTCGCTGTTATGGCGAAATGTGTGTAGCCATCTTACTAATATTATAAATGCGAATGTTTAGATGGATGGATGTTTCTTTGATATAGTACAAAAACGATGCGTAGTCTCTTCTTTTAGCGGCTGAAGTGTATTCAATCAGTACCTTTCATCACTCGTAAGCATCTGAAGTTAAAATCTCCATTGAAACCGTCTACTGAAAGTCGATTTTTGCTAATTAATGACCAGTAAAGTATTCTCACTTTTTACGTGAAGCCGTACAATGTAGAACAAAAGCGTCTTTGTTGTCCGAGATTTTACGTTAATTATACCTCTATAAATCACTTTTATTATCCTCATTTAAGTAAGCTTTTGTAATCATCTCTGTTGTTAAATCTAATTAATTTAGCCATCGTAGTTTTAATAATTGTAGTACTAAGATAAATTTGATGGCATTTTATAATTTACAATCCTAACTCTCACGACTCCATTCATCGGCCACTTTGTGTACTTCTAGAATAAGCTCTATATTAATGCCTTTCTTGGAGTTCGGTTCATAAGTAAGATACATCCTAATCTTGCAGAAGACTACGACCATGTATTGACTCCCCAAATTTTTGCTATAATTAGACCAAAGTTGTTTATAATAATTGGACTAAGCTCCAAAGTTTTTGACTTACCCTCATCAGATTTCCTGATGAAATCTAAATGTTATTCACAAATTAATAGCATACTAAGGGCCTGTCCAATCCTGGACAATCAAATCTTTCCTCTTTATAAATTTATTACAGACTAGCTTTCGCCCGCGACTCCGTCCGCGTGGAATTAAAAAAAACAAAAGTGAGTAGTCTATGTGTTCTTCCAGACTATCCTCTACATCTGTACCAAATTTCACTGAAATCGGTTCAGCCGTTTAGGCTACAAACTCTAACAAACATCCATCCATCCATCTAAACTTTCGCATTTATCATATTAGTAAGATTATTGTCAACACAATTTTATTAACGTGTATCAATTTGATGAATTGTGTTTACAATACAATGCACATCAGATAGCGCACGTGGGAAATGTTTTTTATAAACATTTTGTATCTGCGATATTGTTACTCTGTGACTCGACGATGAGACATGTTCCCAATGGCTCTGATCTTACAAAGATAAATAGTAACAATTATATCTATTTTGGTAGTTTTTTTACAGTTAGTCATAATAGCCTGGAAAAATTTTATTCAACGATACTGGCCTAGGTTTTATAGACATTTAACATTTTTGACGAGCTACTAACAATTTTTAACAATACGTCATTTTTCTTTTTTGTTTCCTTCGTAATTTTACTTCTGGATGGATGTCTATTAGAGTTCGTTTCGTAAACTGCTATACTGATCTTGATGAAATTGGGCATAGATGTAAAGGACAGTCTGGGAGAAGACATAGGCTCCTTACTTTTGTTTTTAAATTTCACGCAGACGGAGTTGCGGGGGGAAGCTAGTCTGCTAAAACTGTGTCGTTAAACTAGTGTCTATTGGTATTAATTATTTACCTCGAAACCAAAAAAAATGTTTCGATAAAAGATAGAAGATAGAAGTTTCTTCGACAATTCAACAGTTCAACGAAGCATTACAAAGTTTGTTGTGTTCAGGACAATCGAATTGTTATGCAATTGAAAGAAAGTTCAATGGACTCCAGGTTGAAAAGAAATAAATCAGTGTCAAAAGTTTCTTACCTAACTTTCAATCTGCAGTCATTTTGTAATCTTTGTCTTCCGTTTATATAACTACAGTAATTG
Source organism: Papilio protenor (assembly GCA_029286645.1). Classification (NCBI taxonomy): domain Eukaryota; kingdom Metazoa; phylum Arthropoda; class Insecta; order Lepidoptera; family Papilionidae; genus Papilio; species Papilio protenor. The sequence continues at coordinate 1,957,686 of JAGSMZ010000004.1, read as the reverse complement.
TTTTAACTTTTTTCTATTATCACTTTGTTTTACTACTTTTATTTTAGTCGTTAGTATAATTAAATATTTAACATTAAACTCAGATTTATTATTAAAATAATAACAGAAAATAATGTTTTCTGACGGACATAAAAGTCCATTAGAACAATCAAAGAAGTCGATGTTATTAATGTTTTATTTAAACATTATCACGATTAATAAAATAATTAAAATGACTTAATCTATACTAATATTATAAAGAGGAAAGATTTGTATTTTGTATGTATTGAAATAACTCAAAAACTACTGGACTAATTTAAAAAACATTATCACGATTAATAAAATAATTAAAATGACTTAATCTATACTAATATTATAAAGAGGAAAGATTTGTATTTTTGTATGTATTGAAATAACTCAAAAACTACTGGACTAATTTAAAAAATCATCCACCGTTAGAAAGGTAATTTGTCTGTAACATAGGCTATATTTTTTATTTATTTTTTAATTTCACGCAGACGGAGTTGCGGGGGGAAGCTAGTCTGCTAAAACTGTGTCGTTAAACTAGTGTCTATTGGTATTCATTATTTACCTGGAAACCAAAAAAAATGTTTCGATAAAAGATAGAAGATAGAAGATAGAAGTTTCTTCGACAATTCAACAGCTCAACGAAGCATTACAAAGTTTGTTGTGTTCAGGACAATCGAATTGTTATGCAATTGAAAGAAAGTTCAATGGACTCCAGGTTGAAAAGAAATAAATCAGTGTCAAAAGTTTCTTACCTAACTTTCAATCTGCAGTCATTTTGTAATCTTTGTCTTCCGTTTATATAACTACAGTAATTGTTTTAACTTTTTTCTATTATCACTTCGTTTTACTACTTTTATTTTAGTCGTTAGTATAATTAAATATTTAACATTAAACTCAGATTTATTATTAAAATAATAACAGAAAATAATGTTTTCTGAAGGACATAAAAGTCCATTAGAACAATCAAAGAAGTCGATGTTTTTAATGTTTTATTTAAACATTATCACGATTAATAAAATAATTAAAATGACTTAATCTATACTAATATTATAAAGAGGAAAGATTTGTATTTTTGTATGTATTGAAATAACTCAAAAACTACTGGACTAATTTAAAAAACGGTGGATCCGTTAGAAAGGTAATTTGTCTGTAACATAGGCTATATTTTTTATTTATTTTTTAATTTCACGCAGACGGAGTTGCGGGGGGAAGCTAGTCTGCTAAAACTGTGTCGTTAAACTAGTGTCTATTGGTATTAATTATTTACCTCGAAACCAAAAAGAAATATTTCGATAAAAGATAGAAGATAGAAGTTTCTTCGACAATTCAACAGTTCAACGAAGCATTACAAAGTTTGTTGTGTTCAGGACAATCGAATTGTTATGCAATTGAAAGAAAGTTCAATGGACTCCAGATTGAAAAGAAATAAATCAGTGTCAAAAGTTTCTTACCTAACTTTCAATCTGCAATCATTTCTTTTAATCTTTGTCTTCCGTTTATATAACTACAGTAATTGTTTTAACTTTTTTCTATTATCACTTTGTTTTACTACTTTTATTTTAGTCGTTAGTATAATTAAATATTTAACATTAAACTCAGATTTATTATTAAAATAATAACAGAAAATAATGTTTTCTGAAGGACATAAAAGTCCATTAGAACACTCAAAGAAGTCGATGTTTTTAATGTTTTATTTAAACATTATCACGATTAATAAAATAATTAAAATGACTTAATCTATACTAATATTATAAAGAGGAAAGATTTGTATTTTTGTATGTATTGAAATAACTCAAAAACTACTGGACTAATTTAAAAAAATCATCCACCGTTAGAAAGGTAATTTGTCTGTAAGTAACATAGGCTATATTTTTTATTTATTTTTTAATTTCACGCAGACGAAGTCGCGAGCAACAGCTAGTTTGATTATACGTTGGCTAGTAGTTTAAGTAATGTGGGTCACAATCCTTATTCATTGTTGCATCCAAATCCCAATTTAATGGGAAAATTCCTGTGCGACTTTGTCTTTACACTTTCACATTAACCCGTTTTATCGAACACCAGTAAACTTTATAGCTGAATATATTACATTGTTATGCTACGGTACAGTATCTGTTAAATTTTAATTAAACTCCGACTATATTACTCAGAAAAAATATAGAAAAACAATGTAATTGAACAAGAATTTTAAGTTCGACCGTTACTGATATAAATATCATCACACTGCTTTCGGTATATGTCATTTATTTTTATTGTTCTAAATTTCGTTTCGCAAACCTATACCAGATCAAGTTTCAGTAAGAATTTTTGTAAAAACCGCGCCGAACTCTCACATTATAAAAGGGTTCACGTGTATTTAAACTAAAATGTCTTTGAAATACAGTTAGTCTTTGTGATATATGTAAAGAGCTCTTACGAACAGAATCTGTGATCTTAATCTTTATTGAAGCATCAAAATGTACATTCACGTACAGCGTTAACAACAGACATTGTTGTATATTTTCCACGTAAATTATGTTCATACTAGCTTTCGCCCGCGACTCCGTTCGCGTGGAATTAAAAAAAAAACAAAAGTGAGTAGCCTATGTGTTCTTCCAGACTATCCTCTACGTCTATGCCAAATTTCATCAAAATTAGTTCAGCAATTCAGACTACAAACTCTAACAAACATCCATCCATCCATCTAAACTTTCGCATTTATAATATTAGTAAGATTAGTAAGAAGTAGGATATCATTTTTACAACATCTAATTGAATTTCTTAAATGATATTCTGTTTTCATTCATCTTGCGTATATTAAAATATTATTAAACCATAAACTAAATCTATAAGCGGCCCTAAATGTTTGGGTAAAGCCCACTAATTACCACAACGTAAATCATTTTTATCACTCTTCTTAAATCATTTAAGAAAATTTACTGAACAATCTTATTCTTGAACGTTTCAAAACGATTTCTACTTTCTACCATCGCGTTAAAGTTCATTTTCAAATGTAGAATTCTTTACAAAGAAATGCTAGCGGCAGCGGGTTACATTTTTATTGTTCTAAATTTCGTTTCGCAAACCTATACCAGATCAAGTTTCAGTAAGAATTTTTGTAAAAACCGCGCCGAACTCTCACATTATAAAAGGGTTCACGTGTATTTAAACTAAAATGTCTTTGAAATACAGTTAGTCTTTGTGATATATGTAAAGAGCTCTTACGAACAGAATCTGTGATCTTAATCTTTATTGAAGCATCAAAATGTACATTCACGTACAGCGTTAACAACAGACATTGTTGTATATTTTCCACGTAAATTATGTTCATACTAGCTTTCGCCCGCGACTCCGTTCGCGTGGAATTAAAAAAAAAAAAAAAAAAAAAAAAAAAAAAAAAAAAAAAAACAAAAGTGAGTAGCCTATGTGTTCTTCCAGACTATCCTCTACATCTATGCCAAGTTTCATCAAAATTAGTTCAGCAATTCAGACTACAAACTCTAACAAACATCCATCCATCTAAACTTTCGCATTTATAATATTAGTAAGATTAGTAAGAAGTAGGATATCATTTTTACAACATCTAATTGAATTTCTTAAATGATATTCTGTTTTCATTCATCTTGCGTATATTAAAATATTATTAAACCATAAACTAAATCTATAAGCGGCCCTAAATGTTTGGGTAAAGCCCACTAATTACCACAACGTAAATCATTTTTATCACTCTTCTTAAATCATTTAAGAAAATTTACTGAACAATCTTATTCTTGAACGTTTCAAAACGATTTGTACTTTCTACCATCGCGTTAAAGTTCATTTTCAAATGTAAGATTCTTTACAAAGAAATGCTAGTGGCAGCGGGTTACATTTTTATGTTTTTTAATTTGTAACTCTTGTGTAAATTAAGAAAAACTTTAATGTTTCAACAATTTATTTACACTAGAAGTTGGAACTATTTAGTTAATTCTTTAAATACAACATTTGAGTTTTAAACTGTTTTTAAAATCAGAGAAGAAAACAGGATTTTGAATATTCATATAAAGAAAACGCTTGTAAGCGTTACATTAGAGGAAGTTTTAAAGTAGCGCCAGTGGTGGAGAAATTGAGAAGCAAAAGGTTAGCGTGGTATGGACATGTTATGCGACGAGACGATGGGGACGTAAACCAGAAGGTGTTAAGAATGAATGTGGATGGCTACAAAGGTAGAGGAAGACCGAAGAAAGTATAGATGGATTGTGTGAAAGAGGATGTGCTTAAGAAAGGATTGGATTCAGATATGACGGCTGATAGAGAAGTATGAAGCAGCACATACTGTGCCGACCCTCCGTAAGGGATAAGGGCAAATGGATGATGATAGAAAACGCTTGTAAAAGTTACTTTTAGTACTGATACATGATTAAAAAATTTTTGATTTTTAAAATTACAAGTTCATTTCAAGTATCGTGCTTTTAACGTAGTGTAGTTTTAGTCTATCGACTTGTAGTTGATTGTTTTTCGTTGGTTTTAGCGACGGGCGAGAGGGAAGTTTGTTTTCCGGTTTTGTTTGTATTTGAGCTATTCTTTTTGTCTGTTGGTTAATGAGACCGCTTCGAATATTTTTATTAGATCGACAAGCTTTTATTCTGTATTCTCTTGTTTGTTTTTTGATTGATAAATCTGTTAGTGATTACTGGGTCGATTTCAAAAATTCTTTCACCTTTAAAAGGCTAAGTTATGACTGAGTAACATATACTTTTTTTTTTTTTTTTTTTACTATTCTCTATATCTATGCCAAGTTTCATCAAAATTCGTTCAGCAATTCAGACTACAAACTCTAACAAACATCCATCCATCTAAACTTTAGCATATATAATACTAGCTGTTCTCGTGCGGCTTCATCCGCATAAAATTATGAAAAATTTATTTTATTGTTTGCATTTGTCAAATTATCAATAGCAAATGTCAAAATGACATGACATGACAAACCTTAGCAATCTTGCTTTCTTGATGTTAGCAGCAACTTATGGTCTCTTTCCCACATTAGGGGTTTTATCCAAAATATCTACCCCCTAAGTTTAATGGCGAGAAAATATATAGCCTTAAGCGTAACGTAAGTGTAGGGCTTTTTATTAAAAAAAGAATTATTCAAAAATATGCTGTAATTGCTGACACCTTAGGCAACAAAAAAGTGTGTGTTTACGCTTTATTATAATAGTATAGATTAGTCAGATAAACATTTGTAAATAAAACGAATATATTTTGCTGTACAAGAAAATCTAGATAAAGTCACTACATAAAAGTCCTTAATAATAAAAAGGGAAAATGTAAAAGTAATCCAATAAATGGTTACGTACAACGTTCTCCAATATCTTCCCCTCTCGTTAATTCCGCTTCGTAATAACGAAGCCAATTCAATAGTATTTTCTTACATTCTGAATTGAATATAGCTAACAACTGACGCAACCGCTACAGTAACTGATTAAAACTGTTTTTAAACCAGAAAAAAAAAAGGATTTTGAATATTCATTAAATATAGAAAACGCTTGTAAAAGTTACTTTTAGTACGGATACATGATTAAAAAATTTTTGATTTTTAAAATCACAAGTTCATTTCGAGTATCGTGCTTTTAACGTAGTGTAGTTTTAGTCTATCGACTTGTAGTTGATTGTTTTTCGTTGGTTTTAGCGACGGGCGAGAGGGAAGTTTGTTTTCCGGTTTCGTTTGTATTTGAGCTATTCTTTTTGTCTGTTGGTTAATGAGACTGCTTCGTATATTTTTATTAGATCGACAAGCTTTTATTCTTTGTACTCTTGTTTGTTTCTTGATTGATAAATCTGTTAGTGATTACTGGATCGATTTCAAAAATTCTTTCACCTTTAAAAAGCTAAGTTATGACTGAGTAACATATACTTTTTTTTTTTTTAATTTGTACTCTTGTTTGTTTCTTGATTAATAAATCTGTTAGTGATTAATTGATCGATTTAAAAAATTCTTTCACCTTTAAAAAGCTAAGTTATGACTGAGTAACATATACTTTTTTTTTTTTTCACTTTATTCATAGTTAAAATACATTTATTTACTTGTATTTGTTGTTACTTTGAACTCTACCTAAATTCAAGAGTACAAAGTAATTTGGAGTAACCTAGTTCTAATTCGCACCGGACCCTAATCTGTAAGCTTGATTGGCTTCGTTTGGGCATTTAGTGACTGCCGTTTTTTACTAATCACATACCATACATACGTTCGCTTAGCATGCAACAGTTTTCTAAACATAAGTTTACATTGCCTTAAAACTTGTATGAAAACACAAGCTTTTGCCCGCGACTCCGACCGCGTGAAATTATCCTCTACATCTTTGCGAAATTTCATCGAATCCCGTTTAGCCGTTTAAGCTGCAAACTCTAATAAACATCCATCCATCTAAACTTTCTCATTTACAATATTACGTAAGATTGTCGTCTCTGTCATTCCTATTGAAAAAAACAGGGATAACACATTTTTGTACATGTTTTTCAACAATGAACAGTCACGGAAAGAGAAAACCTTCATAAGATCCACTCGTCTGAAAGCAAAGAGTAGAGAAGAGGTCGCAAACAATTTATTGCAGGTATAAACTGTAATTTAATTAGATTTAAGCTGTACTTGAAAGGTTTATGGGTAGTTTGGAAGGGATAAGGGACATTATTACGTTTATTACGTTGTGTGATACATTGCAAGTAGTATGTTCAACTATTCATCTACCTATACTAATATTATAAAGAGAAAAGATCTGTATTTTTTACGAGTATATATTGAAATAACTCAATAACTACTAGGCTGATTTAAAAGTATTTTACCATTAAAAAGCTACGTTATCGCTGAGTAATATAGACCATATTTTTAACAATTTATAATGTCACGTGGACGAAGTCGCGAGCAACAGCTAGTGATTAAATAAACAAGCTCTCATGACTATCAAAATTCGTGTTTAGAGACGATTCTAATAGGAAAAATAGACGTGAATGCTAGCCGTTTAAAATTTTCGAGAAATTCTCAATCCTTCAATATACTTTTTACTAGACTGTATTTGCAATCTATATCTATACTAATGTTATAAAGCGTAAACACACACTACTTTGTGGCGAAGGATGTCAGCAATCACAGCATATTTTTAAACAATTCTTTCTTAATTAAAAATCCCTACACTTACGACACACTTTAGGCTATATATTTTCACGCTATTAAACTTAGGGGGTAAATAAATTGGAAAAAAACCTTCATGTAGGAAAGAGACCATAAAAACTGCCAACATTAAGGAAGCAAGTTTATGGTAACGGTAATTTTGACATTTGCAATTGAGAATTTGACAAATGTAAACAATAAAGTAAAGTTTTATTATTACATGCGGATGAAGCCTCACGGGAACAGCTAGTACAGTATATTTGTACCAATACAGTGACCCGTATCCAAAGTTGTAATGTAGAAGTGCACTTAGACATGCGAAGCGGCGAGTGTTTATTGAGTACTCGATAACTGCGCTGAAATGTTTATTGGGACTATAAACCGAATCTTTAGATCATTTCACAAGAATATCTTTGCGTGTAGTTGATACAAATTGCGTAACAAATAATAATTCAAACGCAGTTACATAATAAAAAGCTACCCTTTCGTTCTTATACTAAGTTACGCATTACAAACGTTTTTTACTATAATTCCTTTTTACTATAAAATTTAAATGCGACAGTTTAGATGAATTGATGTTTTACTAGGTATCTCCAGAACGGCTTGATGAATTTTTGCAAATTGAATATGATCTCGGAAACGTGTACAATGCCCGTGAGATTTGTTTGATTCGCGTATTCACTCGATAACTCATTTTAACCTCGTATTTCAACTCAATATTTCAATCATTCAACTGCATCCTTAATATTACGCAGACGAAGTAACGGATAAAAGCTAGTACTAGATACATTTCGCAACCTTGTATCAATCAAATTAGAATAGGCTATTTCGATAGGTATAAACGATAGGTGCATAAGTCCTATTCTGTTCAAAACTCTACCTGTACATACATAACAAACATTTATCTGGCTATTCATAAATAATTCTTATGATCATCATCATCATCATCATCACCAGCTCACTATACGTCCCCACCGAGGGTTCGGAGCCTACCCTAAAGTTAGGGTGACTAGGCCATAGTCAACCACGCTGGCCAAGTGCGGGTTGGTTGACTTCACACATATCTTTGAATTTCTTCGCTGATATGTGCAGGTTGCATCACGATGTTTTCCTTCACCGTAAGAACGTCGGGTAAATTATGTACATATGAAAATTCGAAAAATCGAAAATCACATTGGTACATGGCGGGATTCGAACCCAAGACCTGTAGATTACAAGTCAAGTGCTTAAACCACTGAGCCACCGACGCTCTAAATTCTTATGATATTTGCTATAAAATATTCCGTTTCAAAAGTTAAAATTGATAAAAATACCTTTGAATACGTTATTAGGCCGCCAAGGTACCTATTTCCCAGGTAACGTAGTATTTAGGTCACCTAGCAGTAGGCTGACGTAAAAGCAGTAACCCATAGGCGATGGAAGCCGGCCCATTTCCCTCGCCAGAAGAGCTTCATCGAAAAATAATTTTGATGCGCTATTCATATTTTCATTGAAGAAACATTTTAATGGTTCAATTTAAAAAGTATTCAATACGTATATTTTAAACTAGACTAGCTTTCGCCCGCGACTCCGTTCACGTGAAATTAAAAAAGAAAACAAAAATAAGTAGCCTATGTGTTCTTCCGGATTATCCTCTATATCTGCTAAATTTCATCGAGATCCTTTCAGCGGTTTAGGGTACAATGTATAGCAAACATCCATCCATCTAAACTTTCGCATTTATAATATTAGTGAGATGTGACTAAGGCCGTGTCACCCTTACTTAGGGTAGACTCCGAGCCCCTCAGTGGGGACTTATAGTGAGCTGGTAATAATGTTGAAGATGAGAAAAATAACGAAATAACTCTCAGAATACAATTAAAATAGCAACTGGTACTTAAATGAATTAATGATGGAACATGTCTCATATTACAACGAAATAAGGCAAATAACGAGATTAAAGCAAAATGTAAAAATATGAAGGCGCACGCCCGCTTTATGCAAATTCAAAGATTCTGTTTTTATTTTAACATTCGCTTCATGTGTTAATTAAAATTTACCGTATGTAAATGTAATTTACTTTTACTAATTACTAATTGGAGCTTATGAAATGAATGATTTAAATATTATACAATTCGTTTTATGAATTTCCTTTAGATTTCCATTGTTAAACATCCATCCAACATATATTTGTCTAAGGGCCTGTGTGGGATAAATTGTAAATTGTCTGATAACAATCCAACTTGTAAAATATGCGATGGAAGTATCGGATATTCAAGTCATTTTGAAGCCATCTGAGGCTCTATCAGAAAGTGGTGGGACAGGCCCTAAGTTAAGAGAAAATGGTGATAATAGTTTTGTATGAATATATCTATAGTAGTATTATAAAGGAGGAAAATTTGTATTTTTGTATGTATTGAAGTAACTCAAAAACTACTGGGCCAATTCAAAAATTCTTTCACCATTAGAAAGCTACATTATCATTGAGTAACATAGGCTTTATTTTTAAATTCACACGGGCAAAGTCGCGAGCAACAGCTAGTCGTCAATAAAAACTAATGGTTACAAAGCGTTTGTGGTTTTTCATCTCTAATATATGGTTTTTCTTGCACTTTTGTATATTTTTGTCCAAGATTTATATGTCAGAAAGAATGCAGTGTAACATTACTCTAACCTAGGAAGTCTACATATCACGCTGAAGTCAGCTGAATTAAAAAAAAAACTAACCTCCTGTGTAGATAGGAAAAGGCGAAATTTTGCACAACCACAATGCTCCTGTGAATTTTACGCAACAAAAATATGTAAAGTGAATGCACCTATTCATAAACACGGGGTCGTTTAAATCTGAACTCTCGTTAGTATGTATTAAAGTTTACTTTCCAATTTGAATTTTTCAAATTTCGGTTGTTTCAAAGCAAACTAACCGTCGACTGTTGCCTGTTGTGTCACATTTGCTTGTTAGCAAGCTGCCGTAATGTTTTTTTAAACTGAAATGAATTTTTTTGGGCAAAAGCTTTTGAACTTTAGGCCTCTATTTCTTCTCATGCATGAATTTAATTAACATTTATTTCAATTGTTTGATATTAATTATCCCATTATTATTATTATTATAAATTCGATAGTTTACATGAATGGATGGATGTTTGTTAGAGTTTGTAGCCTAAACAGAAGAACGGATTTCGATGAAATTTTGTATAGACGTAGACTACTCACTTTTGTTTTTTTTTTTTTAATTCCACGCGGACGGAGTCACGGTCGAAATCTAGTAATATATAATGTATCTAATATCATTCTTGCTTTTATTAATATTACTCCTAATTTAAATAAAGTCTATGTTTTACAGATTTTAAACAGCGTAATAAAGTATTCAACACCTTTTAACTCTATTTAGTTAATTTAGTTTCTTTTTCTTAATAATTTCCCGCTAAAATAAAGTGTACATTTCTTTCTTGGCACTAATAAAGGTGGCAATTAACTGCTTGTTAGCCTCGACGTCAGTAAACGTTGCAATAAACTTGTAGCCGCATTAATTTAGGTGTGTTGCTTTTAGTTAATGCTAAATCGTATGCTTAAATAAAAAAAACGATTAACATTTTAACGTTGCAAGTGTTAAGTTATGTAATCATACATACTAATCATATTTCATACTAATATTATAAATGCGAAAGTTTAGATGGATGTTTGTTAGAGTTTGTAGCCTAATCGGCTGAACGGATTTCGATGAAATTTGGTATAGATGTAGAGGATAGTCTGGAAGAACAGATAGGCTACTCACTTTTGTTTCTTTTTTAATTCCACGCAGACGGAGTCGCGGGCGAAAGCTAGTTTATGAATAAAATATTCCAACTTTTGTGATACTGCTAAGTAAATAATGAAAATTAACTTAATCTATTTTTATGATTATAATCATTTACAACAACTTCACAAAATACTAGATTTAGGGCCTGTCCCACCAAATTGTAAATTGTCTGATAACAATCCAAACCTGTAAAATATGTGATGGAAATTTCGGATTTTATTCCCTTATCTGACAGTGACGTAATTTTTAAGCTATCTGAGCCTATATCAGTAGTGGGACAGGCCCTATACCTTTAATTCGATGGAGTTTTTTGTAGCAAAAATATATTACCAACACAGTAAAAACAAAATCTCACGTAGTTTTCTCCAAACTATAATAGTTCAGTAGAATTTTTTAAATTAGTTGTTGTCTCATTGGATATTATAGAATTAAGGGTAAACTGATTTCGGTCATACCTTTTCTAAATTATTAAATTGTTCCTCTGAAATGCTATACATTTTTAAAACATTTCTATTTTCTAACTACTCGCATTTCTGGATGAAATAAAAGATTCAGGAAAATATTTGTACGTGAAATTGCTTTATGTTTCCAGTATTTGGGAAAATTTCCCAATGGATTCCGTTCGATAGTAAAGTTTATTGTAGGAGTACATCGATTTTGAAAACTTTATGCGATTGTTGGGATGTTTTGATTTAATACTCATTTCGTTTTTATTACATTCAAAATGTTTCATAATAGCTACATTTCTATTGAAATTTTAATAATGTAATCATACTTCATACTAATATTATAAATGCGAAAGTTTAGATGGATGGATGTTTGTTAGAGTTTGTAGACTAAACGGCCGAACGGATTTCGATGAAATTTGGAATAGATGTAGAGGATAGTCTGGAAGAACACATAGGCTACTTGTATTTGTTTTTTTTTGTAAATTGCGCGCGGACGGAGTCGCGAGCGAAAGCTAGTTGAATATAAATTTATAGTTGTATAAATAAAAGCTTAAATTATCTGACATCATTTTGTACCAACCCTTTTCAGGTGCAATATCTAATTTTGATCGTCTATTCGATTGGAGTTCTAATAAAAATTCAAACCTTATTCGCATTAGTTCCTATCGGGGCATATCGTAAGGGCTTTTGACATTGCACACACCTCACTCGACTCCTACAGCACTTCACGTGAGCACGTAAAAGTGTTTGAACTCTAGGAAAGCATACACCTATACATCTCTATAGCTACATTGATTAACAAACAATTCATCTATACTAATATTATAAAGATTTGTATTTATGTATGTAATGAAATTACTCAAAAACTACTGGGCCGATTTCAAAAATTATTTCATCATTAAAAAGCCACGTTATCAGTGAGTAACATAAGCTACATTTTTACCATTTTTTTAATTCACGAGGCAGAAGTTGTTAGCAACAGCTAGTTAATTAATAATTAATCAAACAAGAGATACGTAAATAAAAAAATACTAATTCCTAACCAACTACTACTAACCATTATTAAGCCACACCAGCTAATAAAGGCATAAAGATGTTTATTTTTTTTATTCCAACTTATAAACAGTTTGAATTCTTAACTGATCGTGGGTATCCATAGGTATCTATTAAAAAAAGATGTTATCTCAGTTTTTTCAGAAAGAATGAGAGAGATGCTAGATAGTAGCCCACGGTTTTTTGTACTAACTTTTGCATTGTAGATAACTCCGGATAAACAACAGTCAACATTTTATGTACACTTTTGTTTTTACTTGCCAGTGAACTTGGCCTAGAAAATGTTCCCACGTAACTATACAGTATAGCACTGTGTCTGTTTTTAATTAAAACAGAGCGTGCTTTATGACAGTCTCGTTTCATTCACTTCACAGTATATATTTTTATTTTTGATAGCGTGAATGGTACTTTACATATAAAAGCCAATCGTGAACGACCTTGAAATTCGTTGAATGGAAAATGTTTTTTCAACATTTCTAACGTGAAATAAAAGCTCAACCTAAACCAAAATTGGTCTTTTCTATCACATATAATACAAGCAATCAATTTATTACGTTAATTCGATTGTTTCGGATAATCTAAGAACACGTGCACACCTTTGACTAAACTATCGCACAACTGTTTCGTCTCGATTTATTCCTATGTATATATGAGGTGTCATATAATTGGTTCCTTATATCTTAACGGAACCAGGCTTCAACTAACGGAGAGTGGGATGAAATTGACTTATTGCATTTTTTCTTTTTCAGAGTTTGATGGCGATAATCAAGTTTGGCTACATGCTCGTCGTTGTCACATTACTCCTGATGATATGGGCCTCTTTGGCGAGAGCATTAGAAGTAAGTATGAATAAAATAATTATGACTAATTTATAACACTATTCCAAATTGTCATTAACACATTCATCTTTTATTAGATTCAGTAGACGCAATTTTTGTAATGACTTGACAATCGTTTACAATCTACAGGATGTTCACAAATCTACAAGTAACTAGTTAGGAATTGTAATTTGACGATTGATGCCAATTCGTGTACAAAAATGTTATACTAATGTCTCCGTTTTTGGACACCCTGTATTAGTTTTGATATTGTAGGTAAATGGAGAGGTCATTAAAATTTTAATTAAAAAAATGAAAATTATATCCCATTGGCATTGTGGCAGTTTTATTTGTATTGAAGATATGGTGTAAATTTTTATACAGTAAACTGAAGCCGACAAACCGAAGCTGCAGGCTGGCGGAATGCTGCTTTTACCGTCTATTTTTAAAAGAAAAAAATGAAGAGACTATATCTGCCTCTAATAGCTCTACTAATTTGTTGCCGTCGGTCCAAGTGTTATTCAGGACCTATTAAGGTATTTTTCCACTGTGGATGATTCGCATTTCGTTGTATTTTTGTGGTGACTCGATTGGTACATATTCATTGTTGTCGAAATTCATTGAAGCTAGTACTGATAATAAATGCCCGTTTTGATAGCTACAAAATACTCAAACGAATTCACATCATAAAAAACGACACTAGAATTTAGAATTCGTATATCAAAGCTATCGATCATTAAGGAATTAAAAACTATCGAATAATTATGTTATCGATGTTTGGACGCCCATCACTAATTTCTATCTATTCCATTGACAGCTGTCAAAACGGGTTTGCTTTAATAAAGCTTTTAGAGCATTGAATAATTAAATAGTACCCGACAAGTTCTGATTGGTGTTAACATATTTAGTTAAATAAAATTAACGTTTGATCGTTTTTGTTGTTATACTAACAAATACTAACTCCGTTTTCTATGTAGTTGTGACTAATTTAGGAAAACGCTTCGTTGGATTTTCTTGTAAAATGTTTGGCTTTGTATGGTTTCGGTTATGGATTCTGTTTTGGTGTATTTTAAATTTTGATGCATTGAAGTACAAAACTTTTTGATTAGACATTAATATGTGGAAGTGGGAGGAGAATGGAAGGTAAAAGGAAAATGCTGGTTTTTAACCAAAGTTTACTTTTCCAACTTGAATGATGTCGATGTTACCAAAAACCTCTATGCACAGCTGAAACTGAACAACACTAAAATCAAAACTCAACATAAAATTCAAAACTAAAATATATTTTTTTACGAGTAGATTTTAACACTCGACTGTCTTTTTTTATTTACAACCTAGCTTTTACTCGTGAGTGCACTCGGATTGAAAATACTTCAATAAAATATCCTATGTCCCTCCGCAATAATGTAGCTTTGTATTGGCAAAAGAATGAATAAAATCGGGTGAGCAGACTTTGAGTTTGTTTGTTACGTACAAAATACAAATCTCTCTTTGTAATATTAGAAGAAGTGGAGCATTATGAGGCATAGATCATTACTTAAAGCATAATTTTTGATTAAACTTCTGTGGTTTGATATTTAAAGGTTCACATATAAAGTAATGCGTGAGTTTCGTTTATTTCACAATAACAAACGTGCCCAATGTAAATGTAGGTAAATATTCTCTAACACTCAACTGACGTATAACTCTGAAACGTTATTACTGGAATTAAAAGACGTGCTCATGCCGTTGTTCGCTTGTTAATGTACGTTGTTCCCTTTATTACGAGCAATAGGGCTGTCAGCATACTGTATTTCCTAATTAAAGTTTATTTTATTAAACATAGCTGTTGCTCGCGACTTCGTCCATGTGACATAAAAAATATAGCCTATGTTAATCACAGATAAATTACCTTTCTGACGGTGAAAGAATTGTTTAAATCGGCCCAGTAGTTTTTGAGTTATTTCAATACATACAAAATTACAAATCTTTCTTCTTTATAATATTAGTATAGATGAATTCGTCAAGTGAGAGTACACAATACTTTTATAAATTACCCAACGATTAGATACCAGGAGTATTTTATAAAATATTTTACGTTATTTCATACGTTAAACGTTAGTTTAAATTCAGTAGCAAACAATTATTACCTTATTCATTTCAGTATAACTGTCTATTACAAACTTAACTTATAGTATTTATAAAGTGTCGAACAAATAAAATATATTACCAAGATCAAATAGTTTCCTAAAAATATATTTATTTGCAAATGGCAACCCTACGTCGAATAAGAAAACCAATAACACTCCATAGTAGAACCCTCGAAAATCCATCTACGTAATATAGCTCCGTAAATAGAAATTGGCAAAACATTTAACTGTTTTATATCTTATCCAAGTTGAATTATGTAATAATATAAAATTTTTGTATTTTTGTATTTTTGTATTTTTGTATTTTTGTATTTTTGTATTTTTGTATTTTTGTATTTTTGTATTTTTGTATTTTTGTATTTTTGTATTTTTGTATTTTTGTATTTTTGTATTTTTGTATTTTTGTATTTTTGTATTTTTGTATTTTTGTATTTTTGTATTTTTGTATTTTTGTATTTTTGTATTTTTGTATTTTTGTATTTTTGTATTTTTGTATTTTTGTATTTTTGTATTTTTGTATTTTTGTATTTTTGTATTTTTGTATTTTTGTATTTTTGTATTTTTGTATTTTTGTATTTTTGTATTTTTGTATTTTTGTATTTTTGTATTTTTGTATTTTTGTATTTTTGTATTTTTGTATTTTTGTATTTTTGTATTTTTGTATTTTTGTATTTTTGTATTTTTGTATTTTTGTATTTTTGTATTTTTGTATTTTTGTATTTTTGTATTTTTGTATTTTTGTATTTTTGTATTTTTGTATTTTTGTATTTTTGTATTTTTGTATTTTTGTATTTTTGTATTTTTGTATTTTTGTATTTTTGTATTTTTGTATTTTTGTATTTTTGTATTTTTGTATTTTTGTATTTTTGTATTTTTGTATTTTTGTATTTTTGTATTTTTGTATTTTTGTATTTTTGTATTTTTGTATTTTTGTATTTTTGTATTTTTGTATTTTTGTATTTTTGTATTTTTGTATTTTTGTATTTTTGTATTTTTGTATTTTTGTATTTTTGTATTTTTGTATTTTTGTATTTTTGTATTTTTGTATTTTTGTATTTTTGTATTTTTGTATTTTTGTATTTTTGTATTTTTGTATTTTTGTATTTTTGTATTTTTGTATTTTTGTATTTTTGTATTTTTGTATTTTTGTATTTTTGTATTTTTGTATTTTTGTATTTTTGTATTTTTGTATTTTTGTATTTTTGTATTTTTGTATTTTTGTATTTTTGTATTTTTGTATTTTTGTATTTTTGTATTTTTGTATTTTTGTATTTTTGTATTTTTGTATTTTTGTATTTTTGTATTTTTGTATTTTTGTATTTTTGTATTTTTGTATTTTTGTATTTTTGTATTTTTGTATTTTTGTATTTTTGTATTTTTGTATTTTTGTATTTTTGTATTTTTGTATTTTTGTATTTTTGTATTTTTGTATTTTTGTATTTTTGTATTTTTGTATTTTTGTATTTTTGTATTTTTGTATTTTTGTATTTTTGTATTTTTGTATTTTTGTATTTTTGTATTTTTGTATTTTTGTATTTTTGTATTTTTGTATTTTTGTATTTTTGTATTTTTGTATTTTTGTATTTTTGTATTTTTGTATTTTTGTATTTTTGTATTTTTGTATTTTTGTATTTTTGTATTTTTGTATTTTTGTATTTTTGTATTTTTGTATTTTTGTATTTTTGTATTTTTGTATTTTTGTATTTTTGTATTTTTGTATTTTTGTATTTTTGTATTTTTGTATTTTTGTATTTTTGTATTTTTGTATTTTTGTATTTTTGTATTTTTGTATTTTTGTATTTTTGTATTTTTGTATTTTTGTATTTTTGTATTTTTGTATTTTTGTATTTTTGTATTTTTGTATTTTTGTATTTTTGTATTTTTGTATTTTTGTATTTTTGTATTTTTGTATTTTTGTATTTTTGTATTTTTGTATTTTTGTATTTTTGTATTTTTGTATTTTTGTATTTTTGTATTTTTGTATTTTTGTATTTTTGTATTTTTGTATTTTTGTATTTTTGTATTTTTGTATTTTTGTATTTTTGTATTTTTGTATTTTTGTATTTTTGTATTTTTGTATTTTTGTATTTTTGTATTTTTGTATTTTTGTATTTTTGTATTTTTGTATTTTTGTATTTTTGTATTTTTGTATTTTTGTATTTTTGTATTTTTGTATTTTTGTATTTTTGTATTTTTGTATTTTTGTATTTTTGTATTTTTGTATGTATTTGAAAATAACTCAAAAACTACTGGGCTGATTTAAATTCTTTCACCATCAGAAAGGTAATTTATCTGTGAGTAACATAGGCTATATTTTATTATTACTAATGTTTAGGAACTATTAATAAACAGCGTGTTTCTGGACGCCGGCGTTTAAAATTCACTAAAACTTAACTTTTCTCGGCTTACGCTGCCTAAACCGTTCGAGATGTATAAAAATGATGTATGAAAGAATTGTAGATCTCAAAAAGTTCTACAGAAAAGTCCGTGATAGCATATATCTATCTTTAACGGTTTTCTTACAATAACCACTTTTTTGTTTACAAAATGAATTAAAAACCCAACGCTATTTTCAGCGTTCTTTTATTGGTTTCATATTATCTTTATCCAAAATTAATTTTATCTACACCAAATCGGGTTGCTAACACCGCACTCACACATCATTCACACATACACACAAATATAACAACAATGGCACTTCTAATGATGTATTTTGTTCTAGATACACGTGGACACGGGCCATCCGCCGTGTCTCTTCCAAGCGCTCTGCACGTGCTCGAAGCCAGCGGGCGACCTGGGCATAGTTACGTGCAAACACGTACCTATCCTCAGGGTGCCCGCAGCCGTCAACAGTTCCAAAGTATTTACGCTACAGCTCACGGGGAACAAGATTAGAGATCTGGAGCCACAGTTTTTTCAAACGACAGGTAAAAAAAAAACCCCGAGAACACTTTTTACAAGCAGCATTCCTACTGGAATACAGTTATCAGTGTAAATATTTACATTAGCCAGATTTTATACCTACATTAATTTTCAAAGACATAATTGAACATAAAAACCATTAATGTAATTTGACAGATATGATTCTAATTTTCTACATTTTAGTCTTTATCCAAAACTAATTTTATCTACACCAAATTGGGTTGCTAACACCGCACTCACACATCATTCACACATACACACAAATATAACAACAATGGCACTTCTAATGATGTATTTTGTTCTAGATACACGTGGACACGGGCCATCCGCCGTGTCTCTTCCAAGCGCTCTGCACGTGCTCGAAGCCAGCGGGCGACCTGGGCATAGTTACGTGCAAACACGTACCTATCCTCAGGGTGCCCGCAGCCGTCAACAGTTCCAAAGTATTTACGCTACAGCTCACGGGGAACAAGATTAGAGATCTGGAGCCACAGTTTTTTCAAACGACAGGTAAAAAAAAAACCCCGAGAACACTTTTTACAAGCAGCATTCCTACTGGAATACAGTTATCAGTGTAAATATTTACATTAGCCAGATTTTATACCTACATTAATTTTCAAAGACATAATTTAACATAAAAACCATTAATGTATTATAATTCAACAGATATGATTCTAATTTTCTACATTTTAGTATTCACCTTTTTCAATGTTTTCTTTTATAAGCAAAGCATCTTCTACGGTCTTGTAATTTTTTAAATACTTTTAATGACATTCTTAATCTTTATGATATGTAGGAAAAACGGTTATAACAATATTTAATATACCGGAAATAGTCAGTCATAATAACCGGGAACCTACCAACGTTGTCTTTGAAGCTTATATTGCTGAACTTTACGGCTGGGAAATGTCATATTAAACGAAAATATTAAAATAAATATTAGTACAAATTTTGCTTATACTCAGTTTATTCCTAAGTTTAACTTTATACCGCGTTTATTTGTAAGGCTGTAAATAAGTAAATGAGCAAACAAATAAATAATTAGATACGTAGTCGAAATAAGGTTCTACAAAAATAAATAGAAAGACATTCGATATTTGGCACGGTTTCGGAAATAGTTTCCTTGTAGTATTAATATCATGTTTTCTTATAATATATATTTTCTACCAGAATATTTCCAACGTTTTCCTTACTCAACCTTCTCAATATTCATTTGATCTATAGTTTATTTATTTTATGCTTACAAAGCTCTATTTGATAGATATATTTATCTATCAGATAAAGACCAAACTAACTAAACAAAGTTGTTGTGCGATCGATCGTCATCTTGTCTTAACACAATGGAGAGTCTGCACAGTATGTCTTCCATGCATCTCTATTTGCCGTCATATTTGTATTCAATCTCTTCGTACTCATAACCCTCCAGGCAATCCATCCTTACTCTTGTCTGTCTTCTACCTTGTCTTGCTGCGTGATTTACTTTGGTATCTTGAGAAACAGGTAAAAAAAAACCCCGAGAACACTTTTTACAAGCAGCATTCCTACTGGAATACAGTTATCAGTGTAAATATTTACATTAGCCAGATTTTATACCTACATTAATTTTCAAAAACATAATTTAACATAAAAACCATTAATGTATTATAATTCAACAGATATGATTCTAATTTTCTACATTTTAGTCTTTATCCAAAATTAATTTTATCTACACCAAATCGGGTTGCTAACACCGCACTCACACATCATTCACACATACACACAAATGTAACAACAATGGCACTTCTAATGATGTATTTTGTTCTAGATACACGTGGACACGGGCCATCCGCCGTGTCTCTTCCAAGCGCTCTGCACGTGCTCGAAGCCAGCGGGCGACCTGGGCATAGTTACGTGCAAACACGTACCCATCCTCAGGGTGCCCGCAGCCGTCAACAGTTCCAAAGTATTCACGCTACAGCTCACAGGGAACAAGATTAGAGATCTGGAGCCACAGTTTTTTCAAACGACAGGTAAAAATAACTATAACTGTCGCCCGTGACTCCGTTCGGAAGGAATTTAAAAGCTTAATTAGGCCTATGTGTTCCTCCAGACTATGACCTACATTTATGCCAAATTTCAGCGAGATCTGTTTAGCCTTTCTGGAGATATTTTAAACATTAATAAGATGTAGTCCAGTTGGCTTTTTTCTTTCCCTAGACTGGATTTAGAAATAGTATACTTTATTTTATTTTTAATCACTTTTTTCAATTGCTGATAATAATGATCATCATTATTATCCCCTTCGTACACAAGTAAATCTGTTAAAAATCATGATTCGCTTTTGTCCAAAGATTATTCAAGTAGAGATTCATTTACTGTCAATAACTTAAGTGGATTGGTTATAACTTACGTCCCATGTATATTTGATGTAAGCCTTTAAATGGATTATTGCATGGCTATTTTTATAAGTCCAAGCTTAAAGGTCGCCTACTCACTGATAGGATTTGCCGCCTCGTTGAATTCTATGTATAGAATTGGCATTTCTATAAATGTTAGTGGGAGTTGCTATTTGTGCTTTCTCTTGATGTTTATTTTTACGTAAAAGCATTAATATAAACCAAAGACTACGTAATCTTTTACTTCTAATGAAGCTGTAGTTTTAATCAATTTTGTTTAAGGCATTACGATTCTAACATATTGAGTAATAGTAGTTTAAATCTTACTTCTTACTAATATTATAAATGTGAAAGTTTAGATGGATGGATGGATGTTTGTTAGAGTTTGTAGCCTAAACGGCTAAACGGATTTTGATGAAATTTGCCATAGATATAGAGGATAGTTTGGAAGAACACATAGGCTACTCAGTTTTGCTTTTTTTATCTCACGCGAACGGGGTCGCGGGCGAAAGCTAGTTAAACCATACATTATAACACAACACAATGAACAAGATTAAAACAGTTAACAGGAGTGGAGATAAACTCCTGCTATGTCAATTAACGTTTCGATCCTCAGTAATTCTCGACTTGTCTTCAACGTATTAACAACGTAGAGGTACAGTCGCGTACATTGGTGACACCATATAAAGCCATAATTGTTCGAATGTCTTGTACGCCTTGAATAGAACTCGGTAAAAGTAACAATAGCGTTTTGCACATCAAATTAATACTAAAATTGTAAATCAAAATCATTAATAGTACTTAAATGATATATTTAGAGGACTAAGGATCTATGTCTCCTGTATGGTGTAACTCAACATTTCTGTAAACGGAGCACCGCGATTGAACGCGACTGTACAAGTTTAATCTTGTTTCCAATCAATTTCAGGTCTCTACAGACTGGCGATAAACCAGAACCCCTTGGAGAGTGTACACGAGGAAGCGTTCTACGGACTTGATAATACGTTATGGGAACTGGAACTGAAATACGACAAGTTGACGGCGGTGCCGAGCAGGGCGCTGAGATATCTACAGAAATTGAGGTTGCTGGATCTGACGGGTGAGTGGATATGATGCTTTAATTAATTTCATTGATAACATCTTTATTTTCTTGTTGACATTGAGAAACATGTCTTACTTATATATTATTAGTGTAATAAATTCCAGTCTTTCAGTCAAAACTCTCTTACCACTGATGTTTGATCGTTTAATGTTTGATATTTTGAATACGAATCAGCAAATGTTCAATAGAATCCTTTGAATTTGATGATCAATGGACATAACGTCCATAAATTCACGGGCAGGAATTTGACTTAATTAATCGGTTGTATTTCAATTGTTAAATACCCTAGGGTTGAATTTGCATAGATATAAATTATTCAAATTGCCTACGTAAGTTAATCTCGAGTATTTATTACAACCATTAGTTCAGCATACCTGTCCCTGGAACAAATTAATTTACTTCTTACCTACTTTAACAAGCTTAGTGCTGTTGACAGATTAGATGTAATATTAATTAATGTGTTTCAACTCGTTTCCTTTGGTTTCTTTAATTCATATTTCATCGTCATATTTCTCCATGATATCTCTGATAGTTCGATGTTTCTAACGAAGAGATCACCATTTGGAGATTCTACCAACCCTATCATATTTGTGCAACCAAAATTTATCTTACCACTTTTCTTATTGCCTATATCCGCGATTTCCACGAATTACATTTACAAAGCTGTATGTCAGTTTTTGCACCAACAACTCCTCATTACAGAGTCATTTTTTCCTATTTTATATTGGATATTTCCTAAATTGGAAACGTTCTTATCCAAAAGGAAGACCTCTACTTTTACGAAGTGTTTTTTCATATTCCAGGCAACGAAATAACGGACATATCTGGTGACAACTGGCGAGGTCTGGAGAACACTCTGCACACGCTGGTCCTGGCCGAGAACTCAATCACCAGCTTACCTCTGGACGCATTCTCCGGCCTGCCCGTGCTCGAAGTACTCGACCTGCACGGAAACAACTTGGCAGTCATCGATAGCGGGGTGTTTAGAGATGGAATGAATAGACTGAATAAGGTAAATTATGGTATTGCTTAACTGATAGATAACTAAAGAATAACGAAACTTATCTAGTAGATATTTACTAATATCAAGTGAGAGTTTGTAGCTTAAACGGCTGAAGGGATTTCGATGAAATTTGGTATGTGTAGAGGATAGCCTATAAGAACACATAGGCTAGTCAAACTGTTAGTTTTTTTTAATTCCATGGGGATAGTCGCGGGCGAAAGTTAGCATTAATATTTTTCCACGCTTACGAAGTCTACAACCAAAGTTTTTATTTTCAGCTTCTATTAAGTGATAACCAACTCTCGTTGATTCCCTACGAGGAGTTGGCTCCACTCCGCCAGCTGAGATACCTGGACCTTTCCAACAATGTGATCAAACAAGTGCCTCCCACACATGAATTAAACGGAGTTACATTGTCCTTGGACACTTTAAAGTGAGTTTATTCTTCACGCAACATTTTTGTATCTATTTATATCTAAAAATTTAACATTGTGGTTGTTATGTTACTTTTTTGCTATCTATTATTTCAGATTGGATCACAATCTCATCGGCACTTTAATGCCCGGCTCCTTCAAATACTTTAATGTATTGAACTCCACATCTTTGGATGGGAATCCTATTTACTCCTTGAGGGTAAGTATAGTTACCAAAATCTTTACTTTTTATTGAAGCAATCACATTTGTTAACATTTTCTTTATAAAATTATCTACTACAGTCTTTAATTTTTCTTCTTTTGGCAACAATTTTAGTTTCTGTTTGTTTTTATTTCAGGAAGATGCGTTCAGAAACGCTAAGACAAAATCCCTTTCCCTTCGCGACTGCAGCATTTCGGATCTATCGCCGGCGTCCTTCGCTGGATTAGAGAACAGCCTGCAAAGTTTGGATCTCGCTGAGAATAACCTCACCATGCTTTCCAAGATAATGCTTAATAAATTAGATTCACTGAGATTGCTGAACTTAAGAGAGAATAAGGTAAAAAGAACTAGCTTATTCTAAAATTGCGAGAGTACATAAGTCTGTATGCAGAAAATAAATTTCTATTGATTTTAATTTCAGGTGGACAGCAATTTGCTTACAACAAACAATCCATCGGAGTTTACTCCTACTACTTTCAATAACTTCCAATACAAATTGTTTTATTTGGATATAAGCGGGTCCTCGTCATTGGAAACCAGTTTACAGGATATAAGGAAGTAAGTGATTATTGTTGATTTAAAAAAAATCTTCGACAAGTTCAGTTCCTACTTTGATCCACCCAAAATTCAAAAAAGACAAGGGCATATTAGACTGAATAATTTTAATTTAATTTATTTCAATCATTTATCTATACTAATGTTGTAAAGAGGAAAGATTTGTATTTTTGTACATATTGGAATAACTCAAAAACTACTGGACCGATTTCAAAAATTCTTTCACCATTAGAAAAGTAATTTATCTGTCAGTAACATAGGCTATATTTTTTTAACTCCACGCGGACGCAGTCGCGAGCAACAGCTAGTTTAATATAATTTGTCTGATTTTATTCCAGAATGAGATCATTGAGATATCTCGCTGTAAGTAAATTAATTAGAAGGAGTATAAGCGCTGAAGATTTTCTCGAATTCGGTGTGGAGCTTGAAGATCTAAAAATATATGGAAGTACGATAAATAAGATAGAAGCAAGCGCATTCCAGTACGTCAGAACAATCAAGACTTTAGATTTATCTGAAAACAACATTGACTATATTGATCCATTCGCATTTGCTGAGGTAAATTTGTATTTCCTGGTTACAAACGCCTATCCCACCACATTGTAAATTGTCTGATAGCAATCCAACGTGTAAATGTGATGGAAATATCGGATTTTGTTACCTTATCTGACAGTGACGTCATTTTAAGCTATCTGACCCTCTATCAGCCAGTGGTGGGACAAGCCTAAGTTTTCCGAATATAGCTTAATCTGATGAATTAAAAATCATGTTTTATGTAAATGTTTCAGCTCCACAGTTTAACAACTCTTAAAATGGCAAACGGTTTCGATGATTCGGTCAAAATACTACCATTTGAACCTTTGAAGGCGCTCATAGATCTTCAATACTTAGATCTAAGTAATAACAAAATAAAAAACGTTCCGGATACATCTTTTCATTTCTTAAATAAGTTAAAAATGCTTAATCTGCAAGATAATTCGATAGACCATTTCTCCAAAGGGACTTTGCAGGTAAATCATCTGTACTAATATGTTGAAATAACTTAAAAACTACTAGGCCGATTTCAAAAATTCTTTTACATAGGCATACATGTGTTTTACTATTTGTGTTTATTGTACGTGGACGAAGTCGGGAGCAACAGCTAGTTTGGAATAAATCAATTTTGTATGCTAACAAGCAAAATGTTTTAAGTATTGTTATATTCAACCAACCCGCAGTGGGCCAGCGTGGTTGACTATGGCCTAGTCACCCTAACTTAGGGTAGGCTCCGAGCCCCTCGGTGGGGACGTATAGTGAGCTGGTGATGATGATGATTGTTATATTCTGCAAATACTGTCTTAAAAGTCCACAATTATTAAAATTATCTGTCTATTACATTCCACAATTTTTCTAAAGTTTAATTTCTCATGGTTTCAGGGAGACATACATAAATATTTGGAGAGCGTTTGTTTGTCTCTGAACCAAATGACTCAAATAGCGCAACACACATTCGTGGACTTGAGAGAACTGCAAGAAGTTTTGATTGAGGACAATCAAATTGAAAACATTCAGAGACGAGCATTCACTAGTTTAGATAACTTGAAAGTTATCAAACTCAGGGGAAATAGGATTGTTGATATAACTGAAGAAGCATTCCAAAATCTACCCGCTCTGAAGGAGTAAGTTTTCACTCTCCTGTACTAAAGAGCAGAAAAAGGAAAGATATATATTTTTTGCATATATTGAAATAACTCAAAAACTACTGGTCCGAATTAAATAATTCTTTTACCACTGAAAAGCCACGTTATCAGCGAGTAACATAGGCTATATTTTTTAATATCACGCTGACGAAGTCGTGAGCAACAGCTAGAAATAAATAAAATAAAAAGTAAACGAACTTCTTTTCCTAATGGTTAGAATGTTGAATGAATTGAATGTTTCGATAGGAATAAAAACAGTTTTCCTAATACTCGTTATGTTATTTTTTTCAGATTGGATGTATCGTTTAATCGGTTGGAAACTTTCAAGTTCTCCATTTTCGATCAAGTGGGATCCGCCACTGCGTTGAAAGTCAATGCCTCTTACAACCGTATTACATCGCTCACAGACTCGAATGCACCGACATTCTTTTCATCTAACTTTTATCCACCACCAAAACCTCAAAGTAAGTATATTTCAATATATTTGATATCCCCAATTATTTTATCTCTTTATCTTAATTTCTAATTGTTTCTTCCTATTTTTTTTTCTTACTTTGCATCTAAAGGGTTGATTTCTGATGCGATTCCACTCCAACAAGGTGAATTAACTTCATGTTTTCCCTTTTTATTGTCATTCACCCAATTTTTATCATTCCTATTGATTTTTTTTATCAAAACCAATACAGTTGTTTTCCGCACTTATCCAACATGATATTTCGAATCATTAACTTAAAATATTTAAATGTTCATTGAATTTATATGATTTTATATTTATCAGGTATGGGAACGGTTACGGTTAATATCCGAGTATTGGATTTCTCTCATAACAACATCACATACATCGCGCCGTATTACTTCAGGTAAGAAATTTAAGATTGTTAAGATCTAGATTATTCGAATAAAATTCTGTATTAGATACGAAAATGCTAAACTTAGTGCGTACAAGTTGTTTAGGCCGGTATTTGCTGTTGTCTAAAGTATTACAGCCTTACAAATAAACGCGGTATAAAGTTAAACTTAGGAATACACTGAGTATAAGCAAATTTGTACTAATATTTTCATCATCATCATTATCATCCTCCTTATCCTACTCCCGTAGGGTCGGCGCAACAGGTTTTTGTCCTCCAAATAACTCTATCATACGTCATCTCATCACTCCCTTCTTGATCATGTTACCTTTCACGCAATCCATCCATCTCTTTCTAGGTCTATCTCTACCGGTGTACCACACTCATAACTAACGTTCTCCTTGCAACATGCGATTCATCCCTCCTCACAACATGCCCATACCATGCTATCCTTTTACTCCTTACCTTCTCTACCACTGGGGCTACTCTCAAACTATTATACAATTTATTACTAAGTTTAACTTTATATCGCGTTTATTTGTAAGGCTATTACAGTTTTAAATACGATATTCAAATTGTAAGAGAACTAACGACTTGATTCTCGAATATTCTATTTCAGGCATGCCGATCTAACTCTATCAGAATTGTATCTATCACATAACTTGCTTAGAAATATAACGAGGGAAGTGTTTGGATCAATGCTGATGCTGCAATATCTGGATTTATCTCATAATCAAATATATCACATGGAATACGATTGCTTTAAGAAAGTTAAAAACTTACAGGTAAGAGCAGAATTTGTAAATTCCTAATTACTGCTAATTAAGAAGAAACTAGCTTTTGCCCGCGACTCCATTCGCGTGGAATTAAAAAAAAGTGAGTAGCCTATGTGTTCTTCCAGATTATCCTCTATGGCAAATTTCATCGAGATCAGTTCAGCAGTTAAGGCTAAAAACTCTAACATGGATCTATATAAACTTTCTCATTTATAATATTAGTAAGATTAAGGGCCCACCAAATTGTAAATTGTAACGTGTAAAATATGTGATGGAAATATCAGATTTTGTTCCCTTATTGACAGTGATGTCATTTTTAAGCTATCTGAGCCTCTATCAGCCAGTGGTGGGACAGGCCCTAACTGTTTATATTTTTCTAGATTGTCGATCTCTCCCATAACGACCTTATTGAAATGCCGATAGAAGTTTTCCACGAGATGTTGGCGTTGACTTCTGTTGATCTGTCAGATAATCGTATCAAGAACTTGGCTGATAACCTCATTATTTCTCCATCAATTGAAAGGTAACAATCAAAATGTTGGTTCTTTTAGTTTTTAATTTTTCTCGTAAGTCAGGATAAATAGTAATCACTTTTCATATACTACAAAAATCTATTTCATATTTATCATAGCTTCCGCACGCGACATTGTCTGTGAAATCATAAAGAAAAGGAGTAGGCTTTGTGTTCTTCCAGACTATCCTCTACATCTATGCCTAATTTCATCGGGATCTGTTCAGACGTTTAGGCTACAAACTCTAACAAACATCCATCTAAACTTTCGAATTTATAATATTAGTGAGATTAGTAAGACATCAACTTAATTTGCCTTTAATCCATTTGATACTAGTATTAATACAATTTTTAATTTTCAACAGATTGGATTTATCGAATAACGATTTATCAAGAGTGCCAACAAATTGTCTATCTCATGCAGCTGCTGGTAATTTGGTAGAATTGGATCTTAGTGGGAATACCATTCCTGCAGTTTCTATCACTGATCTGGTCCAAAGATTCAGGGTAACTATAAATTTGAACTAGCACTGTCCAAGGGAAACACAAACTATCGAAAAATAACATGTTTGAGTAGTTTTGAATATTTGCTTGTACTAATGTATTGAAATTGTTAAATGTAATGTAAATATGAAATACAATGGTCTATGTTAAGTATTTTGATGTATGTTATACTAAAATTTCATTTGTTATGAGAATTTCATCAAATGTCGCTTCTTTGTTGTGAAAAATCTGCCACTTTTGTTTCTAATGTTAACAAAGATATTTAAATCATATATAGACGAGGCAGTGAACAATTTTTTTTCACTGGTACTTTCTCTGGAAGGTACTATCTCAAGTTTAGTGCCACCTCGTGTTTACAAAATTATAATAAGTTCCATATTTGTTTGTTATAAAATAAACTAAACAGTATTACAAATACATTTAAATATTATTTAATGATACTATTGGCAATTTATTTAAATGCTATTAATTATATTGATATGTAGTTTTGAGGCTAATGTGTATATTGTCTTAAGTGAAGTGGCAACAATCTGTTCTATGTTTTTGAATCTCTTTGTATGTTAACGGCAGAATTTAGCTATTTTACTTTTAAATTCAAGTTATTGTTTACTTTATTTTATGACATGTACTAATAAAAACAAATAAGCGACATTCCTCCCTACTGATGTAGTTTGTGCCAGTGTGTGCGTAGTTAAGCTAACTTGTGGCCTTGCCCCCGCATGTCGCCAGAGCCCCGACCAGGACTACTGGCCCGAGGACCACGACGACTACAACGACGAATATATGTACCACACCGCTAGACGGGATCACACCAGAGTTTTCCATCAAAAAAAGCAATTCCCGCAGAATATTTTGTACAAGGTAGACCGCTGTTAGAATCCTGTACTAACTTTAGTGTTTGCACTCTCATTTGTTTGGGTATCTACTAATTTATCTTATTTTCCTATTTGTGTCTTTCTTCTACTTTTTTATTAGCAATTATGTAATTCATTACCGTTCTATTTGTTGATTTGTAAAGTATGTACTTTTTTTTCAGTTAATTTTGATTACAACTATTTTTAAAGTGTTTATTTTTAATTTATACCAATAGCTTAATTTCATTTGGCGCTTGGTGATGATTAGAGCTGGTACACACCTTTGACTAAACTATCGCATAACTGTTGTGCGATTGTCGATTGTTTGCAGCCAATTCAACTGTTTAGTTGCACAACTAAAAATCGAGTGCGTGCAGCTCCATATAAGCTCATGGAATCAAAGCAAGATTAAACAGTTGTGCAATAGTTTAGTCAAAGGTGTGCGCGCTGTTACTATTTTACTCAAGAACCATTAATATCTGCTTTTATAAGATATCTTTTTAATTTTTTTCAGTCCCTAGCATGGTTGGATCTATCCAATAATCACTTGGTCCGTGTCGAGGGCGGATCATTTGGTGCGTTACCGAGACTGCGTTGGTTAGACTTGAGTAACAACTCGCCTTTTAACCCAAGCGAGCGGGTCAATACAATGTTCAAGGGTTTAGAACGAAGATTATCTCATTTAGGTTTGAAGAACGTCAGCTTAGTATCTGTAAGTATTTTAGGCATATTTAGCAATAACATAAGTATTTTCTTATATATATTATAAGTTGACAAACGAGCGAGCGATCGCCTGAATTCATCGAAAAAGGGAAGCGAAAGCTACCCGTAGATATCCGCAATTGCAGTTACAATAAAGAGGATATTTCCCTTTCCTATGCGTTACCTCAACCGTCAAATCTACTTTCCCTTCCAATTCTTTCTTTATAAGAAAAAGGTGGAAAAAGAAAGGGACTAAGATTAGGCCTCCGGCATCACACTCATCAAGCGAAACGCGGAATTGCTTCCACTTCACGTCTGTCTTCTGTATGATCGTGGTATTGCACCGGGCGAGCCGACCCTAGAGTGCGAAGTTGTTAAATTGGGCTCTACCACTGTCAAAATATATTAGTTACGCGTATAATTCTTGTTAATTCTGGATATGCATTAAAATTTACAATGTATTTCTTTCAGATTCCATCAATGGCATTATCAAAATTAAAAAGTTTAGATCTATCATATAACAATCTACCTTCGATATCACCAGAGACAACAGGCAACTTAACTAGACTAAGAGCTTTAGATTTATCTTACAATGACTTTACAAAAGTACCAGAAGCAACACATTCGCTGACCAATCTCCGTTGGCTCTCATTGTCAGGGAATCCTATCACAGCCTTGAGGAACACCAGTCTTTATGGAGTTTCACCACGTTTGGAATACCTGGATATAACGCGACTTCGTCTAAATATTTTAGAGGTATGTAACAAGAATTAAAAAAATAAAAGCAGCCTATGTGTTCTTCCAGATTGTAATCTACATCTATGCCAAATTTCATAGTCCTTTCAGTAGTTTAGGCTACAAACTCTAACAAACATCCATCCATGTAAACTTTCGCATTTATAATATTAAGTAAGATTAGTTCTAAAGTATCGTACGTATTCTTTACAGCACGGTGTATTGAGTAAAATGTTTAGTTTGCGTACACTCAAAGTGAATGTGTATCCAAGTGTAAGAGATTTCAACATACCACAATTGGTAACGTATAATGCTGCATTAGAAAATCTACAAATCGAAGTTGACGATCCACAAATAGACCTTGGTAAAGAGATGACCGGGGATTTGCCCGGCAAGCTGAATAATATAACATTAACTGGAAGATCTTTGAAGTTTATATCTCAATATTTACTGAGTGTAAGTATATTTGTTGTGTTGCTGTTGTTAATAATTATATTTTACTACTAGAAGGTGCTCTCGACGATGTCCACGTGAAATTTAATATAGTCAAAAATGTTAAATGATAATGAAGCTTTTAAATGGTGAAAGAATTTTTGAAATCGGCCTAATAGTTTTTAAGTTACTTCAATAAATGCAAAAATACAAATCTTTCTTCTTTATAGATATATAATAGATAGTATAAATTTAGATATAGATTAAACCACGAATGTAACGATGCAAATACGTGCTATGTTTACATAAAAGTTTTCCCTTAAAACAGACTATCTCTATCGCATCAATCGGATCAACTAGCATCCTTATTCTGATTGACGTTTAGAATTTCCAACACCTTGGTATAATAGCAAATTAATATAGCAAAGATCCAAGGTAGTTATTATTTTTGTTCCAGGGAGTCCAATCAAAGGTCTTACGACTAACAATACACAACACGAGCGTCGAGGACATTTCGAGCGAGGTATTCTGGAAGCCAGGCCGCATTAAGAACTTGACTTTGGATCTTAGATACAATCGATTGGCTAGAGTACCTAATCCAGCTCAAAAGGAATGGCCTGGCGTACCCAACCAATTGTTCCTCCATGATATACTAGTAGCTGGAAATCCCCTTGCCTGTGATTGTGGAATTGGGTAAGATTCTCTTCAATATTTCACTGTTAATTTTAATATGGTGTCTTTGAAATAAAAATAATAATTTGAGTAACATTTGACGTTAAGTTCAAGTCCTAATTCTAGTAATGAAAATGTTATAGTTAAATAAAAGATGAAAATAATTTTATCGATTCTTTTCAGATGGATTGAAGCTTGGGATCGTAAGAGAAGACAATATCTTTGTGACAGTCCTTCAGACTGTGAATCGACCCGAGATGATGTAAGATTCTCCGTCTGTCCGTTGTACAGCAATCGAACTTTAATTGACGTAAGTTTATTTTTATTAACCAACTAGCTGATCCCATGCGACTTCATCCGCATGAAATTATAAAACTTTATTTTATTGTTTACATTTGTGAAATTCTCAATTGCAAATATCAAAATTACCGTTCCATTATCTTGCTTCCTTAATATTGGCAGCTTGTAGTTTACAGTCCCTTTCCCAGATGAAGGTTTTTTTTTTTTAATTTATTTAGCACTAGCTTTCGCTCGCGACTCCGTTCGCGTGGAATTAAAAAAAAAACAAAAGTGAGTAGCCTTTGTGTTCTTCCAGACTATTCTCTACATCCATGCCAATTTTCATCGAGATCCGTACAGTCTTTTAGGCTACAAACTCTAACAAACATCCATCCATCTAAACTTTCGCATTTATAATATTAGTAAGAAGTAAGATTAAGTTTAATAGTGTAAAAATATATAGCCTAAAGCGTGTCGTAACTGTAGGGCTTTTTATTAAGGAAAGAATTATTCAAAATAATGCTGTGATTGCCGACAATCTGCGCCACGAAGTAGTGTTTATTTACGCTTTATTGTATTAGTATAGAAGTATAGATTCATGATTAAATACGATTCCACTCTAATAGGTATTAATAAAATACTTCAGTATAGCTTAAAGAAATAATTCAAGCCGATAAATCAGTTTAGTTCATGGTTACTGAGTTATCTAACCGCCTTTTACTTTCCAGGTACTATCAAAGGAATTAGACTGCAGTTGGAGCCGAGGATTTTTGTTGTCGCCAAATTTAATCGTTATTCTCTGCATGTCGGTTTTGACATATCTTTATATCTGAGGACTGTTTTGGCTTCTAGGAATTTACGAAGAGTTTTATAGAATATTGTCAACGGTTTATACATTTTGAGAAGTGAATATGTTTCGGGAACATCAGAGAAGGATGTCAACAGACTTTAGTATATAATTTCACTTACCAGATATGAGCGAGACGTTGATAGTTAGACTTCGGATTGTGTCGTTTTATGGCCTAGTAGCATTTCTGTAAAAACCAAAATCTAGTTAGTGTTTTTGAATCCTAAGACTACGCGAGATTCGATGGTGATTATAAAATTGTACAATTGGTATTAGGGATGGATATTATGAGGGATAAGAAGCCAAGAAAAATTAATATTGGTTCAAAAGATAATCGCATGATCTTTAGAGATTCGGTCTATTTATGTTATTGTTGAGATTTTGTCCCCTTTATCGTGCACTTTTTTGTTCCACTTTTAATATACAGTGTTTTGCTTTTTTCAATGTCCAAGATCTACACATTTCGTGCACTGTCTGGTGTTTTTAACAATTTTCTTAACATGTCGATGAGAACGTTTAAGGTAAAGACTAAGGTCAATGTAATATAGGAATCTGGAAGTGCACTTAATGTCATAGATATTGCATTTAATTCGAATTAAGATTAGTTGAATTGAAAGCAATGACTTAATTATTATTCTCTAAGTAGACTGCATTCGCTCGAATGATATGTGTTCGTCCATTATTAATATTAACAATATAATTTATAGATGTATTTGTTTGTGTAGGCTTAACTAGTTATAAATATATCGGATCAATGTAAAATATCCTTAGTAGTGTTGTTATTTTGTTTTACCCTTTTTAAAATCTATATAGTACCTTTTACCTTTCTCTGTTTGACTTGGTGTTATATTTTTCAAATATCTTCTTATACACTTACAAATTAGTTAAGCTATCGGTGAAATTTAAAACTTCGTTATTTTTATCTTTCAAAGTTTATCTGGTTATTAAATTTAATAAATATTTTATAACATATTCAGTAGCTAACATTCTATATTGTATGCTGTAAATTGTCTTATAAATCTATGATAAATTAGATACTTTTCGACTGAAAAAAATTATCTGTTTCAATTTCTTATAGATTTCTTTTCTTTATTTTCTCCTATAAATCTTTCTGAATCAGTAGTTGTAATTGTGTTAGAGTGCACGCTAGATACGATAATTGCACCTAACATTGATTGCATAGAATTAATTCAGCATTTCCAATATTTCTGTACAATTAACGAGTGAATCAGATACCTCTTCTTCAGTGGTCCAGTCTGAATATATGGTGTCAGGCCTACATTAAGTGCCTTTTTCCACTTAGTCACCTTCACCCAGTGATCAACTGCTTAGTGGAAAAAGACACTGAGATATTTGTTTTCGATACCATTCCATTTTTAATCTTACGGAAATATAAACTTTCGTATTTGTTAAGTGTTTTGTTTGTTTAAAATTGTTATTTATTTAGATTTTCACTATTGTTTATTTAATTCACGAAGCATATTTTATTTGTGCCATGGTATGGAAAACAAAGTCGCATCATTATAACAATAAATATATTTTGTGATATATATTACTCTAATCCTTCTATTTTTGATAAGCCTACGATGATTATTGCTAGCCTGGACGGGAATTGTATAGCTGATTTAAATGTTAGCCTAATATAGCCTCTTTATTACTTGTTAGCTTTTCAATATGTCAATTCATTGAAACTACAATTTTTGCAATTACGTCTTTTCAAAATTTCACTTATTTTCAAACTTAATTAGTGAAACCAACAAATTAAAATTTTCAAAATTCTTTACGAAAATCTGCATATGAATTCCGGTATTTATAGCTTAATAGATTCTACGCATATGCAAATATTGTAGCTTTAAAATATATTAAGGTGTACTAAGACCCTAAAGGGCGTCAAAAATGTAACATTCCAATGATTTCTTCAATAACAAGGTTTACAAGAAACTTTTATGTTTGATACATTTTAAGGATTTAATATCTTTCTTGAAAATATTTGCCTTAACGCGAAGTTATAAAACAGAACAGAATTAGCGACAAAATATTTCATTTTATTACAGAATTTGTTACTATATTTTTTTTTAATAAAATTGATAACTATAATATCAGTGAATAATTGTTTTATCATTATAATTATTATTTCAAATATTTATTTGAAAAATATGAATCATTTATTTTAAAAAAAATCAGTGGAAACGACCCTTAAAATGTGATATTTGATTATAACTTGACTTTTCACTGAGCGAAAACGTTTGCATTAAGGCATGACATAGCTTACATTTCGACCACTTCAATTACTTAATTGTAACTTGAAAACATGAAAATTATTTTTATCAATATTACCTGCAAGGTCCGGATGTGATAGGTATAGATAGTGCCAACTAAGTATTTTAAGTATAGATCGATCTTTATAAAAGTTCTTGATATTAACAACTTTATCCGATTGATCATTTTAATATTTATATCATAGAATGCAAAACCAGAAGGGACAGTCTAAATTTTAATTTTTAACTTGGAAAATCTCATTTTTTTAAAGTTATGTTCCATTTATAATTGACTAGCTGTTGCTCGCGACTGCCCGCGTGAAATTAAAAAATATAGCCTATGTTACTCACAGAAAAATTACCTTTCTAACGGTGAAAGAATTTTTAAATTAGGCCGAGTAGTTTTTGAGTTTACATACAAAAATACAAATCTTTCCTCTTTATAATATTAGTATAGATAAACATTTTTGATAGACATTATTACAGAATATTTCGGTAAGACCATTTTAGGGCTTAGTTCAGCTGACAGAGCAAAGCTAGGAAATATAAGCTACTAAAAGCTACAAAAATACCAACATAAATGCATTTTTAAACGACGTAATTGATTATTTTAAAAAAGATATACTTAGAGAAGACTAGTTTTGTATTCTCAAATCGGATTAAGTTGTTACTTCTAACAGTAGTTTGACTTACAAGGGACTTATCAGAGTTAAGTTAGTAAGTTGTTTGAATGTTTTTTTATAAATTTAAATACAGATAAATGAAACAATTAACTATAAGAATTTTACGTTTTATATTTTACAGTATTTTTAAGTTTTAATGTGTTCATAGTTTTCAAATGTTAGATTTTTAAAATGATTTGATTTTTTTTATTGAATGAATATAATTTGTGTCGAATTTTGATTGATTTTTTTACTTATCGAAATAATTTTAATAGATTTGTTGTTAATGAAATAATAGATGTATTCCATGTTTTACGTTTTAGTTTTAAAAGATTGTGTATCAATGAATACTGTGAGTTTTCACTAATTAAACAAATTAACTAAAACATGCTATCTCTGGTTTATCGAAGAGAATCTATTCTCTACCCTATGGTAAGATGTTGTTATACATGTATTTAGACAGTGGAAACTCAACAGATAAGTCCCTGTTAGTCATACTTGTTTATTTGGTATCGTTATGCTATACGTGAATCGATGTTGCTGCTAGAAACATTTTACATTATTAATTAAAGAAATTCGATTTAAAAAGTTACTGTATCTACTTAATAAATCTTATAGTGTGAATATAAAAATTGAATTATTAGTGTATGAATAAATTATTGCATAAATATGAATTAAGTTTTTTTTTAACCTTAGTCTAATATTAGGTCATAGTAAAAACAAGAAAGTATTAAAATTGAATGTGGGCTATAAAGGTAGAGGAAGACCGAAGAAAGTATGGATGGATTGTATGAAAGAGTATATGCTTAAGAAGAAGAAATTGTATGGAAGAGCAGTACATACTGTGCTGACCCTCCGTAGGGACTAAGGCAAATTGATGATGATTATACAAAAAACAAAGAAAGAGCAAAAAACTTATGTCTCTTTAACTCACTCTCTCTCTAACTTTGTGATTTATTTTAAATATATTATAAAATCTAGTAATACAAAAATACAACCGAATGTATAAATAATTTCTTTCCTAATTAATAGAAACCTCAAAAATGTCGAATACGAAACAAATTGAAATGGAATACGAAACCTTATTTATTAGTAGCCACAAGGTTTATTAAGGGTTGTTATTTCTTAACGTTACATTAACGAGACTTACAAATTATTTTGTACTTATCTACGTAGTACCTTTCAATCTTACTAATATTACAAATGCGAAAGTTTAGATTGATGTTTGTTAGATTTGTAGCTTAAACTGCTGAACGGATCTCGATGAAATTTTGCTTTGGTGTAGAGGATAGTCTGTAAGAACACATAGGCTACTTGCTTTTGTTTTTTTTCCACGCGAACGGAGTCGCGGGCGAAAGCTAGTTATTTATAAAAAGTAAATTATTAATATTCACCATACAGAAAAGTGTAAAACGTGAACTAAACATATGTGTATTTTTCGTTATATTTCACTGACATCTATTATTAATAGAATAATAAGCTTATGTTCAAAAGATGTTCTCGAGAAAATGAGGCGTCATGTAGCGAGGAAAATGACATGAATCATACTTCTCGGATATTGGACATTACTACAATGTATATTTTATTGACGAAATAGTTTCCTGCTGTTTATTATGAGGTTAGAAAATAATTGATTACTTCTAAAGAAAGGCGGCAAAATAAGTTTTGTAGCGTCATTTTCGTGTTCTTAATTTATAACTATAGTTATTCGTAGGCATATTGTATAGTTACAGGGGTGTCCAGGTTGGTTAGAAAATCTCTTCACAGGCGTACATTGTATGAACTACCAATTACTTACTTTCTAAAATGAATCCAGTTTCAATTGTTTTTGTTTTTTTTTTAATGGTAATATTTCTACAATACTGTCTGCATGTTTTTATTTTTTAAATTATGATTAAAATTATTATTATTAAAATGCTACTTGAAGCCTTGTTATAATGGACTAGCTTTTGCCCGCGACTTCGTCTGCGTGGAATTAAAATAAAATACAAAAATGAGTAGCCTATGTGTTCTTCCACACTATCGTCTACATCTATACCAAATTTAATCGAAACTCGTTCAGCCGTTTAGCCTACAAACTCTAAGAAACATCCATCCATCTAAAGTTTCGCATTTAAAATATTAGTATGATTGAATCTCAGCGTAATAATATAAACAATGTTGAAAATCAGGGTATGAAATATTAAAACAAAATTCATTTTTACAATTTTCATTTAATTTAGTAAGCTTATTATTTACACTGATACGTTCTTAGGTGTGACGTACAGTAGGAAATGAAGAGATGAAGTTGGTCCATCGTACCACATTTTGCATTCAATTGCTATAGACATGCCTAACGTGAATTCTGATATCTGTACAGCTAACAACGGCGAACTGCCTTGCATATCCAAAGGGAATACGTCCGCAGCTATTCCCGGAGGATTAGGGTAATAATCTATTTTACCAATATGCTCTTTATCGTATGAATGAAATCCATCACACGTCAAATATAACTTCTCTTGTTTATTTTCTAATAATTTCTTTATGTTAGCTGGAACATCTTTGTAATAAGTTGAATTCGCATGTATAGGGTTAACAGACCATCCTATGTGTTTATTAATTCTTATAATAATGCAAGGTTTCTCTCCGTATCCGTACGGTGGTATTCCACAAGGACCTAACTCAGTTCTGTTTGCTCTTTTCCTGGTATTATCTGATAGTAAATTGTCTATCGCTTTAATATATTTCTGATAGCTTTTCTCATCATTCTCTTTGTACCAGATCAACGGTGTGTTGCTAAGACCAGTTGGCGTCGCTGATAATCCTATGCCGTGATCGGAATACGTTAGTGATGCTGTTTTATCAATAACTTGATAATCTCCTTGTAGTTTTATTATAGTTAATGTGGCGAATAGAAATATCATCGTGTATGTGCAAAGGAATAATAGATACATAATTGAATATGCAGTAATGTACATCCAACTTTTACGTGATCTTTCGCATACTGTACGTTTTTCGTTATTGTAAAGAAATTTCCATAGTCTCCGGTACCACGGTATGAGAGATTCCGGTTCATCTTTGATCACAAGCACTCGACCAGCGTCCCTCGAAGAAGATGGTATAGTTCGATCTTTACTCAAAGGCCGTGTTTTCGTTTTGTCTTTATTTTTGTTTTTAGTTTCCATACTCTGTTAATCTACACCTTATTGTTGTAATAAACATTATAAATATCACTGAATTCTCAAACAAGTGTTGACACTTGACAGATATTTTTAAACGTTTTATTTTCAATATGGTCGTGACATGACATGGTAGTTTTGATGTTATATTATTGAAATGTCATTTATACCTTACCTCTATTAAATTGACAGGCTATAAGGCGTGGTATTTTGTGCCTATTTGATTTCCGCCATCTTGGCGCTGATGGTTGCGGTTGTAAAAGTGGTGAGAATTTGAACTAATACTAGATTAAACTGTCATTATCGTCAACAGTTGCATGAAAACATAGCAAAAGCCGTCTTTAACTACCTATCCATTTAGTATAGAGATCGACATTTATAATTATTGCTTACAAAAAAATAGACTTCTGGTTTCCGCAGCAAAATAATAACAACCTTATAAATAAAATTAAAAATACACGTTAAAATTTACGCTAAATATAAGACTAATTTACGCTAATGTTTAATTTTCTAAAGTAACTAATTCTAGTAAGTGGTCTAAGAAAGTTGCAGGAAATTTGATTAATCGGAGCTCCCGTATCCTGTAGCCTTATTTAAAAAAGTTTTATTTTTCTTGCCCGTATCTTTATTTATAAAATGTAATATTTAACATCTAAACAAAACGTTATATTTTGATATTTCAAGGATAAAACAACGTATATCAATTCTACTGTATACCATGTAGACTAAAAAATGGATCAATCATTTGGAATTGAAGGGAAAGCCATCAAA
The DNA here is from genome assembly GCA_029286645.1 of Papilio protenor. NCBI lineage: Eukaryota > Metazoa > Arthropoda > Insecta > Lepidoptera > Papilionidae > Papilio > Papilio protenor. Next base: position 1,918,046 of record JAGSMZ010000004.1, on the reverse strand, counting down.
GGGTGTTGTAGGTCAGATACGATTCTATCTAATTATCTCCGTTCTATCTTATAACATTAACTAGATGTTCCCATGCGGCTTCATCCGCATGAAATTATAAAAACTTTATTATATTGTTTACATTTGTCAAATTCTCAATTGCAAATGTCAAAATTACCGTTACCATAATGAACTTGCTTCCTTAATGTTGTCAGTTTGTAGTTTTATGTCCCTTTCCTACATAATGGTCTTTTTCTAATTTATTCACCCCCTAAGTTTAATAGCGTAAAAATGTAGCCTAAAGCGTGTCGTCAGTGTATGACTTTTTATTAAAGAAAGAATTATTCAAAAATATACTGTAATTGCTTACATTCTAGGCCACGGTAGTGTGTGTTTACGCTTTATTATATTAGTATAGAAGTATTCATAAAATATCCGATAAACAAACATAATCTGGAGTAATAAAATAAACAGTTTGTCTTATCCTTTGTAGAACAATCACAATACGCGGTACGAAAAGGAATTTCATTGTAACAGCAGAGAAATCAAGAGATATTCAAGGGAATAGGGATTGTAATAAAGGAACAAAACATTTCGATTCATATATCGAAAAACCTATAGTAAAACATATTCTATCTCTGTCTTCACAGAGTTAATAAAAGGGATAGGAATATGTTTTGATACAAGTATAATAGTAATGGAAACTCACGGTATCAGTGTCATGGAAACCGTCGGGTCCGGTGTCACGAAATGTCTAAGATTGCGGGTGTTATTCAGGGTTCGCTGTCCCTTGAGGCTTACAGATAGAACTTATCAATGTCTGTAAGCATTTGGTAGACAGTCGCTGTGAAATTTATAGCATTCGGTATGTGTCCACTTTGCATGGAAATTATAAATCAAATGGATTTAGATATGGTAAGAGACGACAGTATATTCTTAGAGCGGGCACACACCTTTGAATAAACTATCGCGCATCTGATATACGATTGTCTATTGTTTTTCAGCCCATTCAACTGTTAAGTTGCATAACTAAAAATCGAGTAGTGTGCGCATTTAAGCTTATAGGAACCAAAGCGCGACCAAGTTGTGTGTTTAATCAAAGGTGTGCGCACACTCTAAGGTCACTTAACTTGAATACATGTTTCGAATTATTTTATGGTAACAATGATATTACCGACGTTACAATCTTGTATCAGATTAATTTTTGGTGAAGTTTAGAGAAGGTAAAAGGTAAAAGAGCGTTTTAAATTAGCCATTTAGAAATCAACATTATTATTACATCTCAGGTTGACGGAGAAAATCCAATAAAATTACAAAACAATCAAAAATTAATTAAAGCAACAACCAGTTAGAATTATACACTCAAGGATCAATACAAGTCTAAGGTCCTGTCCCACCACCAGCTGATAGAGGCTCAGATCAGATAGCTTAATAATGACGTCACTGTCAGATAAGGGAACAAAATCCGTTATTTCCATCACATATTTTACACGTTAGATTGTTATCAGACAATTTACAATTTGGTGGGACAGGCCCTAAGTCTGCAAGATCTTTCAAGTCGAAACTTAGATATAACAGAAATATATATCAAGAATATAATAGTTCAAGATTTTGTACTCAAAGATTCATACCAACTGGAAAATAACAGTGTAATAATATCATATATTTGATGCTGAGTCGAGTGGCTTTCGGTACATTCAATGAGGAGCTTCGGGCGAGAGAAATCCAATAATACTGGCAAATGTGCTTACTGTTACATGGAAATCTTAGAAGTAAAACGCTATATGTTGCGGGTGAATAGACAAAATCTCAGACCGAAATAGTTATGATTTACTATTCAAAAGGATATTTTAAACTTCATATTAGTACATTTTAAATTAATTTCCTATCTATTTATATAGTTCTAATTATAAGCAATTATAGCACTAATCCACGGCCAGTTTAACCATTCGTTAGTTTTTGGTTTAAATTCTTGAAATGCGTTTCCGAACTAAGTAACTTCAATTTACTTCTTTGAAATTCAGTTTAATCTAACTTTAAATCACTAGATATTGATAAAAAAAATGTAAACAGCAACCCAGCATCAGAGATACATTTTATTGTTTTAAAAGCAACCAAATAACGGTATATGTGTATTCATGATTTATTGCAATTTTCAACGTGTCCATATTTATTAACTATGTGATCACGATCTACGTTGACTTCAGTCGGCTTTCAACCGCTTTCAGTTTTCAGTCGGCTTTCATGTCTGAGAGGCGACGGACGTCTCCAGTCTGGGTGTTAACTTCCCGCATAAAATGCTACGTGCTAACAAATTCGAATAAACACTGTGTTGTGATGTGTGGATGGACTTAATATTTTATATGCCTGGTAAGATATTGAATTTTTGCTTTAATTAACTTTAGACGTTATCTTATAAATTTAGGCTTTGAATAATTGAATACAGTAGCAATTATATTAAATACATAAATGTACTTCTCATGATTAATTATTTACATGTTTATTTATTAACTAGCTGTTGACCGCGACTTCGCCCGCATGAAATTTTAAAAAAATGTTAAAAACATAGCCTATGTTACTCACAGATAAATTACCTTTCCCGTTAAAGAATTTTGAAAATCGACCCAGTAGTTTTTGAGTTATTTCAATACAAATCAATACATACAAATATACAAATCTTTCCTCTTTATAATATTAGTGTAGATATAGATTTTTACACGAAAGAAATATCTCGTATGAACTCAAAAAACATGTGACAGATTAATGTCTATAATATAAAACAGTATAAAACTATGATCTCGATTAAAAAGCTCGTTACACAAAGTATTTAAAAATTTTTTTTCATGTAACAAAAAAGGGCATAAATACTTATCGTGAAGAGCAAAGTAGGTAATAATATTTAAATATCAATTACAGTTGGTCGCTGAGGGATCGTAATGTCTCATTTATTGCCCATTTCCCCACGGGAATTAAAAAAATAATTTCAAATCGAAAGGACTATATAGATAAGACACAAAATATTTGAAAAAAAAATTGACAATAGGTTATTTGTCAAACAATTAATGTAACTAGCATTAAATTGTATAGATTAATTATCAGAAATCTACAATAATAGGTTTAAGTAACAAATCGGTGACTTTAAGTAAGCACATTACCAAAGGAAATTGTCCTACCTACATGAATGACACGCAAGACAATATTTTAAGCTCGACACTGATCTCAAAATTCTATCAAACTTAGTTATGTTTATCTTTCTTTTTACATTAACAGAACTTTGAATTAAAACGTTTCTGAGTGTATTAAAACATATTAGGAAATATAGAATGCCACAATTAATAATGAAAAAAATATAAAATTACTAGCTTTCGCCCGCGACTCCGTTTGCATGGAAGTAGAAAAAACAAAACTGAGTAGCCTTTGTGTTCTTCCAGACTGTCCTCTACGTCTTTGCCAAATTTCATCGAGATCCGTTCAGCCGTTTGGGCTAAAAACTCTAACAAACATCCATCCATCTAAACTTTCACATTTATTATATTAGAAAGATTAGTAAGATTGCATCCGAAGCTGAATTCAAAACAACCTTTTATGCTCTTAATTACTCCGGCAACGTTTGTACGTTTATAAATAAATGCTATTTCTACATATAACATATTCCCTTCGTCACACGACCACGAAAATGGAGTAAAGGGAATTCTAGTGATTTACATTTGCGACGGCAAATAAAAAAGGTCACGTACGGATTCAAACCTCACCTATATTTGTCTTCTGTGTACGCATTTGTTTCTAGATGTTTATTGTACAAAGAAAATATTTTTGCAGACATTTTAGACGATTACTTGAGCACTACTTTTCTCGAAATTCAGTCCATTATATACAACTTATAATTTTAATTAAAATGTTTCAAATTATTTTTAAACTAGCTTTCGCCCGCGTCTCCGTCCGCGTGGAATTAAAAAAATCAAAAGTAGCCTATGTATTCTTCCAGACTATTCTCTACATCTATGAGAAATTTCAACAAAATCCGTTAAGCAGTTTAGACTACAAACTCTAACAAACATCCATCCATTCATCTAAAATTTCGCATTTATAATATTAGTATGAAGTATGATTATTCTGTTTAAAACTTCGTAGCATTTGTAACTGTGTAAATTTATTAAGTGATTTGTCATGTAGCGATAGGTATCAGTAGGGCTTAACCTACATTTCACAAATGCTGAAGTGTGTAATCGTAGAGCTTTGACGTAGAACTGTAACGAGAAGTATTAACAATTAAGTGATTTCTTTTTACACTATTCGTTAAAGATTTTAAAAATATTTTCAATGGTAATTAAAGATCCAGTGTACACAGTTTAAAATACTTTCGTTTTATTCAATACTAGCTGTTCTCATGCGGCTTCATCCGCATGAAATTATGAAAGTTTTATTGTATTGTTTACATTTGTCAAATTATCAATGGCAAATGTCAAAACGACATGACATGACATACCTTAGCAATCTTGCTTTCTTGATGTTGGAAGGAACTTATGGTCTCTTTCCCACATTAGGGTTTTTATCCAGAATATCTACCCCCTAAGTTTAATGGCGAGAGAATATATAGACTAAAGCGTAACGTAAGTGTAGGGCTTTTTATTAAAAAGAAGAATTATTCAAAAATATGCTGTAATTGCTGACATCTTAGGCAACAAAGAAGTGTGTGTTTACGCTTTATTATAATAGTATAGATATAGATATCAATTAAGACAAAAGTGTAATCTATTTCAATCAGTTGTTGAAACTCGATCAAAGGCAATGTAAAGCAAGACCTTTGTAGAAATCCTCTCAAACTAAGACTCAAGAAAGAAGCTTAATAAGATCTAATTCAACGTCGATCTCAGAGGGCTCTAAGACAGAGTGCTTAGTGTAGATAACCCGCCTGATTTAGATTGGACCCTCTAAACGTTGCGGCGTAAATCGTAATTGATATTGGTAGTGACGTTATTCAACAGACTTAGTATGAAATCTGAGAATAGCATGATACGAGCAGAGAATTACGTATGACAAGAACTTTTAATATTAACAAATGTGGATAGGTACATATAGAGATAGATGGATAGATTGCTTGATATATTTCAGAAGAGAGTAACGACAATCATTACGAATGAAAAATCGTTTTAGAGGATGAAAGTGAGGACGATGCTAACGCGCTATCTAGATAAGCTATATGTAGATATGTTGGCAACATCAATAGCAGACACTAAAAAGCTGTCCGTTCTCGTCGCGTCAATTTATCTAAACGAGCACGGATTTTTATCAAGGTTTAGGACACACATGGGACTATATGAAGGAAAACATTGCTGAGAACTAACGTATTCGGTTGTTTGATTTTTTTCATATAAAATAGCAATTTTAATATGTATTTAATACTAGCTTTCGCCCGCGACTCCGTCCGCGCGGAATTAAAAAAAAAAACAAAAGCAAGTAGCTTATGTGTTCTTCCAGACTATCCTCTACATCTATGCCAAATTTCATCGAGATCCCTTCAGCTGTTTAGGCTACAAACTCTAACAAACATCCATCCATCCATCCATCCATCCATCTAAACTTTCACATTTATAATATTAGTAAGAAGTAAGATTAAAGATGGAGATAAAGAATACGAAAGATTTTAAAATAGAAATTCTTGTACAAACTAACAACCATTCAATTTCAAAATAAAGAATTCTCGTGAGTTAGAATTAAATTAAACTACACAACAATACAATTGATTGCTACGCAAACAGGCTTCATTTATCATTGAGACAAGAATACTTCAGACGATTGTAGTCTAGAGTCGATTAATGTACGAGTTTATTGAATTTTTGACCTTCTGCAACAGACGTAATTGTTTAAAGAATTTGAACCTATTTGAAGTTTCTTTTAATATAGACAAAATGAAATATTATTTAAATCCAAATTAAACAGGACAGATCAATTGAATCATTTTCAAATTCCTACTAATCATACTAATATTATAAATGCGAAAGTTTAGATGGATGGATGGATGGATGTTTGTTAGAGTTTGTAGCCTAAACGGCTGAATGGATTTCGATGAAATTTGGTATGGATGTAGAGGATAGTTTGGGAGAACACATAGGCTACTCCGTTTTTTTTTTAATTCCACGCGGACGGAGTCGCGGGCGAAAGCTAGTTATGTCATATTGTCAAATCAATTGATAGTTAATAAACCTTACTTGCATCGCTAAAATGAATATTTTGCACGTTATTGATAACTTTGGCGATATGAATGCTCATATTATTAAAGATTTTTTAAGTGCTGATACAAGTCTGTCAGCTTTTTTCATCAAATGCTGATAAGATAATTGCTAACCACGTTATCGAGAAATATTCATGTAAAAGCAAAAGTATTCATAATGAAAAACATATTGCTAAAAATGTTAAACTCAAATCTCGATGAAATTTGACATAGATGTAGAGGATAATCTGGAAGAAGCCATATGGTAATTACAATTGTATTTTTTTTAATAACACACAGACGTAGTTATACGTGCAAAAGCTATAAGGTATTATTGATTACTGCAAAAAGTTGTTTCTTTAAATTCCGCGCGGACGAAATCACAGATCACAGGCATTTTTTTATATTCATGATGGATTCATATACCTAGGTATATTTACTTCGTTTTTTTAAGATTTATATTTGATCAATGGACTGAATGTATTGTTGCAGTGTGTCATAACAAAGCGGCGATGTGGTCTCGCAAGCAGTCTGTCTGCAGCGCTCTGAGTGGAGTCTCCAAAGGTGACGAGCCTCTGGCATCAGGGATCAAAGTCTACCCATTCGCTGTTGCTTTAAGAGTTAGAGTATTACAGGTAATATATCTGGCACCAATCTATACTTCTATACTAATATAATAAAGCGTGAACATACACTACTTTGTGGCGTAGGATATCAGCAATCACAGCATATTTTTGAATTGTTTTTTCTGTAATAAAAAGCGTTACACTTACGACACGCTTTAGGCTATATATTTTCACGCTTTTATAATTAGGAAGTAATTTAATTGGAAAAAAACCTAAATGCGGGAAAGGGACCATAAACTACAAGCTGCTAACATTAAAGAAGCAAGGTTATTATATTATGGTAATGGTAATTTTGACATTTACAATCGAGAATTTGACAAATGTAAACAATAAAATAAAGTTTTTATAATTTCACGCGGATGAAGCCGCACGAGAACAGCTAGTTAAGAATAAAATGTTCTTATAGTATGAATTCTTGTCTCTATGCATACTTGAATTCTCCATGTTTCAACAGCAATTTATGATACCAAAATTTGATTTGCTATGATTAAAAAAATAAGTTTATTATAGTAGCGGGCAAGATAATTTGCAAAGTCGGTACAAATTTAAACAAACGCGAATGTAAACTTTACGGGCAATGCACTTTACGTGGCTTCTATACAATGTTACTCAAAGGTACAAGAGATGCAAGGTGAAACAGGACACGAACTTTTTACAGCTATCGAGAGAACATCAAAACGTTCGGATGATGAAAACAAAGAAACGATTAACGCTAATTTACGAAGTTCAAATGTCAGAAAGTTTATAAAGGAACAATTAAAAAGCGTCGTAAATTTACCTGACATGGTTACGACCGTTCGAAATAACGGGTAAACATTGAATATAAATAGCAACTGCGATCATGCAAATTATATAAATAGAGGTGGAAATAAAATAATAAAAACCGAAGTTCAAGATCGGAATTTTATGACTAAAGATCCGATGACGGACAGTGCGCAGATTTCGAATTTTCTATAAACATTTGAATGTTTTACGTTCTCATTTCCGAAATCGTTTCAGCGTACAACAGCTTGGAATTGTAGTCTTTCAATTTATAGTTATTTTATTTTAAACTGGTGAACCAAAAGATTTGACAGATATTATTAATTCCCATTATAATATTTTTCACATTATTTATAAAGCAGTGGGCGTCTACAGTTAAACAAAATTATACTATTGTATATAGTACATCAGCTATCGGTAATTCGGAATTACATAGAATAGCGTATTTTTATCGTTTTGAGTCAAACCTGCAAAAGTTTGGATGCATTGTGTGAAAGAGGATATGCTTAAGGGAGTGAATTAAGATATGACGGCTGATAGAGATGCATACAAGAGCGGTATATACTGTGCTGACCCTCCGTAGAGACAAGGGCAAGTTAATTATGAGTTAAACATGAGCGATAATTGAATGGACTTTTATGTAACAGAAGCTTTTCATGTCTACCTTAACATATGACTTTTGGCTAAGATTTTTTTTCACAAAGAGTGCTATTTACTCATGTAAATATTTTAAGTTCTATTCTTTTCTAGATTGTCTGTGGCATCGGTGGTCTGGTGGTTGGCGCTGTTGGATGGTTGGAAGAAAAACAAAAACCAGCGCTAGGATTAGGTGTACCAGCAGGAGCTATAACAGTTGTAGCAGCAAGTAAATATATAATTTATGTTTTTTTATACATAATTATAGTTGTACAAACACATTCTTCAGACTTAGTGCTTCTACGCTACGTTATCAGACCAAAAGCCAAATATAAACAGCTTTACTACATATGCTCGAAATTATTATCGTCTATTTCACCACTAGTTAAATAAAAACATTATAATTTACTTCAATCTGAAAAGACAGCTTCAAATAATGTACAGAAAAATTGTACAGTATAAAATAAAAATCAAATTACTTAATCCTCATAATTACATGTTCTATCATAAACCACAGACCTGTGTTAATTATATCACACTGAATTGCCAACATTTAAAATACTATACTGTTAAAAGGACATACATAATCTTCTTAGGAGATAAGCACACCCGAGGGAACGAACAATTTGCATAAAATAACCTCCTAATGGCAGGTCTTATCCTTAAGCGTACTTAACCGTTAAATTATGGATTCAAATTCCGAATCCCAACTAAAGGTTTGAGTGCATTTAAGCATAGCTTGTGACTTACTGTACTTGTAATTCTACGGTTAACTCCTACACTCATAGTCAAGGGACTCCCTGATGAGAATGAGAAGAAAGAAATGAAAGAATGAGAGAGAAGATGAGATGAATGAGGGATTCATGATGGGAAATCTATCCTAAGGTCTAGGTAACAAAGCATTCAGCAAACAATTAGCTATAGACAGTAATTCAAAGTCTCTAAGTACTAGTAGTTTTTTTTTATTTAAATTAACTTGAAGCCATAAATGTTTCATCTCCAAACAACTCGAAGTGTCGAACTATAAGATTTACTTCTTTTGTTTCTCACCAGCTACCTCAGTGTACTTCAGCCGTGGCTTTGGAGGTTGGAACTCCGCGAGATCTCGGACGTCAAGGTCTTGGGGAGCGCCGTGGAGAGTTCTCGGGCCTGCTCCCTGCGCTGCCGTGCCTCTGACTGCGTTGTGGACAGTCGCTATAGCCGCTCATATAGCAATGCTAGCAATTTGTATTAGAATACTAATGAATTTAGGGTATGTTGGGGTATGTCAACTAGTTGAATGGATTTAAAGACTGATGACGATCATGATTAAGAAGTGAAGGTTATAGGTAAAGCAGTATCTTTCGCATAGAAGGTGTCCAATTGACTTTAATATTTAATTTTTAAAACATCATGGATCAAGAAGGGAGTGATAACTGAGATGACGTATGATGTAGTTATGTGGAGGACAAAATCCTGTTGCGCCGACCCTACCAGAGTAGGATAAGGAGGAAGATGATGATGATGATGATGATCTTGGTACTTTAATATTGTTTCCACAACAGTTGTAGCAGCACAACGTGCGTGGGCGTTGCAGTGGCACAGCTCGTGGTGTCAATCAGCACGTTGGCTGCCACTGTGTACATGCTGCAATTGGATCTCAGGTTTGATCCCGCCGTCACCCCGCCAAGACCTTCAGACGCACATATCTGTACTGCAGTTTCTATGGTACGTTGGATATTTAATAGTTTACAATTATAATGTATCTTACACAACCGTGACAAGAAACATTTGATGCCGTTGGACTCTATAAAAAAACTGGACTAATTTTAAATTCCCCATCTAGGTATAATTACGTATTATTGAAGGCTACCTTTTAAACGTATATTAATTAATTAATATTATAAATGCAAAAGTTTAGATGGATGGATGTTTGTTAGAGTTTGTAGCCTAAACGGTTGAACGGATTTCGATGAAATTTGTCATAGATATAGAAGGTATTATTAAAGAACACATAGGCTATTTGTTTTTTTTTTAACTCCACGCTGAAGGACCGCGGGCGAAATCTATTCTTTTACTAAACGCGGCGGCGTTTATGCCTAAACATCATGGAACGTGATTTTTGTGTAAATTAAACTCATTAGACCAAGCTGTCGCCTAACCGCAGCAGCATCACAGCGAAATTTATTCGAATATATCCATGATACAATAATTTACGCGCATTAATATATTTCTATTTATATACTAATGGAACTAGTTTTTGCCCGCGACTCCGACCGCATGTATTTAAAAAATAAAACAAAAGCAGGTTGTCAAAACAAAATGTTCCTCCAGACTATCCTCTAAACCTATGCCGAATTTCATCGAGATCCGTTTCGTTTAATCTACAAACTCTAACAAACATCCATCCATCTAAACTTTCTCATCTATAATATTAGTATGATTACATATAATACCATATGTAACGTTTCCGTTTGCTGGCTGATGGAATGTTGAATAATATTTATGTTTAACATCATATTCAAAATAGAATATCGATATGTATATTCGACCGCAGCGTACAGTTTGATTTGTTGCACGCATTCATCTTCAACTATTTCACAATCTTTATTGATAGTTTTCAATCAATCTAAGACAAGATTATTATTTTTAGAACTCTGTTTTTTTTGTTTCGCATTAAACAAAAACATTAAAACGAATTTTAGTTATGAGTCTGGAAGTACCTACACCGGTAGAGGTAGACATAGAAAGAGATGGATTGCGTGAAAGGCGACATGATCAAGAAGGAAGTGATGACTGAGATGACGAATGATGTAGTTATGTGGAGGACAAAATCCTGTTGCGCCGACCCTACCAGAGTAGGATAAGGAGATAAGATAATGATGACTAAAATGAATAAAAACATGAATAAGTATGCTAGAAGTCTAAATGTTATGACAGGGATATAAAAATTTTAATCGCAAGATATTAGCGATATCACCGTCTTTCCTTATCTTATGGAGGATTAACTAACCTTCCATACATCTCTATCAGCGTCATATCTGAATTCACTTCCTTCTTACTCATATCCTCTTTCACACTTCATTCATACTGTCTTCTGTCTTCTGCCTTCCTCTACGTCGGTCGTCGGGTCGGGGCAACTGGTTTTTGTCTTCCACTTAACTCTATCATACGTCATCTCAGTCATCACTCCCTTTTTGATCATGTCATCTTTCACGCAATCCATCCATCTCTTTCTAGGTCTACCTCTACCGGTGTGCCCTTCCACACTCATAACTAACGTTTTAGCGTAGTATGAAGGTATAATGTAAAGAGATGCTCATTGCATATAGGCTTTAAATTTCAGAGAAACTACAAAAAGTATTCTTTTACAGGTGCCACTGACATCAGTAGCAGCTAACAGCGGTAATAGCGGGGATGGTGAAGCTGGAAGCCCTTTCGGGAAGGATAAGAACCCTCAGTCAGCACAAATAGAACCAACTTGATAAAATTTTATATATTGACATGCAAACCCAATAATCGATTCGTTTCTTATCATCTCAGTTAGAGCGTGCGTACACTTGAAACTAAACTATCGCACAACTGTTTATTCTCGCGTTGATTCCTATGAACTTATATGGAGCTGCACGCACTCGATTTTTAGTTATGCAACTAAACAGTTGAATTGGCTGCGAAACAATCGACAATCGGAAATTTCATAACAGTTGAGCAATAGTTTAGTCAAAGTAGTGCGCCCTCTCTTCCACTTTAATACCTATCTTAATCTTTTCGTACGCACTTTTCTACTACGTAATTTAAAAAAATTCGGATCGATCTTACGGATGTTTTATTGGGTCAGACGTAGACATAGAGAGGTATAATATTTTTTAAGAATACTAAGAGCAATGCTTCTAGAATCGAAAACTTTTCTAATCTTAACAGCGCGAAAATAACCGTCCATTTTCCTTATTGAAGATAAATCAGTGGCGATGTCAACCTTAAGTTTTCTTTTTAAATTCTTGGATAATACATGTAAAAATATTAGTTTAAAATGTTTTTTTTAAAGGATTTTCTATTTAAATTATAATTAAAGTTAATGGTATTTCATTTTAGATTTAAGAAATAATGTTTATAAAATAGATTTTATAGATTTTTCTTAATATAAAAACTCGAAAAAAAAATCTTCAATTCTTGTAAATATCTCCCCTTGTTCTGTACTTATATAATAGTTTTATATAACTTTGTTCCACTGAGAATATTATTTGTTCTGATGTTACTTGACAACATCTTACATCAAAAACATCTGTGTAAGTGTTCTTAAGAAAAATTGACATAGCTAGACTTAGTTATTAATTTTGTGTAAAATGTAATGTAAGAAAATAAACAGTAATTTACGTTTTTATTTTGTAAAACTTTCGTGTAATTTTTAAAACCACTTTTATCCGTAATGTAAAAAATGTTTTAGATTAAGGTTTTTTTTTTACGTTATGTTATGTATAAAATAAAGTAAGTAACTTCTCAAAGTTTATAATTTTTATATGAGCTATTTGTGTAAATATATAATTTGCAATTCAGGTATCGTGTTTTAAATTCTCATCTATACTAACATAATAAAGCTTAAACACACACTACTTTGTGGCGTAGGATGTCAGCAATCAGGGCATATTTTTGAATAATTCTTTATTTAACAAAAAGCCCTACACTTACGACAGGCTAGGCTATACCATATATTTTCACATTTATAAACTTAGGGGTAAATAAATTGCAAAAAAAACCTTCATTTCGGAAAGGGACCATAAACTACAAGCTGCCAACATTAAGGAAGCAAGGTTGTCATTTATGCATTTGAATTCTGACATTTGACAAATGTAAACAATAAAATAAAGTTATTATAATTTCATGGGGATGAAAACGCACGGGAACAGCTAGTATTTAAATAAGAATTAAGTTAAACCTCCTCTCGATGCAATAAATTAAAATATTAAACTACAATAACAATTAAGAATGTAATGACAAGAGTTATTTAACTAGTTGTAACGATTCGATTTCAGTATTTTAAGAGCGCGCGCACACCTTTGACTAAACTATCGCACAACTGTTTAGTCGCGCTTTGATTCCTATGAGCTTATATGGAGGTGCGCACACTACTCAATTTTTAGTTGTGCAACAAACAGTTGAATTGGCTGCGAAACAATCGACAATCGCATAACAGTTGTGCGATAGTTTAGCCAAAGGTGTGCGCTTGCTCCAAGTTGCCTTGCGATTGGGGAATAATAAAATTGCATCCATTAATAGGGGAAAACCAAACGAATTTCACCCATAAATTCTGTAGGAAAAGTGCTAATGGAGTCCCAGAATAACGACTGAAAAGTATACATTAGTTTCTCATACTTAGTGTACATCGCGGAAATCCGCAATGTTCTACTTTAGAAAAAAATGTCTTTTTCATTGCAACGAGACAAATTCCACTTGTTTCTAAAAATAACCAATTAGATAACAGTGAATGGTACAAACGAAGGGATAATAATAAAAATAAATTAACCGTGAATTATTAACGGATTTCGTTCAAAAGCTGCGTTGTATTGGTTATTGTTCGGCGTCGTCGTTTCAAAACAATTGTAGCTTTAAGTGAATCACCGCCAGTTTCCCCAACTGTACCTAACTAGGAAATTTTACTCGCGATATGGATAACTATAGCTATCGCAGTCATATTTCATAATAATTTATCGATTGTTTAAGGTTAGCCCATCGACCTTAATTGCGGTACACTTCACGTCAGCTAATTTATAAGCGGCTTGTTTATGTAGGCCGGCCTTTGTTGATATTCCTGAACTTGTATCATGTGTGCATATTAACTTTGCAATATAATATACCTTACATATTCTTACAAAAAATGTATGAAAATGTCACTTAGTTTGGAAAACCCAAATCACTTTTTCTCTTCAGATCATGAATATAGAAAAATTCTTTCGTAAATATTGCTCAGCTATGTTACATATAGAAGTATTGTGCAAATTAAGTCTGTGTTTGGGTTGTGCGATAGTCTCTTAGTAAATCAGTTCTAAAATGGAAATCTTTGTTATTATTTATGTAACGGATAAACTCAAAAACAACTTGGCCGATTTTAAAAATTCTTTTACCATTAATAAGTTTATTTATTACTGAATAACAAAGGCTATAATTATCAATAGAATTCTTTTAATTCCGCGCGAATTTGATACCTAAATATTTATCTAAACTCAAAATATCGAAAAGGATAACATTTATAATCAAATAAACGTTGAAAAGCACTTAAATATTAAAACATTAAACAGAGTAAGGGTATAAATACAATGTACTATAAATAGTTTTCTAAAAATATAACCAAGAATACAATTTTTCATATGAATTATTAATTTCTTCCGCGTTCGTAAACCTATGACAGTCGTCTCCCAAAGGGATAGTAAGACAAATGTTCTCAAAAAATGTGAGCCTTTTCCTGTCTTACCCATGTCGAAACGTTTCTGCAAAAGAATATTGTTGTCCTGCTCATTCTCTTTAAAAAGAAAAGAGACAATATGTTCTAATACAAGAGATACGGCAGCGAAAATTTACTAGTTATTTTGTTTTCGGTTTGTAAACATAAAAGATTTATAACTTGCTTGTATTGCTTATAAATCATTTGCTGTCATGATTTATTTACATACTAGCTTTTGCTCGCGACTTCGTCCGCGTGAAATGACATAAACGAAATGAGTGTATACCGCGGGAACCGTAGCTATTTCCGGGATAAAAAGTAGACTATAATATGCCCGTCTATGTCAGCTACCTTTCAGTAAACGTTCGGTCGAAATCGGCCCAGTCTTTTCGGAGATCACCCGGAACAAACGCGGCTTGCAGACTCAAACAGACAGACAGACAGACAAAAAAAAAATTAAATGCGATTTTCGTTATCATCAACGCAAATACAACATCTTCCCGAAATTTTCATTTGATACTACAAACAGACACTGCAATTTTATTATTTGTGTATATATTTTCATTTACTTTTTATTTGTAAATACTTGAATCATCTATAAAAATAATTAGGTCAAATAAATCCTAATGCTACAACTAGAAAAAATAAAACTACAGGAAAATATGCTTAATTTCCATGATTTTAATTTATACATAAAATTATTCCTACAGTCTTAAGATTGCTTCAAACCCTTTGCTCCGCGAGTTAATTAAAATATAATTAATGTAGCGTCTAAATGTCTAATGAAATTTCTTCGGAACTCACCTGTTTTATTTATTTTAATTTTACCTGTTTATTTATTACTACTGTTAGCTTTTTAACTATTATTTTTGATGTATTCTGTATTCTTGAAGGTTATTTAGTCTCTGCTATAAATCAATACCATTTATCTTTATTTAAAATAACAATATAAACTTTGGTAATTGTGATCCAATACATTGTTTAAATATTTATGCCATGGTTTTAAAATGTAGGAATTCTACTTGTTATATATAATCGGACAGTAGTCAGATGTCAGAAATATAAGTGTTGCATTGGCTCGACGACACGACGGCCATATTGGTAGTGGCGAGCGAGGGAGTGTGAATACACGGAAAAACGATATTGTTGGTTGTTGGTTATTCTGTACAAATTGGAAGAAAACATAAAAGCTAAACAAGTTTATATTTTATTAAAGTATAATATGGCTGTGGCTCCTAAAGTACGGTAAAGGTTTACTTCATTAATTCATTAAAATTAAACACTTTTTCTTTTAGTACTATATATTTTTAAAACGACATGATTTCTAGCTCTAAATGAAAATGTTTTAAACAGCAGTTCGATTACCAATTGTCCAACAATGCTTGCGAACGCACACCTGAAACTAAACTATCGCACAACTGTTTATTCACGCTTTGATTCCTATGTGCTTATATAGAGGTGTGCACACTACTCGATTTTTAGTTGTGCAACTAAACAGTTGAATTGGCTGCGAAACAATCGAAAATCGCACAGTTTTGCGATAGTTTAGTCAAAGGTTTGCGCCCGAATAGTTATTAAATTACATTGAATAGTATTTTGCTATGGTTTTCTATTCTTTAAAATGTAAATGAAAATATATACAGTATGTTTCTGAAAGAAAATTTTCTGATCAAGATATCACGAAATCATTTTGTTAAACTCGTGATGTAATCAAGAGACGGCTCAACGTAATTCCCCGGATTTGTTCGTTACTTTTTACCAGAAAAATCGCGCAGAAAACGTCTCGAGAATATGACGGAGATTAAATTTTTCTCGTCTTAAAAATGTTGCATTATTTCTTTGGATGTCGGATTATATCAATTTATACGTATTTCTATACGGAGTTTGAAAAAACATTCAATTTGCGTATTTAGACATATTGAGTTTACGCAATGTGTAAAATATATTTTTGTTTTAAAGGAACGTTTATTAAGAAGTCATTTTCATCTACAATAACAGAAAACAAAAAATGTTGACCTCGACTTTGTTTTATGGTCGGTTCCTAATTTAAAATATACATTAATAAAATAAAAAAATGTTCTAAAACAGGTAGGAAAATAGTAAATTTAATCAAAGACGTGGGAAGAGAACGTCGCGAAAGTCCATTTTATTAATAGTTCAAAGTTTTAAACATATTTTGAATGAAGTCTAAGTTTAGCGACGAGAACTTAAAATTAAATTTTGTTCAAACGTTACATTGAATTTTTCTTCAACATGTCTGAAAACTTATTCAATAATTGCTCTATCTTTTAACTCAATTTTCAACGCTCTTGCATAATAATATTTATAACTTACTAAATATGATGGAGACAATTACTTGAACAAATCCAGTTATCATTACTTTACATTGTTTATTATTTACTCATATTTGTTGTATACTTTTCTTAATACATGCTCTGTGCAACTATCACACTGACGGTCTTTTACTGAATCGAATTATGAACACTCCGCTTCGTAAGCGCCGCTTACAATCAAACAAACTTCAACATTTCAATGTAACGTAAACGCACCTAATAACGACCCATCAAAATCCGCACCTATTACCGACCTATTTAGAAAACTATAATTTGCCTGCGATGTGTTAAAGTTATACAAGTGGTTGTTTTGGAGAAAATGTAGATGCATTTGTTTTGCAAATGTTCATCTCTTGTTTTCGTCTGTAACTCATCGAATTTAAGAATAATTACTCAATTCGTCCGAGGACGTTTTCATTCAATTTCAAATTTAAACGTGGCCTTATCATTTAAAACGCTGTTGCATATTTAAATGTCGTGTTAGTAGTCGACCATCTAACTCTTCTTCAGTTGAATTTGTATGATAAATCTACACGTAAGGTAACTTGGAAACAATCGACAATCGCACAACTGTTGTGCGATTGTCAATTGTTTCGTAACAAATTCAACTGTTTGGTTGCACAACTTACAACCGAGTAGTGTGCGCATCTCTATATAGGAATCTTAGGAATGAAAGCGCGACTAAACAGTTGTACGATTTTTTAGACAAAGATGTGCGAGCGCTCTAAATTAAACTTGTTATTAACTTCACTGGCACACAATGATTTAGTAGCTGGGACTTTTATAATGTTTTACTATAAATAAAGACACTATTGCGGACGGGAATGTGACACAAGCGAGGGAAAATAAATTCTGCTTGATTGCCTTATTAACCCCTCCTTTGCTTGACCCATTTCTTTCTAAATATAGATAGTTGTCCTTTTTTTCTACTTTATAATATTTATTATTTAACTTGGAATTATAAAAAATGTCTTCGAGAATAGATTTTATAATACTAATAGCTTTCGCCCGCAACTGCAACCGCTTGAAATTGAAAAAAAAAAGTGAGTAGCCTACATGTTTTTCCAGACTATGCTCTACATCTGTACCAAATTTCATCGAAATCCGTACAGCCCTTTAGACTACAAACTCTAACAAACATCCATATATCTAAACATTTAGAATATTAGTACGATTTCTTCTACCAAGAAAAGCGCTTCTTCTTTAAGCGCCAATAGCCTAATGGTTTGGGGTACGGACTACCGATCGTGAGGTCGAGGGTTCGAATCCCGCTATTCGACTATTGTCGTGAACCATATCCTAGCACAAGCCGAGAGCTTAGTTGGAATAGTTAAAGGAAATATTAGTAAATTAACAAAAATCTACTAAGATTTTAACAATAAAAAAAAATATTTATCGCGAAAAACTTCAAGGTTTCTGCTGATAAGTTATTGATAACTGTACTAAGTAACCGCGTAAATATATCTCGAGTAACAATCCCTCCCGCGATTACTGAAATAATCATAAAACAGTTTCAGGTGACTCGACATTAGTATTTATTGGTCATTTAAGTCGACAGAGGGCGCTTCTTGTCGTCTCTCGCCGTAAAGTGTATAAGGAAAGCTTTTTATTTCAACATTTTATATCCTTTTGGAATACAAATCAAAGGAATATATAAAAGATTGAAAGGAATACATAAGATTGTAAATTACTAGGTTTTGCTCGCGACTTCATCCGCGCTGAATTAAAAATCTAGTAATATAATCTGTTACTTCAGCGATATCGTAGCTTTTTAATGGTGAAAGAATTTTTAATATCGGTTCAGTAGTTTCATCGCCTATTCAATGCAATCAATTCTTTCCTCTTTATAATATTAGATGATAAAGGCTAAGGGCCTGTCCTACCACTGGCTGATAGAGGCTCACCTTAAAAATGACGGCACTGTGAGATAAGGTAACAAATTCCGATATTTCCATCACATTTTACACGTTGGATTGCTATCAGACAACTTACAATTTGGTGGGATAGGCCTTTAATACAATTAGAACCAAACTTATTCTTGTCTTTTTAAAGTGTCTAAGAGATGCCGAATTGTTTTTATACAAAATTTCCAGATCGATCCCCCAACGACTTCGTGTCATCATCATCATCACCAGCTCACTATAGGTCCCCACCGAGGGGCTCGGAGCCTACCCTAAGTTAGGGTGACTAGGCCATAGTCAACCACGCTGGCCAAGTGCGGGTTGGTTGACTTCACACGTATTTTTGAATTTCTTCGCTGATATGTGCAGGTTGCATCACGATGTTTTCCTTCACCGTAAGAACGTCGGGTAAATTATGTACGTATGAAAATTCGAGAAATCGAAAATCACATTGGTACATGGCGGGATTCGAACCCAAGACCTGTAGATTACAAGTCAAGTGCTTAAACCACTGAGCCACCGACGCTCACGACGACTTCGTGTAACATGATCAAAATAAATTAATATAAACAAGAACGTAAGCCATGAATCCTTAATTTATTTAGCAATCCCAGAAACAATGGTTGATGGAAATCCTACTTCATCTCCACGAGTACATTCATGTAGTTTACATTCTAAATTCGACTTTAATACGAAGGTATAAGATGCAAAATCCTTTTAACTCTAACAACGTACATCTGAATGTGACGGGGCATGGTTTCTATCAATGAAAGATATATTTCTTCTATAAGAAAACACTAACAATAATTAACTATAATGAAAATATTGCACAGTGTATTGTGCAATTTCTAATCGCACAGTTGCTTGATGTTATTATTTTTCCCAATCCAAGGACTAAATTATCTAATCCGAATCTCGTTGAAAGATTGATTCCGTAATTCTCTTTCGGTATAAAATACATTCTAAAATAATCATTTGTTCTTAACTTTATTCCATTTTAACATTAAGTATAAATAAAGTTAAATAAAAAAAAGTTCAGTTCTTAGTAAACTCACACATGGTAAAACACATCTAAGGCAATAAAAATGCCAATTTATAAATTTATTTGTTCGAAATCTGCAAGTGAATAAGTTATCAAGATATTTGAATTTTAAATCACTTCGATCGCATATAAAGCAGAGAAAATGCTGAAACTTCTGAAAACTTCAATCAGCTTTTCATATACAAATCGTAATTTAATACAATCGTTTTATATAAGAAAAATACTGAATGTTTATTAAAATGCATAAATTACAAAAATCAAACAAATAAATGGGACCTACCTGCAAGCACTAGCTTTCGGATAAAAAAAGAATTATCAAAATCGGTCCACTAGCGGCGGAGTTATGCCGTAACACACATAAAAAAACATACAGACGAATTGAGTACCTCCTTCTTTTGGGAAGTCGGTCAAAAATTATAAACTTAATATTAAAAACTAGCTGTTCGCGTGCGGATTCATCCGCGTGAAATTATAAAAACTTTATTTTATTGTTTACATTTGTCAAATTATCAATAGCAAATGTCAAAATGACATGACATGACATGACAAACCTTAGCAATCTTTTTTTCTTGATGTTGGCAGCAACTTATGGTCTCTTTCCCACATTAGGGTTTTTATCAAAAATATTTACCCCCTAAGTTTAATGGCGTGAAAATATATAGCCTAAAGCATGACTTACATAAGTGTAGGGCTTTTTATTAAAAAAGGAATTATTCATAAATATGCTGTAATTGCTGACATCTTAGGCAACAAAGAAGTGTGTGTTTACGCTTTATTATAAAAGTACTCGTATAGATAAGTATACCTCAAGTTTCCAGTCCATTGAAATATGTTGAAACCCAATGAGCTGAGCATAATAAAATTCCGAGATAAAATTCCTGGAAACTCTTGCGAGTTTTTTCTCCTTTCATAAATATTCTTTAAATTCTCAACAACAAAAATGTTACTATTTTCCTCACATTTACATTTAAAAGGTTTACTATTTACTCAAATTAATTTGCTGTAGTTTGTACGTACAAATACTGGTAAAAATTGATGGACAAAATCTTCGAAACAATTTTGGCATCGACTCATATATTGATATGTTCTAGTTTTACATTGATAGTGTTGTTATTTCCTGCTTGTACTTATTTACATTTTCCTATACGTTTCGTTAGATAGAAGTAAATATGTGAATATCACGTAACTTGGATACAAAAGAAAAAAATACAATATGTAAAATGAGGACTGGCCGACGATACGGGGTTTTACATGTTTACTATAGGTTTCCTATATTAAAAAATAGGAAAATATCTTTCTATTTCAGTTTTTTCTAATAAAAAGACAAGGATAACAATGTTTTTTGTGAGAGTACAAAACAGCTTGTAACGATATCTTAAGTTGGTCAACGTAAATTCCTGAATGGACTTTAAGCGCTTTGTTCTTATTCGTTTTTTGTTCAGAAGTACATTTTTCTAAGTTATATTTATCTTATATTACATACATATACACACAAATAACGATCGAAATTGAGGTCAAAGAAAAACTAATACAAAAAGTTAAGAAGGAACGAATGACGTGATGATATTTTGTGTTCCACGAATGTTTTCTTTTTGTTATAAGACAATGCGGCGAAATCATATTTCCATTACTTATAACAAAGACTTCTTACTTTATTGTTTACTGTAATGTGTTTTAGCTGTTATATTGTTACGTTGGATTTTATTTCAATCCTTCAAGTCTTTTACAATCATACTTATTATAATATGGCTTTCTCCTGCGACTCCATCCGTGTGGAATTAAACGAAAAACAAAAGTAAATCGCCTATGTGTTCTTCCAGACTAACCTCTCCATCGATGTCAAATTTCATCGAGATCCGTCCAGCAGTTTAGACTACAAACACTAACAAACATGCATCTAAACTTTTGCATTTATAATATTAATAACATATACTTCAGTGCCTTTAAAACTATTTTTATATGCACAGCGTCAAAGGTGCTTAATCGAATTATACGCAGGGACGAACTGGGTTAATAAACAATTAGCAGCAAATATAACGCTTTAAAACAACTTGCACGATTTGTATCGACAAAATAGCGTATTTTTAAATACAACTATTAAGATTATCTACAAACTAAATCAAGGCTAACTTTTCCCAAACAGAGTTTTATTGAGTTAGTTCCTTTTCAGAGGTACCGTAATCCAATTTGATCTATCTTGACGACCGTTTATTCCAAAGATAAATAAGCTGAACGGTTGTAATGATTGAATACAATAAAAATACGGTAATAACTAAACTTGCGATCCGCCCCAGCTTCGCTTGTGTCAAAGAAAGTACGTCTTGTATTGTTTCTGTCATATCAATACATTTACTATGGATGTAAAAATTAGCATAAGTTATTTAATGATTCGAGTAATTAGCATTGTAATGGCAAAATAATTTTTGGAAGGGCTTGATTAGTTTCGGAGCTATTTCAATGCAAACAAACAAACAATCAAATCCTTCTTTTTCATAATTTTAGCTTAGGTAATATGGAGATTTTCACCGTTTATAGCTTAGTCATTGTGTATGTGTGAATATTTAAAATTCCACTTGGTATTTTATAAAAGTTGTACGATATATCTATGCTATAAACTCCAAGCAATAAAAACCGTATGGATCTTTATTAAAAGAAATGAGATATAAAAATGGCATAAATACTCAGTAATAATGGAATAATCTTAGGCCAACACGAGAGGAACGATTTGTATTCAAAAGGCGACATCGTTATTGAAAAGGCAAGCTTTATCTGAACTCAATAACGTCGAGAACAATCGTACAGATTTTCATTCAAATATACCGATGATCAGACATGATGCTCATTTCAATTGAATCATGACAAAAGAATCTCAAAACAATCAAATTTTACACGAAATTAAGACCTTATCTTGTTGATGACACAACCAGACAGAATAAGATAGTAGTTAACAGTTTTGAATTATCTGAATTCCAGTCTTAATGAATGCACCGACATTTGTTCGTTTGTGCAAAAGCAGTAATAAATTTAATACAAATTATAATTACATCACAAACTAGCTGTTGCTCGCGACTTCGTGCACGTAAAATTAACAATTGTAAAAAAAAATTGTTACTCAGCGATAACGTAGCTTTTTAACGGTGAAAGAATTTTTAAAATCGGCCCAGTAGTTTTTGAGTTATTTCAATACATGCAAAAGTCTAAAAATGCTAATCTCTCCTCTTTATAACATTAGTATAGATATAGATTAAGATTTTGGAGTCAAATTATTTCAATTAATGTGATTCAATCTACCTTTAACCACACCATTAGAGTGAGCGAAAAATTGTTTTACATTTGTCTGAATAAAGTCCCGTCCATTACGGTTAAGCCTTGTAATTGCCTATGAATATTAAATGAAAGAAATCTACATTTTCGTGGTCCCATCTAGAGGGGACGCTGTAATCTCCGTAAGAATGAAACCTTTGGAAACATTTATTTCATCGAAATGATAAATTAATATCATCTTTGGACGCAATTCCAATTCGCGAAGTAATGAGGTTAAGGGCCTATACCACCACTGGCTGATAGAGGCTTAAAAATGACGTCACTGTCAGAAAAAGGAACAAATTCCGATATTTTCATCATATATTTTACACGTTGGAATGTTATCAGGTAATTTACAATTTGGTGGGACATGACCTAAGTTTTCATCGTTTTGTATTTCTCTTTAAGATACACCTCAATTACATATTCAAGGTAATGAAATTTCTTCTACTATGATAATGTGACATTTTTGTTATGTCTACAATATAGTTTTCACTTGAATGCACTAAATATCGTGATTTTAATAAATTTATCGTAAAAATATATAGGAAAGTTGATCAATACTTTTCTATCCTTGAATGTTAGTTATCTATACTCTATACTATTATAATAAAGCGTAAACACACACTTCTTTGCCTAAGATGTCAGCAATTACAGAATATTTTGAATAAATCTTTTTCTTTAATAAAAAGCCCTACACTTACGTCATGCTATATATTTTCACGCCATTAAACTTAGGGGGTAAATATTTTGGATAAAAACCCTAAAGTGGGAAAGAGACCATAAGTTGCTGCCAACATCAAGAAAGAAAGATTGCTAAGGTTCGTCATGTCATGTCATTTTGACATTTGCTATTGATAATTTGACAAATGTAAACAATAAAATAAAGTTTTTATAATTTCACGCGGAAAAATCCGCACGCGAACAGCTAGTTAGTTATAAATTTAATTGCACATTTTCTTTTATATAAAAAGTTATACATCTAATTTAGAAATTACGAACGACACGGTCATACATTTGCGGTGCATTGCTTTGACATATTAATTAACTATTTTCTGCACTTCTATAATATTAATTTCGAAACATATTAACTTAGTTCCTCTAACTAAAGCATAATTTATACTACTCGAGTTTTATATTAATTTTAAAATAACTATTTAGTTAGCGTTGATAAACGTTTTCGTACATTACAAAGTGAGTTCTATAAACTTAATTAGTGCTTTAAACTTACATGTTACTTTAGGAAAATTAATAATATATTAGTTAGAAGCCAATCCTTACATATGCGTAAGTACAATGTAGCTTAACGAGGCAACTTTGTGGTATATTTAATGAATTAACTGCTAAGGAGTAAATTTAAGGTTTATCCGTTCTATATCCAATTTTAAATCATACTAATATTATAAATGTGAAAGTTTAGATGGATGGATGGATGTTTGTTAGAGTTTGTAGCCTAAACGGCTGAACGTCTTTTTAATTCCACGCGAACGGAGTTGCGGTCGAAAGATAGTCTAAAATAGAATTAAATATTAATTCGTAAATTTGAAATAAATACTTTTTTGATTATGAAATCGTCCAGAAACGGTAATAAAAGTAATAGGTTTCTCGGTTAGCTCGTGTTATTCAGAAACAATAGCGGTTCGAAAACTTTTAGCTTGAACAATAGGAATTGGCCCGAAATCCAATTATCGAAGCGAAATGGAAACCATTCCAATCACTTCTGTATAAAGTTACAATCAAATGGTATCGTAAATCGAATTTAGGGCTCTATCGTCAAGTTGACTCGATGTTTTCCGCCACTAACCATAAATTAATTCCTTTCGTTCAGTAATCATAAATGTTACATTGTTCAATCGTTCATTCTTAAGCTAGGCCATTATTTTAGTGATGACGTATGCATAAAAGATACACGAATTCAATGACACTCAGAAGAGATGCTCCAAAGAAGACACCACCAACTCCGCCAATGTCCACTGAAAAATACAAATAATCTTTAATATTATAAATGCCAAAGTTTAGATGGATGGATGTTTGTTAGAGTTTGTAGCCTAAATTGCTGAACGGTTCTAGAGATTTATTTTATTTTATTTTATTTTATTTTATTTATTCATGGATAACTTACGGCTAACTTACAGAAAAATAATAAAAAACAAACAAAAAACTGAAGGCCAATTACAGGTTATCGCAGATAGACTAAAAATAGATTATAATTAAATTCAGTCCTTGTTGTCAGATGTAGAGAATAGTCAGAAACAACAACCAAATCACCTCTAATTTAGGGTGGCTCAATGGTGGTATATAGTGATTTAATAATGATGATATACGAATAATTTCAAGCAGATACACCGATATTACTGAGATGATCCAGTACGCGATGGCGTATTGTAACTTGATAGTACAAATCTTACCAACAAGTCCAAGAGTATCTCTGATAGCAAGTCGTCGTACACGTAAAGAGGGCAGCTGCGCCAATCTCACTTTACCACGAGTTCCACGCGATGCTAGTTCACCACTGGCGCTGTGTCGTCTGCAAAAAAAGAAACCAGAATTGTGGAGACAATATGGATGAAAAAGAGTCGTGGGTTGTAACTGAGGAAGGTATACTCAGTGACTTTTCATATCGGCACGATCAATGAAGAAAAGACAAGAAAGATAAATGACGCAAAAGTGAATAGCAATTTTCCCGCTTATGGATTTGCGGCAAGTTTAACATAACCTCGAACGTAGGTTGTAATATGTAAATATTGAAATTGATATCACATAAATAGGTATATTACCAGGAGTACTTACACAAAGAATTTGTGAACCAGTTTATAAAGTATTTCTTCGCATCCCATCGGACAACTGCAGGTTGGGTTTTCAAGTGATTCTGTTAAAAGACAATACATTTTACTTACATTGTTCTAACACAATTGCAAGTGACCTGAAGATCCTATAGATATCTTTTTTGTGTTACAAGACTCTAATACTAGGATTTAATTGATATTTCTAAAAAAAAAATTCAAAACATATGTTTTGAATTTTTTTTTATTATTTATATAAATACCTTTATTTTTGTTGAGACACACCAATCCTTGTATGCCACAAACCGGAATATCACCTGGAATAATAGCACAATAATATTTATAATTTCCAGAATGAAAATCAAGAAAGGATTTTCAACATCTTTCAAATGTAGTACAGTTTATATTATAACTAATAAAGAATAATATGTAGCTAGATAACAATAAAGCGTTAATTAAAGAAAAAACTATGAAAGAATGAAATAAACAATTATGAAATATTGATAAAAACATACCTATCTTGGGCATGACGTGATATGTGCAATTGCAGAGTTCATACTGAGCCATAGCCCGGCAGTACAAAACGCAGGCGCTATATGAATACTTCTTGAAGGGCCACTTGTTAGCGAAATTCGGGCGTTCCTGCTTGAATAGACAGCCACGAACATCAGGATCCAATGCTATAACTGACACGTCACTCACGGTTTGTTCAGCCTGGAAACAATCCATTTATCAATCATCATGTAAATATATTATCAAAGTGAAATATAGTCGTTCCAACTTTTTTTTTTTTTAAACTAGTTGTTCATTGAAAATGCTTGCTTCAAAACTTTTATTATATAACAGAAGATGGCGAACGAGTAGCAAGAATACCGAAATGATATCGACGTCTATTAACGATATGATGGAACTTAGATACACGAAACTATGATTTTTTTTTAAACTAGTTGTTCATTGAAAATGCTTGCTTCAAAACTTTTATTATATAACAGAAGATGGCGAACGAGTAGCAAGAATACCGAAATGATATCGACGTCTATTAACGATATGATGGAACTTAGATACACGAAACTATGATTTTTTTTTAAACTAGTTGTTCATTGAAAATGCTTGCTTCAAAACTTTTATTATATAACAGAAGATGGCGAACGAGTAGCAAGAATACCGAAATGATATCGACGTCTATTAACGATATGATGGAACTTAGATACACGAAACTATGATTTTTTTTTAAACTAGTTGTTCATTGAAAATGCTTGCTTCAAAACTTTTATTATATAACAGAAGATGGCGAACGAGTAGCAAGAATACCGAAATGATATCGACGTCTATTAACGATATGATGGAACTTAGATACACGAAACTATGATTTTTTTTTAAACTAGTTGTTCATTGAAAATGCTTGCTTCAAAACTTTTATTATATAACAGAAGATGGCGAACGAGTAGCAAGAATACCGAAATGATATCGACGTCTATTAACGATATGATGGAACTTAGATACACGAAACTATGATTTTTTTTTAAACTAGTTGTTCATTGAAAATGCTTGCTTCAAAACTTTTATTATATAACAGAAGATGGCGAACGAGTAGCAAGAATACCGAAATGATATCGACGTCTATTAACGATATGATGGAACTTAGATACACGAAACTATGATTTTTTTTTAAACTAGTTGTTCATTGAAAATGCTTGCTTCAAAACTTTTATTATATAACAGAAGATGGCGAACGAGTAGCAAGAATACCGAAATGATATCGACGTCTATTAACGATATGATGGAACTTAGATACACGAAACTATGATTTTTTTTTAAACTAGTTGTTCATTGAAAATGCTTGCTTCAAAACTTTTATTATATAACAGAAGATGGCGAACGAGTAGCAAGAATACCGAAATGATATCGACGTCTATTAACGATATGATGGAACTTAGATACACGAAACTATGATTTTTTTTTAAACTAGTTGTTCATTGAAAATGCTTGCTTCAAAACTTTTATTATATAACAGAAGATGGCGAACGAGTAGCAAGAATACCGAAATGATATCGACGTCTATTAACGATATGATGGAACTTAGATACACGAAACTATGATTTTTTTTTAAACTAGTTGTTCATTGAAAATGCTTGCTTCAAAACTTTTATTATATAACAGAAGATGGCGAACGAGTAGCAAGAATACCGAAATGATATCGACGTCTATTAACGATATGATGGAACTTAGATACACGAAACTATGATTTTTTTTTAAACTAGTTGTTCATTGAAAATGCTTGCTTCAAAACTTTTATTATATAATATAACAGAAGATGGCGAAGTGATAAGTGCAAGAATACCGAAATGATATCGACGTCTATTAACGATATGATGGAACTTAGATACACGAAACTATGATTTTTTTTTAAACTAGTTGTTCATTGAAAATGCTTGCTTCAAAACTTTTATTATATAACAGAAGATGGCGAACGAGTAGCAAGAATACCGAAATGATATCGACGTCTATTAACGATATGATGGAACTTAAATACACGAAACTATGATTTTTTTAAACTAGTTGTTCATTAAAAATACTTGCTTCAAAACTTTTATTATATAGCAGAAGATGGCGAAGTGATAAGTGCAAGAATACCGAAGTGATATCGTCTATTAACGATATGATGGAACTTTCTTAAGCTTTAATGTAAAAGGCATTCCTATCAATGTTCTCTAAAATTGGTCAAGCTATCGAGTTAGACAAAATTAAATTTAACATTTACATAATGATTAAGTAATTAATCCTTACGCAACAAGGTAAGCTTTAATACGCTCCGTGCTCGGGGACTCGCATACAGTGAGAGTTGGGAACGGCGTGTCCCAATCTAAATAATTAGTTTCCACTGAAAATGATACCGCGTCCTCTGAATATAGGCTCAGTGCTGACCGCAGAATTACGAGAGCGCCCAAACTGCATACAGTCAATATTGTCAGCCAGAATAATCTGAAATTACATTGACATAAAATGCTTATCTGGTTGTAATTGGACCAGTTTCTGAAAGATTATGTTATGCTCGTAAGGTACGGGTTTCTTCCCATGATTGGGTTGTTTTAAGTCCCGATATTTCGGCACAGTTGCATGCGCCCTGTTCCGAGCTGACTAAAGTAGTGGTATTGCGAAAAAAAAAACGAATCTTACGAACATTATCTGTGTAAAACCACTATAGTTTAAAGTAGTATATCTAAAAGATATGCGGATCTAACCGATCCCTCAATTTGACTACCAATCTGTGTGATACTTAACAAAAGACGATAGAAACTGATTATAACAAGAAGAAATTGATTGTAATTTAAATAAATGGACCTTTCAGAAGCCGGGTAATCTATATCTATCTATACTAATATAATAAAGCGTAAACACACACTTCTTTGTTGCCTAAGATGTCAGCAATTACAGCATATTTTTGAATAATTATTTTTTTAATGAAAAGCCCTACACTTACGTCATGTTTTAGGCTATATATTTTCACGCCATTAAACTTAGGGGGTAAATATTTTGGATAAAACCCTAATGTGGGAAAGAGGCCATAAGTTGCTGCCAACATCAAGAAAGAAAGATTGCTAAGGTTTGTCATATCATGTTATTAATAATTTGACAAATGTAAACAATAAAATAAAGTTTTTATAATTTCACGCGGATGAATCCGCACGCGAACAGCTAGTAGTTTATAAGAATATTCAAGAAATCTACCTTTCAAACCAAGATATGTGAGTTCTGGAGAAAATATGTCGTATACCATGAAAACTACTTCTGTCTCCGAAATAATTGATTTTCTTTCTGATTTTTTCCATGTTGAAAGACTACTTCTTTTAGTGAAATTGAATTGTTGCCGTTTTTTATAGCATTTCATGTCGCCTGAACATGAGCAGGTAATGCATTTTGTATGTTAACACGATACATCATATAATTTTATTAGTCACGCAACATCTCGACTGACAGGTGGGTAAGGTTTTTTCTGCGTTTTTGTATGTACGAGTGTGTATAATAGTTTTGTATGTATATCAATTCTTGCTCGTATGATAAACCGCTGAACCAATTTAGACGAAAGAAATGTCGTTTTATTGGTATCCTAAAGTATCAAAGTTCAAAGTTGAACGAAGATTATTTTTTAAACGTACCCTTTCTTATTCAAATAGCAGATATTTTTGACAAAACAATTTAACCAGATCTTTTGTTTATGTGAAATAATTTGTTATAATTCTTGAATACAGAGAGACTTTTTTTCTATTGTTTATTACTATTTTCAATACTTTTAATCTGTGTCAGATTTCTTATCCGACATATAGTTGCTATGCGATCGTCATATCATATGATAACTTAGATAACAATTGGAGTAACTTCTTATCTTTGTTAATAGTTGTTTTTTCACTGCTTTTATTATTCTTCTGCTACAATGAGCAAGGTCAAGTATATTATTTTTTTATAACACATCACGTAAAACATCTAACCTAATTGATCAAACATTAAGTAGACAACATAATTAACTTTATTTTGCTAAAAAAACAATAAATATCAATCCATTTGATAAAACGAAATTTGAGGGTAAAATATATTAATTGTTTAACAAAGATGGCATCTACAAAAAACTATGTTAATAAGTCTATAATACTCGAAATACGTTCATATGATTGTTATTTAATAGTTATCAATGATCATTTTAAAGTATTGGCTTATCACACATGTACACCGAGTTAAATAAACACAGAATTCTTTATAAACAACTATATTATCATGCAATATTGCTGTCTCAGTCATTACAGCAGTATTGAAGTGAACGTACGCGACGCGCCTGCGCAGTGCAAAAAATGTTTAAAAATAGAACGATTTAAAAATCTCATTCCACGAGAAGTGTCAATCGTGTTCCATTTTCAAAATTATGAATATTGTTTGTTAAACATTGTGTGAAACAGAGAAGAAATGATCGCGTTTAGTAAAGTTGGAGTGAGACAGTTGATAAGGTGGAAGGAGTACGGATGTGGACGGATCAAGTACCATTCTGGAGCGGGAGTGTTCGGGCATCGACCGCGAGCTGTCAACGATGCCGGTATGGAAGTTAGAAGGACGTTGCAATATGTTTTATTTAAATCGAGTTTATACAAGTAGAAGTACACTTAAGTAAGAAGTCAAAGTAAATGGTAGTTCAAGTTATTAAAAACAAATATACTTAAACTTGGTACCAGCGGCAGCGAAGCGGAAACAGCTGGTACTAGAGATGATTTAAATTCAAACTTTGAACAATTCGAAGATTCAAAAAATCTTTTGAATTCGATTTTTAATCTGGCAATTGTCAGGAATAGCCTATGACCTCGTTAGATAGGAAATTATTAACTACGGTTAAAATATAGTTACAGTAAAAAAAACTATTTCTAGAAGCAATAGCGATCTTTGTTTACTATTTGTTGATAAGAATTTTATTAAAAACAATATGCTAATAGTATTTTTTTTACATTTCAATTTAGATATACCAGAAAGCCTTATTGTGAAAAGGTACGAGAACTGTCGGGTGCAGCAACTAGTCAACGCTTATCGGACATACGGCCATCTGAAAGCTACCATTGATAATGTAGATTACAGAAATGATAATAGGTAAAAAAACATTTAAATCTATACTAATCTATTGTATTAGTAATTAAATCATTATTAAATAACAAAAACACCGCAAAATGGTTAATATAAAAACAATGTAACATCGCTCAAAAATTTCAAACTGTACCCATTTTCTTGTTTATAATAATTTTTTACCTTTCGCATCCTAACCATCACTCACATGTGACAAGGATTGATCCTGTTTTCTTAAAATATTGACAAATATTATCCATAATCTGAATTCAAATATTCCTTCACCCTTAAAAATACTCCAGATATCCATTACAATATTTCGCTATTTTTCTCACACTACTCGTATATATACAAGATAATACATTAGTATTTAACTACGAGCTTTCGCCCGCGAATCCGTCGTGGAAACAATAAAAAACAAAAGTGAGTAGCCTATGTATTCTTCCAGACTATCTACATCTATAACAAATTTCATCGAAATGAGTTCAGCCATTTAGGCTACAAACTCTACAAACATCCATCTAAACTTTCGCATTTATAATATTAGTATGATTACCTAAAATAATAAAAACAACTAAACATTCCAGAAAAATAAAAGAATTGGATCCATCAAGATACGGATTCAATTCAAGATACGACGGCAAACAGACGGCTCAGCAACTTGTTGAGCAACTGGAAAGCATCTATTGTGGAAATATATCATATGAATTTTCATATTTAGAGGTATGTACACTTGTTCATCTTTTTGTTTAACATAAGGTGGCAAACGAGCAAGCAGCCTCCTGAAACCACAAAAATGGTGAAGCGACCCTTAGACATCCGCAATTGCAGATGCGTCGCCTACCCTTAATCGACGAAGGAGGAGACGCACATAAAGAGGATGTTTCCTCTTCCTATGCCTCTCCACCCTCAAATTCACTTTCCCTTTCCACCATTTTCATATAAAAAAATGGTAGGAAAAGAACTTTAATTAAGCCTCCACCACGCCACTTACTTCCTAGATTAAACTAAAAAAATATTATTGAACACTCTTATTCGTTTGATCCATTTGTCGACTTCTTGATATTCATTAACTTTAGTAGATAATACTGAATACTTATTTCTGTTAATAGACAGAAGCAGAAAGGGAGTGGTTTGCTCAAAGGATCGAAGCGAGCTCAGATCCTATTGATAATGAGAGAAGAATTGAAATTCTAAAAGAACTTCTTCATTCACAAGCATGGGACAAGTTCCTGAGTGTAAAGTATCCAACAGTAAAGCGATACTGTGGAGAAGGCGCAGAATCTCTTCTAACATTCTTTTCAACATTATTTGGATTAACAACATCAGGTTTGTAACTTTTAAGTCATTAACGCATTACTTTTAAAAAGCAATCTTACGAGAAAGCAATAAGACTCAATCTGCAGTAATCAAGTCGTTTAAGAGAGCGCGCACACCCTTGACTAAACTATCGCACGACTGTTAAATCGCGCTTTGATTCCTAAGAGCTTATATGCAGGTGCGCAAACTACTCGATTTAGTTGTTCAACTAAACAGTTGAATTGGCTGCGAAACAATATACAACCGCACAACAGTTGTAATAAAATGGAATAACCAGACAAATCACAGCAAAGTAAAAACCACAAAGATTTGCTTGTTTAATATCATATACAAATCCCTATAACTACAATACTTATCTGATTTGAAACGTCCAAAACAAATGACGTGCGAACTAAAATACCAGGTACTATGTTGGTAAGTATATATTTTATAACTAGCTTTCGCCCGCGACTCCGTCCGCGTGGAATTAAAAAAAGTGAGGGTAAAACTACCAAAGGGTAGTCTGAAAGAGCACATATAGGATGTAGAGACATCTATACCAAATTTCATTGAAATCCGTCCAGCCGTTTAGGCTACAAACTCTAACATCCATCCATCCATCTAAACATTCGCATTTATAGTTAATATTAGTATGATCTAATTGCAGAAGGAGTGCAACAAGTAATACTCGGTATGGCACACAGGGGCAAACTAAACGTATTAAGCGGCTTGCTCAAGTGTCCACCTGTGAAAATATTCCACAAGTTCACCGGCAAACCGGAGTTCCCGGACGAAGCGAACGCTGCCTGCGATATCTCAACACATCTAAGTAAGATTTTACTGTGTTATTATTTACATAAGATTGATTATTTCTTATTTCTGCATTGGTACGGACAGAAAGAGTTTTAGACATGAATTTGTAATTAAAATATATTAATTTTAGGTGCATCAGCCGATATAACAATAAATAACAAGACAGTAAGATTTTCTCTCCTCAACAATCCATCACATTTAGAGGTATGCAAATACAATCAAATACATTTAAAACATTAGTATTAATATACACATATAATAAAATTGGAGTGTCTGTTTGTAATATCATAATATTTGCGTTGCTTATAACGAAAATCGCTTTTAAATTTTATTTGTCTGTCTGTCTATCCGCAAGCCGCGTTTGTTCCGGGAAATATCCAAAACGGCTGGGCCGATTTCGACCGGACCTTCACTGAAGGATAGCTGACATAGACGGCCATATTATAGGCTACTTTTTAGACCGACTTCCCAAAAGAAGGAGGTACTCAATTCGTCTGTATGTTTTTTTTTTTCTTAATAATGCGTAGAAAAAGTCGCGGGCGACAGCGGCGCAATTATTAAAATTTAAAATATTTTAGGCGGCGAATCCAGTATCCATGGGGAAAACACGATCAAAGCAATTAAAATTGAGAGAAGGAGATTACTCGGAAGATGGTTTATCTAGAATGGGAGATAAAATTCTCAATGTTCAGGTATTTATTACACTACTAAAATTTCTAAGCAGTAAGAAATGTGACTCCAAAGTGCCTCCAATCTAATTCTATGGCTATTATTAGGAAGTTATAGGATATATTTAGATGTAAATAATTAAGTAAAAGTGTTTGTGATATATTTTCAGATCCATGGTGATGCCGCTTTCACTGGCCAAGGTATAAACCAGGAAACCTTGATGCTCTCACAAGCTCCGCACTTTGATGTCGGTGGATCATTGCACGTTGTTGTCAACAATCAAGTATGCTAATCAATTTTATACTCTTACTAGCTGTTCCCGTGCGAGTTCATCCGCATGAAATTATGAAAATTTTATTTTATTGTTTACATTTGTCAAATTATCAATAGCAAATATCAAAATGACATGACATGACAAACCTTAGCAATCTTTCTTTCTTGATGTTGGCAGCAGCAACTTATGGTCTCTTTCCCACATTAGGGTTTTTATCCAAAATATTTACCACCTAAGTTTAATGGCTTGAAAATATATAGCCTAAAGCGTGACGTAAGTGTACTTCTTTTTATTAAAAAAAGAATTATTCAAAAATATGCTGTAATTGCTGACATCGTAGGCAACAAAGAAATGTGTGTTTACGCTTTATTATAATAGTATAGATTTTACGAATTGCTTAAATTATAGAAATCTTATACAATGAGCAAAAATGAGATTGTCATGGATAAACTCAGATAGTACTGAAACATCATTAAGCGAAAAGTTTGGACGTCTATTTAAAAATATTGGACAATTGATGGACACGAAAGACACAGTAATAAATCTATTTTCATCATAGTGTCATCTATTTTCAATTACCATGGAAGACCAGCACATGTGCTGAGTGGTTTTAAATAAGTGAATAAAATAAATAAAAGAAGATTATAAAAAAAACTTTATTTACAAATTATGGTTATTCAACCAAAGGGCAACCCTTAAATTCATAATTGTTTCTAAAAAGGACGTGTTTCAGTAATAACAGTAATTACCACAAGTCTTCAGTTCGTGCGTATACAAAATTAAATAAATATTGATATCGTTGTATAATTATTTAATGAAGATTTATAATTTGCAGGTCGGGTTCACGTTGCCGGCGGAGCGCGGTCGCTCGTGTCGCTACGTGACGGACTTAGCGAAAGCCATCTCCGTACCGGTGATTCACGTAAACGGAGACCATCCCGAGGTAAATTAAAATAATAATTAAAAATGAAAAGTTTAGATAGGAACGAAAGAAAGTGAAGAATCTGTTGTTCATATGACTCTTACAAAATGATGAAGTATCGAGGAAAAATAAAGGATAATACTCTTAAAAATAACTTTTATGGTAATAAAGATGGCAAGAGAGAATCGTTAAAATGGAAATTCGTACTCCATAAACATATCCGTAGCTTACTATCTACTTTACGAATATTTGAAGTACTCATCATAGTATTATAACATCAATTTCGATATATCTATGTCGAAGGCTTTCTTTATAAAAATTACCCTCAAACATCAGCGTTATAAAAACATTTTTTTCCAGCTAGTCGTAAAAGCAACGAACATAGCGTTTGAATATCAGAGACGATTTCGCAAAGATGTTTTCATCGATTACAACTGCTTCCGACGCTGGGGACACAACGAGCTTGATGACCCTACGTTCACCAATCCACTGCTTTACAAACTTATTCATAATAGAAAGTGAGTATTAAAACGTAACCGCGTAGATGTTTGCCGATGACGTCCCCCAACTGCATAGACTGTCCTCCATCTGCTCAGAATCTTCAGTTAATGGGTGACGTCATGACGCCATTGGTAAAATAAATTTCGACACAGCTATGTAAGATATATTCTACTTACTTGCAACGGCGGATCCAGGGGGGGGTCTCATGATCCCCCCCTGAGTTGGTGGGTCAAGAGCTTGACAAAATATATTTACATATTTTGCCAAGCTCTTGACTTGAACACGACTATGTGAGTCCCCCCCCCCCCTGGCGCTAAAGCGGGATCCGCCCTTGCTTATATCTTTGTAAACTTTAGAATTTTATTGAAAAATAAATAGAATAAAAGTTAAGAAAGAGAGATTGGATTGTATAGACCAAATTGATGAAAGGACCAACGACTTAGTAGTGCTGCGGGTTGTCAGTTTAAAAATCTTGTATTAAATTTAACAATCTTTTAGAAAATACGTATAAATTCATGCTACAATTATGGAGATCTGTTCTCACATCTTCCCGACGTGTAATATAAATTTGTGTACAGGTCGATACCGGATCTGTTCGCCGCGAGGCTTGTTTCAGAAGATTTGCTAAATCAAAACGAAGTGGATAAGATTTCCGCGGACTACACCAAGTATTTGCAATCTCAATTTGAAGCTGTCAATTCCTATACGCCTGAGGTAACTATATTAATTACTAGCTGTTCAGGTGCGACTTCATCCGCATGAAATTATAAAAACTTTATTTTCATCATCAACTTGCCCTTATCCCTTATGGAGGGTCGGCACAGTATGTGGTGCTCTTCCATACATCTCTATCAGCCGTCATATCTGAATCCACTCCTTTCTTAAGCATATCCTCTTTCACACAATCCATCCATACTTTCTTCGGTCTTCCTCTTCCTTTGTAGCCATTTATTTAAAAACTTTATTTTATTGTTTACATTTGTCAAATTATCAATAGCAAATGTCAAAATGTCATGACGATGGCAAACCATGGCAACCTTGCTTCCTTGCTGTTGGCAGCAACTTATGGTTTCTTTCCCACATTAGGGTTTTTATCAAAAATATTTACCCCCTAAGTTTAATGGCGTGAAAATATATAGCCTAAAGCGTAATGTAAGTGTAGGTATTTTTATTAAAAAAAGAATTATTCAAAAATATGCTGTAATTGCTGACATCTTAGGCAACAAAGAAATGTGTGTTTACGCTTTATTATAATAGTATAGAAGTATAGATAGATAGATTGTACGAGTATTGCAATTTAGATACTCTTCCTATCTTCGCCTCATATACGTTGACCTCCACTTATTCTGGTTTAATAAATTATGTAAAGCAGACTTTTTCATAGTTAACGACTTTAGCATCGTAAAATTTTACATCTACTTTGATGATTTACGGTTGAGGCTTTTTATTTCTTCAGAATTTCAAGATACTTCAGAATCCACTAATCAATTAATTGGATAGTGAAATAGATGTTTGAAATATGAAATGAATTTATTTTCAGGTAACATATTACCAGGAGCAATGGGCGGGTATTTCATCGGCCCCTAAAGCTGTAGAAACCTGGGACACAGGTGTTAATAAGGAATTGTTAAAACAAGTCGGAATCGCTTCTGTTACTGCACCAAGCGATTTTGTAAGTATCAATTGGCAATTACAAGAAAGGAGATAGCATGTAAGAATAAAAAATAGTTTCTATTGGAATAATTAAGCTCTAGTTAAATCGCTTCTGAAATCAGTAAGATCCGATTTTCCCAAATCTTATTGACAGAATGAGACAAGGGTTGACTTGTTTTATTCCCTGTTTTAACCACAATTTACAGTTTATAGATTTAAATAGTGTATTAAAATTAATATCTTTGACTAAACTATCGCACAACAGTTTAGTCGCGCTTTGATTTCTGACCTTATATGGAGGGAGCACACTACTACATTTTTAGTGCAACTAAACTGTTGAATTGGCTGCGAAACAATCGCACAATAATTGTGCGATCGTTTAGCAAGAGGTATCCGCCTGCTCTAAATCGTAATTTATTTAAAAAATGAGGGCCTGTCCCACCACTTGCTGATAGAGGCTCAGCTTAAAAATGACGTCATTGCCAGATAAGGTAACAAAATCCGATATTTCCATCACATATTTTACACGTTGGATTGTTATCAGACAATTTAAAATTTGGTGGGACAGGCCCTTAATATCTAACGAAGGAAGTTAAAATTTCTTGTTTAACTTAACATAATCCCGCGTGTACCTCGAGGCGGTAAATCAATTCCATGTTATGATTAACGTTCGTAACTTCGATGTCTAAGCGTTCCCTCCAAAGTCGAAGTCTGCTAGGCCCTCTCAATTTATGTAACGATGTTATTGATAATGTTGTTAGCACTTTGACTACGAGCTATAATTAACTCAACTAACATACATAGGTAGTAATAATCAATATGTATTCTAGTAAAAGCCTGCGCAAACCTTTGACTAAAGTGTCACACAACAGTTATGCGATTATTCAAAATCAAATATGTATGCACCTCCATATAAGCTTATGAGAATCTAAGCGAGATCATACAGTTATGCGATAGTTTAGTCATAGGTGTGCGCGCGCTTTAACTAAATACAAAACGCAGCAACTAATGGATAAGCGAATTGTTTATAGCTACTTCAATTTAAAAAGTGTTTTAAAGTAAAAGTGTGTCGAAATTATCTTTCTAGCACTAGATTAAAATGTCTATATTTAAAATTATTATTATTATTTGCAGATCGTACATTCCCATTTAGCAAAAACCCACGTCAGGAATCGTTTGAACAAGTTATCCGAAGGAAGGGAGATTGATTGGGCTACAGCCGAAGCTTTAGCGTTTGGTATGTCTTTAAACTTTTTAATACTACTAGCTGTTGCTCATGACTTCGGCCACATGACATTTGATAATATAGCCTATGTTACTCAGCGATAACGTAGCTTTTTAATGGTGAAAGAATTTTTGAAATCGGCCCAGCAGTTTTAGAGTTATTTCAATACATACAAAAATCCAAAAATAGAAATCTTTCCTCTTTATAATAATTGTGTAGATTAGAGGAGTAAACAATTGCAATTTTAGCAAGAAACTATAAAGAAATCAATTTAAAGAAGCCTGAAAGATTCTATTACTATAATAAAAGAGTTGACAATCTTCAGTTTAAAGGCCATACACAGACAGATTCAAGCTCTACATTATATGTAGGCCTTATTGTCAGGCAAGATATTGCTTTAGAGGACGTTAGATAGTGAACTCTCTTTGCACAACACATGTTACTGATAGCCTGTGTTACTGATTGCAGGGTCTCTACTAATGGAGGGTCGTCACGTGCGACTATGCGGGGAGGATGTAGGCCGAGGCACCTTCTCCCATAGACACGCCATGCTCGTCGACCAACAGACGGAGAATATACACATACCTCTCAATCATATACATAAAGACCAGAAAGGATTCCTTGAGGTAAATAAATAGCTAGCTGTAGCTCGGGACTTCGTTGGCGTGAAATTAAAAAAATAATAGAAATACAGTCTATGCCATTCACTGATAGCGTAGCTTTTAAATGGTGAAGTAATTTTTGAAATCGGCCCAGTAGTTTTTAATTATTAGAATAAATACAAAAATGCAAAAAGCCAAATCTTTCCTCTTTATAATATTAGTATAGACATATCCATTGTAGGGGATTTTTGTGATAGCAGAAGTTAGGTAATATCTAGAGTTATTGAATAAATAACCCTTTCAATTGTCCTTGTATCTTGACTATGAAAGGTTACAAAGAGCGTGCGCACACCTTTGACTAAATTATCGCACAACTGTTTAGTCGCGCTTTGATCGTATGAGCTTATATGTAGGTGCACACACTACTCGATTTTTGTTGTGCAACTAAACAGTTGAATTGGCTGCGAAACAATCGACAATCGCGCAACAGTTATGCGATATAAATAAAAATTTCGTTACATCTTCTTTTGTAACCGTTTCCTACTGCAGACTCAAATCACGTTTATAGAAAATGAAATAAACAAAAATAGCTTTAGAATAATTGTACTAGCCTTGAATTAAATAAACGATAAAGGGCAGACTCGCAGAAAACCTAATGGTTTTCCTCGAACGAAGATCGGAAATAATTCTTCCGCTCGGCTGCCTCAGGCCGCGGTCCCTTTTTATTTCTCGTGACAATACTGTTAGAGGGTAACAATTTGTACGTTCTTTTTTTTTAACAACTTATCTCTTTCAAATAATTGACGCTTCACGAAATTCAGACTTTCTTTTAAAGAAATTTGTTTTTTCCTTTCCAATTGTATTGTTTCTTTTAAGATGTTCACAAAACTTAGTAACACAATGGGTTTATTGAATTTCAATTTACAACTTGATAACTTTAGTTGGTATTTTTGAATATTTCTATACTGATATTAAAGTAGAAAGATATATTTGAATATAACGAATAGACTCAAACACTACTGACCGGATTTCAAAAAATTATTTATTGGCAAAATCGTTAACTTTGAAGAAATATTGTTATTTTTGTATTGGACTGTAACTATTTTATTATCTTCAAGGTACATGTTTATTACAATTTGATACTCTGCTATGTTTGATCCTTCACTCGTCCCTCATTATTATTCAACGATATTCGCTTTATCAAACAGGTCGTGAATTCAATTCTATCGGAGGAAGCTGTCCTGGGCTTTGAATACGGCCTGGCGTACGATTCGCCTGATAACTTGTGTATATGGGAAGCTCAATTCGGTGATTTCTACAACGGCGCGCAGATCATTGTTGATACGTACATCGCTTCTGGTGAAGGTAGATTTTCTACTAATACTAGATAACTGTCATAGAGTTTTTATAGTTAAAAAGAGGGACAATTGTGTAGATTTTTCTCACTTAAGGCCTGTCCCACAACTGGCTGATAGAGGCTCAGATAGGTTAAAAATGACGTCACTGTCAGATAAGGGAGCAAAATCCGATATTTCCATCACATATTTTACACCTTTGATTGTTATCAGACAATTTACGTATTAAAAATCTAAATGTAACAAATGTTTTTAGCGAAATGGGTGAGAAGCAACGGCTTAGTAATGCTTCTGCCGCATGGCTATGACGGCGCGGCTTCCGAGCACTCATCCTGTAGGGTTGAGAGGTTCCTACAGCTGACTGACAGCAAGGAGACGGCACCGGACTCGGAAGCAGTTTGTATGAATGTGGTCAACCCGACCACGCCTGCACAATACTTCCATTTGTTGAGAAGACAGGTATAAATACTTTACTATTTTTAAACTGTGGACTGTATTATTCTATACTGCAGTAAGGGTTACGGCCGAATATTGAAACGATATTTAAATATTTAATAGCATCTTAAATTGTAATGCGAGGCTTTAATTCCAAATTCTATTAATATTTTGACTGTAGGTTTTTGAAATAATCAATTATTAGCGTTTCAGTTTTCGGCGCTTTTTTACTATTATTGAAGTAGAGTTTTTATTTGTACTATTCACTATTAAATTACAGACTTTATTAGATAGAAATAAGTAATATATAAAAAAATATCAACAAAATTGGCAAATACCGTCATGATCAATTGTGGAAATAATGGATGAAAGAATGTTCATAGAAATTCAAAGTCATTGACCTGCAAATTGGCACTCATTATCGCGTAAAGATCGCTTCTTAACATAACGTAGTTTTATGAGTTAGACGAAGTAGTAAAACTTCTTTTATCTACACTTACGACATAAATATCTTTCTATTTGTACACAAAATAAGTCCTCCTGTGTACTTATACGAGTCGACCTAATTCTAGACATTGAGTTTATGAGTACTCATTATCTCAAACTTAGCATAGTTTATATGTAATATCTCATGGCAATAAAAGTATTCACTGTCATGTTATAAGAAAGTTTCATATTATCTTTTTATTTATTAATAAAAAGATAATATGAAACTCGATTAAAATCGTAAATATTTAATATTTACGATTTTAATCGAGTATTGTCAAAATAAAGACCATACAAATTTTATCGATAAAGTTACGAATACGTTATTACCTTTCTAACTGTGAAAGAATTTTTATAATCGGCCTAGTTTTTGAGTTATTTCAATACATACACGATACAATTCTTCCTCTTAGTGGTGTGGTTACTTTGAAAGGTAATCGGTATTAAAGTTGTATAAAATATTACTTTATTTTCGTAATATTATAAACGCTTAGTTATCTGATTATCTGTCAAATCCATCACACGGAGCACCACCCTAGTTTGCACATCAGTCCCTGCCCAAAGGGGAAATTAATAAAGTTATTTTTTATATTTATTTATTTAAAAAATAGTCCTAGGTATTTTATACCTTTATAAGCTACAGTAAAACTTTCAGCTATTATAAAATAAGGAAAGTCTAACTATCGCTGGCTCGAGATCTATAATAACATCTATATTTCACAATTTGTTTTTAAGGTTGTTCGTAACTAT
This sequence comes from Papilio protenor, assembly GCA_029286645.1. NCBI lineage: Eukaryota > Metazoa > Arthropoda > Insecta > Lepidoptera > Papilionidae > Papilio > Papilio protenor. The sequence goes on along the minus strand of JAGSMZ010000004.1, from coordinate 1,875,473 downwards.
AGAAAGCCATTAATCGTCGTAGCTCCTAAAGTTTTGTTGCGATTGGCGGACGCTGTCTCTCCCCTGTCAGACTTCGTGCCAGGGACTCACTTCAAACCTGTCATCGGTGAGTGTTACACGTATTGACGCATGAAGAAACATTGAACGTTGAAATATCCGAATTTTAGACCTAAATATTCGGTTCGATTCATCGCAGTCATGTTGAAAACCGAAAATATTTTTCGGCAAAATATTTCGCTGGAAGTTGACCTAACTTAACAAAAATAAGTTAGATTGAATTTTTTGTGGTTTTTATTTACTTGGATTATGGATTGTTATACACATTATGGCTATTTCCTAGTCACACCTTACTTAGGCTCCCTCAGGGTACCTAAGCTGGTAATAATACACATTGAGGGCAATTATTGACTTAATAAAAAAACAACCACTAACATTCAACTATTTAATTTTTTTTCCAGGTGACAATTTAGCTGATCCATTAAAAGTTAAACGCATAATATTAGTCAGTGGAAAACATTACTACGAGCTGAACAAAGAAAGAATTAAAGGGAATATAGAAGATGTGGCTATATTGAGAGTGGAATCTCTTAGCCCATTCCCTCTGCACGCATTACAAAAAGAGCTTGAGAAATATTCAAATGCTAGAAGTAAGTAAAAGAACCTAATACTAGAATAAATTTGATACTAATTATGATAATGGAATACTAATCTATTTATTCTCCCCAATCCCTTTTTTGAATAAGGAAATTGCTTTTAAAAGTTTCTTTCCCGAATACATACTTAATGCAAAAGCTCTTAGAATACAGACTAAACTTTTATCGTCTTGTAGAAGAATAAAATTATCTTAAAGCTTGTACTACTAATTTAAAATTAAAAGTGTTTGAACAATTAGTAATTGATTTTTACCTCTGTTTAGAATATATCTGGAGTCAAGAAGAGCATAGAAACATGGGAGCTTGGACATTCGTCAAACCTCGCTTTGAAAATCTACTCGGAAGAAAGGTATGACTATTATAATACATTCCATCTGGAAACAGTAATGGGATACATGCTTAAAAATATAACAAATCACTTTTAACCACAATGTCCATCCATCCATTCATAGTGTTAATTATGCACTAAGGGCCTGTCCCACCACTGGCTGATAGAGGCTCAGAAAGCATAACAATGACGTCACTGTCAGATTAGGGAACAAAATCCTATATTTCCTTCACATATTTTACACGTTGGATTGTTTTTTTTTATAACAAAATAGGACAAACGAGCGGCGAGAACACCAAGGTGTTATCAGACAATTTACAATTTGATGGTACAAGTCCTAACAAATGTAATTTTCGTTGACGTCATCGTACTGGTCTGTATGGCGACATAGCGAGCCAACAGGAAATCGAAGTCGGCGTGCAGTTTCCGTACTCTCTCACTCCGAAATACGCTTTCAATATTGCACCAACTAAATGAGCTGATGAAACATGCATTTAATGAGTAAATTGATATTAAAATTCAATTATTTTTACTTTCAGTAACATAAAAGTTGTTTGAGTAGGTAGTTCTTCATTAAAATATACCTCAAACTAAACTATCGCAAAACTAAACAGTTGTGCGATAGTTTAGTTTGAGGTATATCTCCTATGAGATCCTCCTCCTCATATATACTCCTATGAACTTATATGGAGGTGCGCACTCTACTCGATTTTTACTCGTAGTTGTGCAACTTGTTGAATTGACTGCGAAACAATCGACAATCGCACACAGTGCGACAGTTTAGTCAAAGGTGTGCACCCGCTCTAAGCAATCAAAGACTATCTTCACTGTTAATACCAACTCATCGAATGGTAACATGTTCTATGGCATGGCATTAAAGCATAATAAACAAGGTTATTATTAACACCTGATATACTACTCGTATTTACGTTACAGTTGGTGTACGCGGGTAGAGCCGAGGCGGCTACTCCAGCAGTTGGCGCTGGTACACTTCATCGCGTAGAAGTTGAACACGTGTTGAAAGAACCGCTGTATAACATAAAATAACATCACCTATGTCACCTAATAATTATATTTGTATAAAGATTTAACAAAAGAACGTGCGTTTTTTTAAATAAATAAATAAAATGACATTTAATCCTAGCAATACAACACAATTAGAAATAATAACAGAAAAAAAAAACATGACGTAGTAACTAAGTAGGGAAAAAAAAAGAAATTAACTAAATAAAAGATTATAAATAATTGTGATGCTGATCGGATTGGGTCCACGCTCAGCTTTGAATGCTGGGTGCTACCAAAGAGCATATAAGTGCGGTGGATAGGCAAAAATTATAAATTCACGTACATACGATTACAAAATAATAATAATAAAAAAAGAAATAATCCGTACAGAAACATATTGCAAAAGAGAATGCATATTGACAAGACACAAATAAAAAGGTTACTTAGATAAGATGTGCGCAAAATATAATAACTAGTTTAAAGGAAATATAAATATGAAGAGAAAAATATAAATATGAAGAGAAAAATAAATATGAAGAGAAAAACCTAACCTACCTTTTTCTAAGCTAACCTAACCTAACCTTTTTCTAAGTACCTAAAAATATCTACGCTTGGAACTATCAATGCTGAACTCAATATTATCAAAAACGGATTGGGACTCATGTACTGAATTGTGCCTAAAAATGTGACATTCACGACACATAGTTGCGATTTTCATTATAGTATCAATCGTTCATTTTCTAAACCGAAAAAACATCTACTGAGCACTATTAATATTATAAAAGAAGGTTTTTATCGATAGAAAATCTATTTGCTATAATATAACTCACTACCATCAAAACAAGTCGACAACCAACAACCAGTAACTAGGGTACTGGCGTCCAAACTAACGCATTTAAAAAGGGACGGATTCTGCGCAAAATTGTTTAATCAATAACACAATAGCAACAGTTACCTTAATATTTTAATCATGGCCGGAAAAGGCAAAGGAAAGAAAAAAGAAAAGAAATCGAAAGAGGAAGGTGGGGAAAAGAAGAAAGGTAAGAAGAGTGGAGGGAGATTGAAGAAAGGAAAGTCTAAAGGAAGATGTAACGTTGATATGCTGACAGAAGCTGCAATGGACAATGTGTACTACGCTTGTCATAATGTGCAAGAATTACTGCAGGCAAGAGGTTTCTTCCCTCCGGACTTCAATAAAAAGAAGAAGAAGGGAAAACGTTAAACATTCTTTGCTTTGTATTACTAGAGAAACAATACAAGTATTTATGTTAACTAAAGTGTTTTATAACTAATTATTTTACGGCTCTTACTCACGTATACTTTTCTCGGTGACGGCACCGACAGTTTCAGACCCTGCGGGGGTCCTTCTTCAGGGCGAGGGTTAATGGTGTTGTGTCGCGGTCGCGTCGCGTCTCGCACTGCGAGCCATCGCCCGAAGGGCGCGGCTTGAGGGGGCGGGGGGCGCCGGGGTGCAGTTGCCGTTGCGTGCGCCGGCGGCGACGATGTCGACGGGCTCAATATTGATGAGTCATTGTTGATGTTATTTACATTAAACGGGGCGCAAAACGTACTGACTATGTCAGCTACGTATTCAACACCATCGTCTTCGTTCTTCTGCTTCGGTCTCAGCAACAGGGGTTCCCACGTTGGAGACAGAGACCAACCCTTGTCTCTGTTGAAATTCGGTCGACGGTTGATTTCAATGGCTTCAAGAAGCTTACGTGACACAAAGTTCTTGTCGCGAGCCAAGACTTTTACACGGTCGAACCTAATGTAGTGAGGTGTTCCACTGGTAAGGGCGTGCTCTGCAATCGCCGACGTGTTGCTGTCCAGTTTGCGCATGCAGCGAAATGAAAGTAAAAAAAATAATTAGTTATAAAATGTCTCACGAAAGTTTAAATAATTTAAAGTGTTTTAATTAAATATTTAGTCCGTGTTTTGTTTATTTAGACTTTTTTATTGATAAACTGTTAATTTAATGGGGTTAGAAGTCTGCACAAAACGAGACCAACATTTCTGAATTATGAGGCTCCTAAAGTTTTTATAGAATATGTGACCACTTTGGTGAAAGATAAATTTTGTTTCATCTAATTTTTGATTTATGTTTGACGTTTAATGACACTGTATTTTGACAGTACATTAATTGTAAATTCTACGTGACTGAAAACTCTGAATAAAATGTTACAAATTCACAGTACAAAATGACTTTACAAATATATCCCCTAACCTTAAAACTACTTACCAAAAATTAGGAGCTAAGCACTAGTACTATGTTTTCCCGCAAGTTAAGAGTTTGAAGTGCAATGCCAACGCCAGCGGTGGGAATAGACCTTGGCACCACCTTCTCCTGCGTGGCAGTCTTCCAGCATGGCAAAGTGGAGATTATTACTAACGATCAGGGAAACAGGATCACACCATCCTACGTCGCATTCACCGATACCGAACGGTTAATCGGTGAATCTGCTATGAATCAGGTATTTAAATTTATTTTTAAATTGTTCTTAAAGACGATGTTTTTACAATTTTTAAATTTCAGATTGCTATGAATCCGAAAAATACAGTCTTTGATGCAAAACGAATGATCGGAAGAAAGTTTAATGATCCTAAACTTCAACAAGACATTAAACATTGGCCATTCGAAGTAGTATCAGATAATGGGAAGCCGGGAATTGTGGTTCAATACAAGAAAGAACGTAAAAAGTTTACACCTGAAGAAATTTCCTCCATGATTCTAAGCAAAATGAAACAAACAGCTGAGATGTATCTCGGAGGTACTGTCACTGATGCGGTTATTACCGTACCGGCCTATTTTAACGACTCTCAACGACAAGCGACTAAAGACGCCGGAGCGATTACTGGATTGAACGTTCTTAGAATCATTAACGAACCAACAGCCGCCGCTCTCGCTTATGGCTTAGACAAAGACCTAAAAGGAGAGAAGAATGTACTGATATTCGACCTTGGGGGTGGTACCTTCGACGTTTCAATACTTCAGATTTCAGAAGGATCATTGTTCGAAGTTAAATCAACAGCGGGTGACACTCATCTTGGAGGCGAGGATTTTGACAGCCGAATGGTAGATCATTTCAGTCAAGAGTTTGAACGGAAATTTAAGAAAAATATTACTGGCAATCCGAAAGCTCTTAGAAGACTGAGAACTGCATGCGAAAGAGCTAAACGAACACTTTCTTCTAATACAGAAGCTAGTATAGAAATAGACGCTCTGCATGAAGGAATAGATTTCTACTCCAAGCTAACTAGAGCTCGGTTTGAGGAGTTGTGTTCGGATTTATTTCGCCAAACGTTGGTTCCAGTAGAAAATGCATTGAAGGATGCAAAGATGAATACACGAGAAATAGACGATGTCATATTGGTTGGAGGATCTACAAGAGTACCGAAAATACAAAGGCTTTTACAGGTACCAAGACAAATAGTGTCTGATAAATTATTAATACAACTGTTATCTAATTTACGAGTATGTGTTCTCTTTAGGAATTCTTCGGTGGAAAAACTCTCAACTTATCCATTAACCCCGATGAGGCGATTGCTTACGGTGCGGCGGTACAAGCTGCTATTATTTCCGGATCCCAAGAAGTTCGTCTCCAAGATGTACTGTTAGTCGACGTGGCCCCATTGTCACTGGGTATTGAAACTGCCGGAGGTGTTATGACAAAGTTAATAGAGAGAAACACTAGAATACCAATCGCTCAAAACAAAATTTTCACAACTTATTCTGATAATCAACCAGCTGTTACAATTCAAGTAAAGATTTTCAATGACTTCTAAAATGATTCGACCACTCTTTGATCATAGAATAATGATACATTGTAATTGTTTAGATTTATGAAGGAGAAAGAGCTCTTACAAGGGACAACAATTTGTTGGGCACATTTAACCTTACTGGCATACCGCCGGCACCAAGAGGAATACCTCAAATTGAAGTGTGTATCTTTTTCGTATGTTGTCGATTTCCTCTTACCTTAATTCTATGCTAAATATGATAGATGCATCTAGGTCTAATGATTAATGAATTTAAATGTGAATCCTCTTTACTTTTAGGTGTCATTTGATATCGACGCAAACGGTATACTAAACGTAACCGCTGAAGATAGAAGCACTGGTCGTTCTGAACGTATAACCATATCTAATGACAAGGGACGTCTCAGCAAGAAGGAAATAGAGAAGATGCTACATGACGCTGAGGTATACAAGGCAGAAGATGAAGCTGTAAGAAAGACGGTAGAAGTAAGAAATCAACTGGAGGGTTATATTTTTGGATGTAAAACGGTATGTAAAACAAAATATTCGCTAAAGGGTGATCAGACCACATCTTACTTCTTACTAATATTATAAATGCGAAAGTTTAGATGGATGGATCTTTGTTAGAGTTTGTAGGCTAAACGGCTGAACGGATCTCGATGAAATTTGGCATAGACAAGCTACTCACTTTTTTTTTTATTCCACGCGGACGGAGTCGCCGGCGAAAGCATGTGATTAATATATATCTCAACTTCATATAGGCAGCAGAAAATTCCGGCGGAAGACTTACCGATAGTGAACGAACAACAGTGGTGACGGAATGCACCAATCAGTTGCATTGGCTCGAGAGCAATCCGAATGCACCTACGTCACAATTAGAGGAACATTTGAAAGCGTTACAAGCGGTATGTCAGCCAGCTATGTTGAAGTTGCACGGAGCCGCCGCGGGCGCAGGCGTCGGCTTTGGAGTTCCCGGTGTACGACCGAGCACGCCAGGTCGCAGTGGACCCACTATTGAAGAACTTGATTGATAGATCTCGATTATGGAACTCGATTGAGTAATTCGATTGATGAACGGTTAGGAACTCGATTGGAATCGATTAAAATACTCGAAAAAGGTACTTGAGAGTTCAATTTACTTTTTAATGATATGCTTTAAATTAATACAAATTTTGGAATTGGAGTTTGAAGTGTTTTTACACAATTTATTATTTACTGTTCAATAAAACTCTACGATAACTTTTTTTTATTTGATGAAAGTCAAGATTAGTAAGGAAGGCTAGAAAAATTGAAAAACATACTATCTTGACTTGTGTTTTTCCGATTTTTCAAGACAAGTCAAGGTATGTTTTTCAATTTTTCCAGCCTTCTTTTGTAAGTTATTAAATAAAAATCTCCATAAATATTGAATGTGATTTAATTGTCTAATAACAAAGCAAATCATACTTTACAAAAATATAACAATCTATAATAATTTTTGGTAAACAGGATTTCCTGTACTTATATGTGGTAACATTGTAATTATAAACACTGACAACCCATTTCCTATCTAAATCTAGCCCCAGATAACTAAAATAAAAAAATGCACCATAATTCTCCCATTCAATTAAACTATTACAGCCTTACAAATAAACGCGGTATAAAGTTTAACTTAGAAATAAACTGAGTATAATCAAATATTAGTACAAATTTTGCTTATACTCAGTTTATTCCTTAGCTTAACTTTTAATCGCGTTTATTTTTTTTTTTTATAACATAAGGTGGCAAACGAGCAAGCGGCCACCTGAATCCACCGAAATGGAAAGCGACCGCTGCCCATAAACATCCGCAATTGCTGATGCGTTGCCGACCCTTCATTGACGGAGGAGGAGACGCACATAAAGAGGACATTTCCCTTTCCTATGCGTCGCCTCCGCAGTCAAATCCACTTTTCCTTCCCACCCTTTCCTCTTAAAAAAAGGGTGGAAAGGGAAAGGGACTAAAATTAGGCCTCCGGCACCACACTCATCAGACGAAACGTGGAATTGCTTCCACTTCACGCCTGTCTTCTGTGTGGTCGTGGTATTACACCGGGCGAGCCGACCCATTCGTGCGAAGATGTTAAAGCGGGCTCTACCACTCTCTACCACTGTTTATTTGTAAGGCTGTTTCATTACAAGTCACTAAACTAAAGGAAGTCCCATTCAAACCACAATTATTGTTAAATTTACGGCTTGAATATTCACTTATAATAGTGATATTTTAATTAATATATCTTACAAAATCCATTTCAATAATACTTTACATAAATAAAGATAAACTACGTATATAAAACATAATGGTCCTTCGAGCCAGATAGTCACATTAATTTGTTCCAATTATAGTATAGTACTAAATTATATTAAATAGCAAAATCAATACAAAAATCTACACACTCCTTGTAATAAACTTAACCCTATTAACAATTATTATCACTTGGAATTCCTTCTATCTACGTTTTGAACTTAATAACACAAAAACTATATTTCACAATATTTGTCTCCATTTAAACATGTTTTTCTGTGATGTGAAATTGTAAGCAAAAATCTAATAAGACAGGATTATGCATATAAACACATATATAGCATTTCCTTTGCTTTACTTAAAAATAAGGAACTAATTTTTATCTAAAAGGCAGACAGACTGTCATGTTTGGACGTTCTTAATATTTAATCTTTAAAAGTTCTAAATAATTATTGCCCACAAGTCTTAATAAAGCCAATACACTCATTGTGCCAATCCTTAAATATATAATATCTATATATAATATAACATCTAGTTACTTAAAGCCAAAACAGACGCTCAGTTTTCACTGAAGAAAAACTGTTCAGTTAAAACTACGTGTGAAGACAAAATTTTGACTCTCAATTGAATTGTTCAGTTATTTGTCTTACGTACAGTTTTAACTGAACAAATCTACTTTTCAGTTAAAATTATCACTGAGCGTATATTGGGCTTAACTTTAACAACACTGGTTTTTTACGCGAAAAATGTGTTCGTTTACAAGTATTTTATGGATTATTATTAAATTCTAAAATTGAATTCAATCAAACACTTGTAAAATTGCACAAATAAAGAATTAACTTATAATCCACTTATCCCCAAAAATGTGCTATAATGAAAACCCCTTACCTTAAAAAAAAATCACAGACTTGCGTCCCATTACTACGCGACAGCTTCCAAAACTACTAATGGCCGATTTCCCAACTACTTTTAACCATTCATAGTGCTTATGATTCCATAAATTCATAGGATGAGGTTCCGAACTACGTTACTTGAGTCTTATTCATTCAAAGAATCACTAGGTAATGATAAAATAAATGGAACTTCAGAAACCTAGCATTAGAGAATTGTAGTATTTGACTTGGCACGCCAGAACCTAGGGTACTGTACTTGGCAACGTGCCAACTCAATCTACTAGTGATGTGTGATATAAATATCGATAAATAGTTGAACGGCAAATTTGAATTTCAACATGAAATTATAAATACATTGTAAAGCTGTCGCGTTTTATAAATGTTTTATTAAGGCTAAAAATTTCTCTTACATTTATAAAGACCGCAGCATTCTCTGTATAAAGGCTGCTTGTATTTGATCCGCTCTGGAAATTAAAAAAAAACAACCATACATTAATGACATAGATATTAAAAGATTCCAATTATGAAAAATAATCGTATCAGTTTTTACTTTTTACTCTACTGACAGAAGGGTAATTTAACGATTACGTAAATAAAAACGCAAATATTTTTTGACCTTAAAAATCAAAGTCAAGAAATGAACATTAAGAAATAAGAATAAAAAATAACATATTTCCCGTTGGGCCGATCATTTTCCCGTTGGGCCGATTGTTTTCCCGTTGGACCGTTCGATTTATTCTGGAACAGCTAAACTCAGAACAGTTGTATACTCACTTGGTGCTGGTGACGGTGGTCATCAGGTTGATGATGTACCGCGGGCAGACATCTTCATGCATGACGCGCGCGTGGAACAGCAGGCCTTGGCACACGCAGTACAGCAACTCCACCAGCGGCCATTGCTCCGGGATTAATCCTTTCTGGTAACCCCACGAGCCCAGGATCTAAAGGTATATGAAAAGACAAACAATTATAATACTAGCTTTCGTCCGCGACTCTTCGCGTGGAATTAAAAAAGTAGCCTATGGGTTTTACTAGACTATTCTCTACATCAATACTAAATTTCATCGATATCCGTTCAGTCATCTAAACTTTCGCATTTATAATATTAGTATGATAATAAAGCGTACTTTTTGTTATGTAGTCAGTAATCATATCTTAAAATATTTTTCTTTAAAAAAAATCTGTACTAACGCCATCCTATAGGCTATACATTTTCAAGCTATAAACTTAGGAAGTGAGGAGTAAATTGGTAAAATACCTCCACGTGGGAAAAGGACCATAAACTACAAGCTGACATCAAGCAAGCAAGGTTGCCATGGTAACGATAATTGTTATCCAATCCAATTTGAAAGTTTTACAAATGTAAACAATAAATTAAATTATTGTTCATACTATTATAATTATAATATTATAAATGCGAAAGTTTAGATGGATGGATGGATGGATGTTTGCTAGAGTTTGTAGCCTAAACGGCTGAACGGATTTCGATGAAAATTGGTATAGGTGTAGACGATAGTCTGGAAGAACACATAGGATACTCACTTTTGTTTTTTTTAATTCCACGCGTACGGAGTCGCGGGCGAAAGCTAGTTTTTTATAATGTCATAGTCAAGTGTAAGGTACCTGTAATGTAGAAGTTAAAGGTGCAAGTGAGATGGGTAAGGACGGCGAGGCTCTGAAGGCGGCGCCAGCGAGGAAACCCGCGGGCAGCGCGTACAGCGCACTGTCTTTGCCGTACGCCCGACACAGTAAGCAAACCACCAGCTGAAATTAATACCACTGTAAAGACATAGCAATTGTATTTACGTCATGAAATGAAAAAAAATGTGGTAATATATGTCATGTATTTTTAAAATAATTTTAAAATATTTTTAAAATAATTTTTAAAATTTTTAAATTAAAACAAAAAAAGCAGTAGCATGAAACGAATATACAAAGATATTTTATTAAATTTACGATATTTTAAAGTAATTTAAACAGAACATATTCCACAAATCGTAAATTTTAAATTATGCAAAATTATTCAACATGTTGAATATTCAATTTTAAAAGTTTCCTTTTACATTGCAAACTGCGCAACTAACTGTCATAATTCACAAAGAAATAATTTAAATACATTCATACACCAAGTTAAAATTTTAATTGTATCCCTGAATTTTAATTGTACCCTTGGTTACTTATCTATATCTATACTATTATAATAAAGCGTAAACACACACTTCTTTGTTGCCTAAGATGTCAGCAATTACAGCATATTTTTGAATAATTCTCTTTTTAATAAAAAGCCCTACACTTACGTCACGCTTTAGGCTATATATTTTCACGCCATTAAACTTAAGGGTAAATATTTTTGATAAAAACCCTAATGTGGGAAAGAGACCATAAGTTGTTGCCAACATCAAGAAAGATTGCTAAGGTTTGTCATGTCATGTCATTTTGACATTTGCTATTGATAATTAGACAAATGTAAACAATGAAATAAGGTTTTGTGTGAAAGCCAAGAAAAAAAAAAGGTTTTTATAATTTCACGCGGATGAATCCGCACGCGAACAGCTAGTTTTAATAATATTTTACTATAATATAATTTTCGTCTACCGCGACAAATAGTCATCTCTTTCTTTCTTCTTAAAAATAAGGAACATGTGTCAATATAAATTTCACAGAAGTTAAGTTTTAAATTAAACGTACAGTTGCGTAAATCCTCGGTGTTCCAATTAGGAATAATTACCTTGTTCATTGCAACGAGACTAGCTCCGCCTCTTCCTACCAATAACTAATTAGATAGCAGTGAGTGCTCGAAGGGATAATAATAAAAAGAGCCGTGTAACACTAACCGACTTTTTTTCGTACAGATATATTTAAAGGTCTTTTTATACCATATGGTGGCAAACGAGCAAGCGGAGCCACCTGAATCCGCCAAAATGGTGAAGCGACCGCTGCCCAGACATCAGCAATCGCAGATGAGTTGCCAACTCTTAATGGACGGAGGAAGAGAGCACATAAAGAGGATATTTCCCCTACCTATGCCTACCTCCACCGATATATTCACTGTCTCTTCCCATCCTTCCCTTATAAGAAAAAGGTGAAAAGGGAAAGTGACTCAAAATTAGGCCTGCGTTATATTATTCGTAGTCAAGCGCTAGCTTAAAAAACTTAAAAAAAAATGGTTTCTATTCCGCGTCTCGTTTCAATGCTCAAACAATTGTAACGTTCAAGTTGGAACACCGTCAATTACCCTGATAGTACCATGCTAAGAGTATGTTCGCACTTACCCTATAAATACCGATGTAACCACCAAAGAACAAGCCAAGTTTGAGATGTGATAGCCTCAATGATTTCAGCGCTTTCGTCGGCGTCAGGATTCTAGGAATTATCGTGCGCAATATTGTCATAGCACAACCTACCCCGAATAGTTGTACGGTACCCTGGAATGTAAAAAATTAACTTATTCCCACCCGTCTGTACTTTAATACGAAAATGTCTGGCATGGAACGTGTTAAAACATATATTGGAAATTTTCTAGTTAGCAGTAGCTTAGGGTATTCGAACACAGGACCTGCAAATTACAAGTCACGTGGTTAACCCTTGAGCCACGTTCTATTGGTTTATCATACATGAAGTATCTCAGACAAATTAAAAAAAAAATAAAAACAAAATTAAAACTTTAGTTTTTTAAAAGAGGAAAAATTTATATGTTGGATTTTTGTTTGTATTGAAATAACTACTGGGCCGATTTCAAAAATTCTTTCACTGTTATCACTGCTATGTTATCTATGAGTAACATAGGCTATATTGCTTAATTTTTTTAATTCCACGTGGTCGAAGTCGGGAGCAACTGCTAGTGTATGATAGATTAATAAAGCTTTGATAGCTCAAGGGTTAAGCACGTGAATTGTCATGTAGGTCCTGGGTTTGAATCCCGACATATACCAATGTGTTTTTTGTATTTCATATGTACATTCTCCCGATACAACCTGCATATTACTGCGAAAAAACTCTGAGATGTGTGAAGTCAACCCGAAGGGTTTGGGCTCCGAAAGTGGAGACGTATAGCTGAGATCAAACAGCATTAGATCCTAATAAAAAGCCTTTTAAAGTCAATTTTGCTTGTATTCTTATGTAATTATAATTTAAAAACAACATATGTGTGTTCAATTGTGGATAGACAGATATTAATGTGTCACGGCCATGAAAATTGTCACGATTTTAATACGTAAATTACTTAACCATAAATGTACAAACGCATTTTGATTATCACGCTACTATATAGTGATTGAATTTAACCTAAAACTGAAGTCCGTTTTGAGTAACAAAATATTTTTTTTGTTGCTTTAGTTGTTTTTAAAATAAAAATGCATGTTATTTTAGCATAACTTGACATCTTTTAAATTAATATTTGATTACAGATCTTTCAACTAAATCATATCATATAATCATGTATGTAAATATTATAAATGCGAAGTTACTATGGATGGATGGATGTTTGTTAGCGTTTGTAGCCTAAACGGCTGAACGGATCTCCATGATATTTGGCACAGGTTTAGAGTATAGTCTGGAAGAAAACATAGGCTACTTTTTATCCAGGGAATAGTTACGGTTCCCGTGCGATTCATTAATTTAGTTTTTTAATGTTTACTCGATCATTCTGCAACGGTTCAACATATCTTATTGAAATTTGGCACAGATATAAAACAAAGTCTGGAGTACACATGGGATAAGGTTCATCCCCGTGAAATATCCGGTTCCCGAAGGATACTTAGCTTTTTGTTATTTATATAGTTCGTATGTTTTCTAATACCACGCGGACAAAGTCGAGGGCAACAGCTAGTCAAAAATAATGTTTATATGTCCTCTTTGCCTTGCATTATTTTGCGATGAATTTATTCAAGGCACCAGAGGTTTGTGTTTTAAAAATGTATAATATTTCGCTTTTTTTAATTGAATCTGGCCTTGCAGCGTATAAAGTACGTAATATAGTTCGTTATTTTTTTTCTATAAATGTTAATTAGGTAAAGCAATTATAAAAAATTATGCAGTCATACCAACTTTAATATTATACAGTAAAAAACTTGTATTTTTTTTATAGATTTATACTTTAATCCAAGCCTGTAAACCCAAAGAAGTAGGTGGAGAGCACGGACTACCAATTTAAAAAAAAAACTTAGCAGTAGATTATGTGTTCTTTCAAATTTTGTTCTGCATCTGTGCCAAATATAATCGAGATCCGTTAATCCGTTTTGGAGATCCGATAAAAACATGCATCTATCCAAAGTTTCGCATATAATATGAAGAAAGAATTAGCTCTTACACAAAATATTTATGTATTTATAGAGAACGTATAAAAGTTAGTACTAAAGTTCACTTTTGAAATTGACATTAAATAAATGAAAACGAAATATTAATTAGTATTATTGTAGTAAGTATTCAGGTTGTCAAATATTTTGTTGGCTCGGAATATCATATGACTCGCTACGCAGACTACAAGGGTGTAGGTGGTGGGCAGGGGGGGGTGAGGGTAATACGCAGCACATGACCTTGAGCTAAGATATTTGTAATGGCGTATTGTAGAATTATGTAAATCGTCATTAAATCGGATTTGAATACATTTAACTATAAGCTTCGTGATTTAATACATAGCTGACCTTCATTATATACAAAGATATGTAACAATTGCCCGGATTATAAAGTAGAATTAATGGCAAAACAACTATTTATCCTTACGCAAGACAATCGAGGAAACTGTACAAGTATTCATCCCAGTTACAAACAAAATATGTTTACGCAATACGTGTAAAATCCTAATAACGTCATAGGGAAAATGATGGGAAGATTTTTAACCATACAAAATATACATCTATAAAACCAGTGGTACACAATAGTCTGGAATAACACACGATAATCTTTTCCCCTTTTTTAATTATGCGCAGACTTAGTTAGGCTTAATCTAGTAAATCACTTACCCTTAAAATATAATTCATGCAGTTTCCTTTGTGTGGACAAGCAGGACTCCTTCCGCTGATGCCTTTCATTGGTTTACCAACTTCCTTGGATACTTTCGGAGGTGTAAAGAACCTTAAAGTTTGAGAAAAAACGGACCTCTGTAATTTAATTATTTCTTCCGTAAACCTAATAAATAAATAAACATGATGTACTTACCAAAACAATGGCGTTCGTTTACTGTTCTCTCTTTCTTTTCGCATCAAATAGAAGAAGACGGCACTACCAAACATGAAGATTAGAGTTTCTTTTCCTGGTGTCCGTCTAAGCCATCCTTTCATTTCTAATGTTCTTACCCAATATTCGAATACCTATTAAAAAGAAATATAAAATATAAAGTATTATAAGAATCAAACTTTGTATTATCTGAATTTTCAACATCTCGTTATCCCGATACTCAAGTATATTGTGCTCAATGTCAAACGAATTTGCGAGCCATCGTAAAGTTTGTATGGTAATATACAAGTAATACGAGTGGTTAATTTTGTACAGAGGTTTCTTAATATGCCTCTTTACAGAGCACTTCCTCAATATTTTTCCATTGTTTTTATAATAAAAAATCGCATTGACCATGAAAATCATTCAGTTAAGATACATTATATTAGAGTGAGCGCACACCTTTGACTCTCAATTCTCGATTGTTTCGCAGCCCATTCAACTGTTTAGTTGCACAATTAAAAAGCGAATAATGTGCACACCTCCATATAAGTTCATAGGAATCAAAGCGCCACTAAAAAGTTGTACGATAATTTAGTCAAAGGTGTGCGCGCACATACTTATTTAGTACCGCCATTATTGTGGTATCTAACATACCAATGATTGTAGAAAACGGAAAATTTCAGAACTGTATATTGTAACAAAACAACTGTTTTGACAAACGGGTTAATTCGACAGGAAAATTATCACAAAACTCGAGTGTAAACATAAATATGAATCAGGTGAATATCCTTATAGTAACAGAGTAACGAAACAGGGAATAATGTGACGTCAGAGCTGGCCTAATCGAGTATGATAATAGGTACAAAATCACAAACGGAGAATGTGTTTATATTCTAAGATTGATTTTTTTTTCGTATAGACATGCAACCTGTGTCTTCAGCCAGGCATTTTATGGGATAACTAGCTGTTCGCGTGCGGATTCATCCGCGTGAAATTATAAAAACATTATTTTATTGTTTACATTTGTCAAACTATCAATAGCAAATGTCAAAATGACGTGACATGACATGACAAACCTTAGCAATCTTTCGTTCTTGATGTTGGCAGCAACTTATGGTCTCTTTCCCACATTAGGGTTTTTATCCAAAATATTTACCCCCTAAGTTTAATGGCGTGAAAATATATAGCCTAAAGCATGACGTAAGTGTAGGGCTGTTTATTACAAAAAGAATTATTCAAAAATATATTGCAATTGCTGACATCTTAGGCTACAAAGAAGTGTGTGTTTAGTATAGATGTAAGATCATAATAATTCTCACCAAGTTGACGAAAAGATTGACAACCATAACTCTTCTGTAAGGCGGTTCAAAGTAAACCGCTAGGCCGCTCACCGTGCACGGCAGCAACACAGTGGTGTAGTAATTGAACTGGCTGAAGAATAACACCCTAAAGACACACGAGAAATTTATTAAAAACTAACTGTTCCCGTGAGGCTTCTCGCATGATTCAGCATTTCACGCCTGACTTTTTTTCAAACTATTCAACCCCTAAAATAAATAGCGTGAAAGTATATAGCCTAAAGCGTGTCGTAAGTGTAGGGCTTTTTATTAAAGAAATAATTATTCAAAAATATACTGTGATTGCTGACATCCTACGCCACAAAGTAGTGTGTGTTTACGCTTTATTAAATTAAGTATATAAGTATAAATAGATACATTTATTATAATGCCGATCATCTTAAAACACGAAATGGAGGGAGAACCCGCCACTGATTAGCGTAGTTGAAAACAGATAGGTTAATACAGAATTCGTTTTAAGAACTAAAGTTTTATCAGACAAGATAGTAAAATGTGAAAATCTATACAAACATGTACACTATAATTTTCAGATATACATTCCAGTAATCCTATCACAGTTATCGTGTCAGGTGTGGTTCGACGCGTTTGAGTCATTGTGTTGAATTATTTTTGTAATTTAACGTTTTACGATATTAAAAATGTACCTGTTTAGTGCTATAATATATTTTCACACCAATCGAATCACTGCTTATTCCTTTACGAGATGATTCATAATGGTACCCACCTAGATTTGCATTTATTTCGTGGACATAAACGCAATATAACAGTCACACGCGACTATGTTTGCGCGGAATTAAAAAATGATTACTTAGCCCATGTTCTTCTAGACTCTAGACTATACTCTATATCTATGCTGAATTTCTAGGAGATCTGTTTAGACGGTTATGTGATACTTACTAACATACATCAATCTAAACATACAAACTTTCGCATTTATAATATTAGTAAGATGGGATGGGGAATAGCACAGAGCCCGTAACAGCGTACTGAGGGCCTATTGACACTCTCAGTCTCACTATACAAGCATAGGACATTAAGTCGGGATTAAGAAAATAATTAATAATGAATGAAGCCATTTATGCCAACATCCTTGAATATAAATTTTGGCCAAGAATTTTTTTATTTTTATTTCATTAATATGTTTTGTGAATTTAGTTTTTTTTGTTGTAATTTTTTGGTCAATAAATAGTGTTTTATTTATTTCATTTTATTTTAAATTTTTGTAACATTATTACAATAGTTCATTATAAAATACATACATATCTAAATGAATACTTGAATTTTTTACATTATGTAAATTGTGATAATTCATACACATAATTTATATCATTTAATAAGCATATTGTCCTCAACTTAGCATTGTCTGAATTTATTTGCCAAATAACTCAATTGTCTATCTTTACTAATTTCATGAAGAGGAAAGATTTGTATTTTTGTATGTAAATCAAAAACTACACAACCGGTTTTATTTACTTTTCCAATAGAAAGCCAATATCACTGAGTAAGATAGGCCATAGAAAAGTCTTTTTTAATTCAATGCTAACCTTTGTTAGTGCATTTGCATGCTAGTCTATAGCTATACTAATCTTATAAAGAAAAAAGATCTGTATTTTTGTATGTATTGAAATAACTCAAAAACTACTGCGCCAATTTTAAAAATTCTTTCACCGTTAGAAAGGTAATTTATCTGGGAATAACATAGGCTATATTTTATTAATTCAGGCGGGCGAAGTCGCGTACAAGAGCTATTCTAAATAAATTTCAATCAATGTCCTCATTGTCAAATTGTTATTTCAACAGTGGCCTAATTTTATTAAATACAGTTACAACACCAATTGTCTCTTTCAATCGATACACATTGTTAAATGTTTACATGAGCATTTAATTGTGTTTCAATTTCCATCATGGACACACCTAACATAATGCATATGCTTGAAAAGGATTAGATTATAGCTCTAGTATAGATCATACTAATATTATAAATCCGAAAGTTTAGATGGATGGATGGATGGATGGATGGATGGATGGATGGATGGATGGATGTTAGAATTTGTAGCCTAAACGGCTGAACAGATTTCTATGAAATTTGGTATAGATGTAGAGGATATTCTGGAAGAACACATAGGGTACTTACTCTTGATTTTTTTTTAATTCCACGCGGACAGAGTCACGGGCGAAAGCTAGTTAAATATAATTTGACAGTACAATAACCATTATAAATATGGTAATAAATTTATTCTAGAAATATAATAAAATCCAGATACAAACTTACCTAAATATACAATTCAATGTCACAAAAGAACTTCCCACTGTCAAGCCAAATATCCCTGACTTTAAGTACAATTTGAATTGCTCCATCATTTCCTCTTTGCCCAATTTTTTGCCCCTCATTAATATTTGAATCTGTGAACAAATCAATAATTATAATGAAATTTAAACAATCATGATACACATTATAGTCTTGAAGAATCTTAATGTGTTGTATAGAAAGTCAACATTTTATGGAATTAAAAAAGAAATCTCTAACAGCCTTACAAATAAATGCTGTATAAGGAATATTTTTTGCTTGAGTTAACTGAGTATAAGCAAAAGTTTATTCAAAGTACAACTTTATACCGCGTTTATTTGGCTGTAACAATTTTGCAATTGAGAATTGATTTAATTTATTTATTTAATATATGAGAAGGGGTGTAATTTACATCCCCAATTTTACAGGAACTACAGATGTGTTGCCAACCCTTGAGAAAATGGACCCTCAGTTGTACTGGTTAATGTTTAAAAAGTAGTAGACATCTAATCACAAAATATTTAATTTTAATCTGAGGTCAGAATATTTCAACCAAAAGTATTAAAAAATAATTGTAGTAATATTACTACATTTTTTTTTTAAATGTAATTTTTTATTATTTTATATATTGGTCAAGGGTAAAGTATAATCTTCATTATCATTTGTAAAGAATTATTGAATTATACACTAAGTAACAAGATAACATTCAACTAAACTTGATAAATCAATCTTTATTGATAAAAATGCAACCCAAACTCTTTATTGACAAAAATTCTAATGTTACACATATACTCATATTTAAAAATTCAAAACTGAAGAGACTCTACTAAACATACTAACAATTATTTTTTGTTATATCATTTTATTGAGATTGCTTAAATGTCTATGATTTATGATATTCCTTTTACTTCATATGTACCCAAGTCATCTTCGTCCTTATCCTACTCCCGTAGGGTTGGCGCGACAGGTTTTTGTCCTTCGGGTATCCAAAACCTAGTTTAGGATTCGGCACTATTTTTTTATTGCCAATAGGGTAAATGCACACTTATATGCCCAACGAGCTAAATCAAGTATTATGTAGTAAACATTATCATTTAGTTATATTTACAGACAAATATATTAACTTACAAGATACACCATGGCGTAGAATTTATAACTGCCTTTAATGCAACTAAGAAGCATTGTTGCCGTGGCATCCTTACATGTAGAAGTCCAAGGATGGATCAAAGTATTACACGGAGCATGGCTACAGGCCGACTCAAACCATAACTTACTTGCTTCAACCATTTTAAATAAATTATAACGTTTCAGTATCACTATCACACGTCAATAAAATGTTAGCTTAATTAAAAGCGAAAGAATATTTATTTCCACAATCGCAAATTCGATGTGATTTTCAATTTAAGCGTCCATCGCTCCGCTAGCTGTTTATGAACACTTCCATTACTTTTATATCGTCCCGTTTTACATTTAATATTAACTAATACTTAAATAGATATATTTTTTTAAATTAAATAGAAATTATCTCGCAAACAGTACCACTTGGTAAGGTGTCACGTAGAAAACTGTCAAGTCAAATGTCAATGCCAAGCACAGACCAACGAGAACCGAACAAAATGCAAAAAACCGTTCGGAAGCCATTAACAAATTAAATACGTTTTTTTATAATAATAACATACGCTAACTTCAGTGCATAATGTAATTCGATTTCACTGGTTTCTAAAACAAGCAAGTCGTGAGTAATAATCACGATTTTTTACAAGAATTAAAGTAATTATTTTAATGGGGGCTTCCACTGCTTATAAATACCGATGACGATTTACGTTTTGTCACCCCTTTCAGTCTTTTTGAAATACAGTGATAACAAGATGTTTTTTTTATTTATAATTACAACTCGGCACTAGATTTCTACAACGAATTTTGAATCAACAGTAAAATAAGATTGCATACTAAAATACTGTGAAAATAAATATTTTTGTATGTATGTTTAAGGTAATAAAACAACTTTTCCATTCAGAGTAATGAAACAGCAATGACTTGATACAAACTCAACATATTTAAAACATAAGTTATAATGAATGTTCTACGTGTATTTTAATTTACTTACGATGCTAATGCCATGTATCGGTGTCCAAAATAAAAATGATCCCTTCAAGCACAATTTTAACATAGTACGAAATGCTGATAAACAACTGTCCGTATAAGGATGCAGGAGACTAGCACATGATAGTTCACCAATTTTCGAATTATTCAACATGAGCTTACTAACTTCTACCATATTCGTATTTTTTTTATTCCTATTCAAAATATTATCCGATATGTTGTTGGCGACTTTTAAAATCAAATACCCAGAATGCTCTGAATAGGGTATAAAACTTAGTCAATTTATGGACTGAGTTCATGAGGTCGTGTAAGAAATCGTTTTAACATAAATTTAAATTCAATACACACTCGTTCTTGATTTTCAGCAACGATTACAAATAAACATAAGTGAATTATTGCAAGATTATTGAACTGAAGACGTGTATAAAATGTAATTAGAGCCTCTGCCCTATTTTTGAATTCTGTTGCATGTAAATGACCAAATTAAATAAAATGGTTCAACTCTTTTACATTGGTTTTGCATTACTAAGAACAGCTACACATATTTTTAGTAAGGTAAGGGCAAAAATCCCCTTAGGGTAGGCTCCGAACCCCTCAGTGGGGACGTATAGCTTTCTAGTGATTTTGATGATGATGATGAAGGGCAAACAAGCAACAATGGATTCAATAAACAGATTAGTCATACAGACTTTTTGTTTTTAGGGATATAGGTACCCAGTTAAGGTCTATCCTATGGTTATGTAGGTTTTCTTATGAGTTACTACTATCCTTGGTTAAACGCATTAAACTGTATTTTAACAGTGGTATAGCCCGCTTTAACATCTTCGCACGAAAGGATCGGCTCGCCCGGTGAAATACCACGACCACACAGAAGACAGGCGTGAAGTGGAAATTCCGCGATTCGACTGATGTGTGTGGTGCCGTAGGCCCAACTTTAGTCCGTTTTCCTTCCCACCTTTTTTCTTATAAGAAAAGGAAGGGAATGTGGATTTGACGCTAGAGGAGACGCATAGGAAGCTAGCAAGCTCACATTTCTTCAAAATTCTATTGTGAAACGTTTCTTTTAAATGTAGTTAACGATTATGCTTTCTTTTCCGAAATTGTAGTCGAAAATATTAATTTTCTTCGACTGTCAGAATAATATATAATCTTTAAAAAATACTTGTTGTCTATAGTATTTTTGGTAAAGTGCAAAAGTTCTAGAAATAGCCGCTATGACCGATTGTCGCTGCAGTCGGTAAATGGACGTTTGATGTGGTGTTTGTCAAGATTGTGCTATTGTGTGTTTACAGTGATTTATTTCCCGTTACTATAGTCCTAATTGAAGTATAAGCTTTTAAGGAGTAGATGAAGGTACGTAGAATTTATAGTAATCGTCTTTCATGTCACTATTTATTGAGAATACCAGGAGTGATTTGGCGCTTCGAGTCGTCTTTGCGTCGACCCTACTCTTTATGTCAGCTGTATACAAAGATCATACGCATTTACGGAATAATCATCAAAATAATGAATTAAAACCATCCTTTAATGCAAAAGTAGATCTCAAATAGCAATCAGAGGGTTGTTATGACCTTTAATTGACTCTAAACTCTAGGTTCACCTCCTGAACGGCAGAGGTTATGGATGTTCCTGGGGTCTGTGTTTCACGTACGAAGATAGTCCATTATCAAACCAAGTGTTTTTAGCAACCCTCATGACCTCTCTCGTTGCTTCGAAGGTACAATTTATCGTTAAAACTTTGTAGGAGTAATGGTACAATAACAATTACTATCAGTGTTTACTTAGATAAGTGTGGTACAGTAATAACATCTTTCATTTCACTTTAAACGTATAATTGAATCATTTTGGCGGCACAATGCATATGTGTCCTTTCTTAGGCAGTCCAATGCCAGATGGTTGTGTCTGATTGTGGCACTGGCCCCATTTCAAATTAGGTGCCTGAGTATTTTCGTAATTGTATTGCAAATTTGTTACGAAGTAAATGTTCCGTCTATTAAAGTAAATTATTTTGTAGGATTCACCTTCATATTGAAATTACTGTCATCAATTTTAGTTTGCGGATATATTTTTTACTCAGCAAGGTTATAATAAAAATACTACTTCATACATAATATTATCTTATAATAATTTTAGTGTTTTGTATAATTTGCTTTCGCATTAAAGACATGGGTGGATGTAGTATGTAATCTATCAATCATACATGTGTGGTACATAAGTTCATTATGCTTACATAGACTGTCAAGAATTGTATCAGCGATATCAATCTATATTATTAGAATCGGTAACCGCTAAGGACTTGTATGACAAGGAAAGTTGTGTTATAAGAATAAATAAGTTCCAATGATTCTTAGCTACAAATAAAAACCTCTTGACTCTTCAGAATTTTTACAGGAGTACAAGCCAAATATTTATTCTTACAAAACCATCACAATATTATCCTCCTTTCATAATCATCACTTTGGAAATGTCATTATTGGTTAATGTTTTCCAATAGTATTAATTTTAGCCATTAAAATAATATACCTATGTAATGTTTTATACTACCCTTGCTATTAAAAAAAGTTCCAGGCGATGAAATCATACAAAATAATTATAAACATTAAGATTGTAATGGTCTTGTTATACAATAATTGTCTCCTCTTTTCGGCTAGAAGCTAACAGTTAGGGAAGATATCCACATTTATTTTTTATCAATACCCTCATGTTAGACGAGCAAAAATCACAGATAAAAAAATTCAGAAGAAAGAAATGTATATGAACCTATTTTATTAAATGGTTCACTACATCACAAACTGACTAAATGTAAAATTTTAACATGTACTATTATAAATTTCTGAAAATTAATTTGCAAAAAATATAAAATTATAGATCATAAAAGTTATCTATGTATTTGTATAAATTATTTGTAAAACTCTTTTAAAGTTCTCTTCGTTTAAGAGCTAACGAACATATCTACTTAAATAAGCCTGTAAGTTTTATAGGATATCTAAAGTTACATAAAATAAAATAAAATAGAATAAAATAATGTTTAATCCTTGTCAACACTACAATTATGAATCAAAAAAAAGTAATTAAGCACAAAATAATGAGAAACGTAACTAATGAAATGAAAAAAAATTAATCAAATCGGTTTTTTATATATTTTCGTGATATCCGCCTTTTTCTTTTCTAACTTGAAGATTATCAGTCAAAGGTAACATGGAAACAGCCTAATCATACTACTATTATAAATGCGAAAGTTTAGATGGATGGATGGATGTTTGTTAGAGTTTGTCGCCTAAACGGCTGAACGGATCTGGGTGAAATTTGGCATAGGTGTAGAGGATAGTCTGGAAGAACACATAGGCTACTTGCTTTTGTTTTTTTTAATTCCGTGCGGTCGGAGACGCGGGCGAAAGCTAGTATTAAAATAAAGTAACTGCCCAATGCGATTTATAACCCCGGTATCAAATTTGAAACTTCATGTATTTAAGGGTTTATAAAATTGAACAAACTGAAAATGTTTAATAACACTGGTTACAAAAACTATGTACTGATAAACAACTGATATAACAGATAACAGTTATCATTTAAATCGACCTCGGATGCCCTTAAATAATAATCCCGAATGTCTTATAAACAATTATAAGGTGTTCTTGTAATGCACTCATTTAAACAGTGTTGTAGTCTAGTTTCAGTGTCAGTTTTTTTTTATAACAAGGTGGCAAACGAGCGAGCAGCCACCTGAATCCGCCAAACTGGCGAAGCAACCGCTGCCCATAGACATATTTCCCCATCCTATGCGTCTCCTGCACCGTAAAATCCACGTTCCCTTCCCATCCTTTTCTTCAAAGAAAAAAGGTGGGGAAGGAAAAGGGACTAAACACCAGTCCCACCAAATTGTCTGATAACAATCGAACGTGTAAAATATGTGATGGAAATATCGGATGTTTCCTTGTCAGACGTGACGTCATTTTTAAGCTATCTGAGCTTCTATCAGCCAGTGGTGGGATAGGCCCTTAATCTGTTTAAAATTAATTAGATAACAAATTAAAACAATCATTCTTAGTCCATTAAAAGACATCTGTATTAATTGCTATAGTTAATATTAGTGATTAATTAAATATTAGTCTAATTTAACATATAGGCCTTAGAACCTTATTCTACTAACTTTTATATCATAAACGCGCGATTTATTTGCTCAGTAGGAAAGGGGTCTAACTGATGTCAATAACTTGTGGTGCCGGAGGCCCATCTTTAGTCCCTTTTCCTTCCCACCCTTTTTCTTAAAAGAAAATGATGGGAAGGGAACGTGGATTTGACGGTAGAGGAGACGCATAGGGAGGGGAAACATCCTCTTATGTACGTCTCCTCCGTCGATTAAGGGTAGGCAACGCATTCGCTATTGCGAATGTCTATGGGCAGCGGTCCCTTCGCAAATTTGGCGGGTTCAGGTAGCCGCTTGCTCGTTTGCCACCTTATGATATAAAAAAATCGATTTTAAGATTATTTTCAGAGGGAATAAAGAAAGTGATTGCCCTAACTAAATCTAAAGTATCTTAAGAAATGAAAGGTTTCAAGTAAGCAAGTCGAGCAGGTCGAATATTGAGTTTCGGATATAGGTAAAATCACAAAACATAAAACTGAAGTTTTCATAGGTCTTGTCTTAACTTTCTTGTTTTAACTACAACTATTACTAATCACTTATTATTTTAATATTTGATACTGATATGTTATTAAATAGACATTTGATTTTCACCATCCTTTTTCGTAAGTTTCTGACTTTGATTCTATGTGGAAAAAACATAATTAACAGTTTATGCCTTCTTCCTGGCTGTAATCGGTTTCTAATCTAAGTTCCATCTTGATCCGTTCAGCCATCCTGGAGTTATGATAACAAAAATCCATCCATCCAATTTTTCATATTTATGATACCAGTAAGTTAGTAAGATTTTAGTAGGAAAAATACTTTAGGCATATATTAGATTATACAGAAGTCTAGAATTTGCTACAGTATTTCCAAGTGGTTTATTCAAAACGTTCGTGCGTCAATGCTAAACTGACACTCATACATATGAAACAAGGATGTCTGGAATATGTTTATCTCTTTTGTTTGTGTATGGGACTGTATTTTATCAACCCCCGTACTAGGGGTAAAAATGACAATTAGCTACCGCACAGATTGACTTTAATAAAATAAGTAAAGTCGACACTCATTTCTTAATTGACCAAGGTACGGAATAATTTATAATATCACTAGCTTTCGCCCGCGACTCCGTCCGCGTGATATTAAAAAAAAACAAAAATGAGTAGCCTATGTGTTCTTCCAGACTATCCCTACATCTATACCAAATTTCATCAAAATCCGTTCAGCCGTTTAGGCTACAAACGCTAACAAATCGCATATAACTAACAATACGCATCTAAACTTTCGCATTTATAATATTAGTATAACTAGCTCTCGCCCGCGGCTCCGTCCGCGTGGTATTAAAAAAAAACAAAAGTAAGTAGCATATGTGTTCTTCCAGAGTCTGCTCTACATCTATGCCAAATTTCATCCAGATCCGTTCAGCCGTTTAGGCTACAAACTCTAACAAATACCCATCCCTCCATCTAAACTTTCGCATTTATAATATTACTTAGATTAGTATGATAATATAGCTTAACCTTAATTTTGTTTTGACACATCTACCACATTAGTTTTCCACTTAAAGATATGTTATAACGTCTAATAAAATAGCAATTTATGAAACTAATTTAGCACTGTTTATGAGATTTGCGGACCAATTTTATGCGTCCCGTCATATAACTTCATTGTTCTACGACAATGGCTGACGTATATGTCTATTCTATTTTTTTTCAACAAGTTTTACCGAGTTGTAGTTACAGTGAACTAAAAACTAGATTACCGAATTAGTGGACATGGGTTTGATTATCGTAAATAAATTAGTGTCACTAGTGGCACAAGCTTTTATTAGGAATGGTTTTAAGAAAACTTTGAAATTGACAAAAACGAAGTATTTCTTGCCGAATTAAGTGACAGATAAAATAATGTGCAATTCCAAGCAGATATTCGTATTTCGCATTGTGAATGTCGCAACAGGAAGTTCAATGACCTATTGTCCCGGACTTTACTCCGTTTCAGTATCCTGCTTCCTTCAAGACAATGACATCTTACATCTTATTTCGTTAACCCTTTCAGTGCCGCCATAGTTCACTAAGTACAGAAAAATTGTAACAACATTTTTAAAGGCGTAGGCGTAGGCGTAGTAACAATGCCTTTTGTCATCATCTTACTAATATTATAAATGCGAAAGTTTAGATGGATGGATGTTTGTCAGAGTTTGTAGCCTAAACGGCTGAACTGATTTTGGTGAAATTTGGCATAGATGTAGAGCATATTCTGGAAGAATACAGGCTAGTTTTTTTTTTATAATAATTTCACGCAAGCAGAGTCACGGGCAAAAGATAGTACAAAATAATAGGAATACATTTTAACATAAGTATTATATTTTTAGCTAGTTTTGGTGATCAATGCAAATTTAATGTCACAGCGCAATGAACCACATCCCTGACCTCGAAGACCGCATCGAAATTTGTCGTCTTTGATGAAAAAAAAAATCAAATGTATTGATTCAGGTTGAACGACCAGTAAATGTTAGCGGTCAGTTGATTTTTCAAAAACTTCCTGTCTATTCTATTTGGGTTATATAATACATTGATGTATAAATCAATAAAAGATTTTTGTTTGTAGGATAACAGTAAATTTATTACATATTTATGTGGTGTTTTTTTTATAAAACGCAAAATAAAATCAATAAAACAATGAATTTTAATGTACGATTATTTCTCCGTTTTTTCTAGCTTTAATCGTGTTAACAATATATATTTTATTTTTAAATATACCCCTATATTCACGTTATAATATAAAAGGTTTATGAAACACGCTACCTACGCTCTCCTAGTTTAACTGCACAATTGAAATGACTAAAATTTTGCCTACACGCTCAGTTCAACACAGTCAAGGCGAGGTTTTTAAAAAGGATATCAAAGCGTTAACTTTATAACTTAACGTAAAAATTCAACGTTTGCTAAAACGGTTTAGCATACATAACAGTTATAACAGTTGTTTGACCTATACGCAATATGCGTGTGACCAGCTGAGCGGTCAGTTTTAGAGCTCACACCCTTGACTAAACTATCGCACAACTGTTGTGCGATTGTCGATTGTTTCGCAGCCCATTTAACTGTTTAGTTGCACAACTATAAATCGAGTAGTGTGCACCTCCATATAAACTCATAGGAATCAAATTGCGACTAAAAAATTATGCGATAGTTTAGTCAAAGGTGTGCACGCTCTTAGTAACGTTTTCGCTTTTATTACTTGACGTTACTAGCAGTGGCGTTTACAGATGCAAAAAAAGTTTGATATTGTTCCAAATAAGTTTTCGGTGAAAATAACCGGTTATTACAACTATATTAACATAAAACTGAATATGTTTACTAATTTATAGATAGTTTATGTAAATTTTGGCTATCACCCTTTTACGTTTTGTCCTACGAGAAAGTTAATATAACTTGATTCTCATTTTGAGTAATTTATGTTATTTCTACAAGAAATATATTGCACAGAATAATCTTGTGTTTTTATTTCAATGTAGAAATTACAGTAAAACTATACTGTTTTCGGATAGAACAAAAAGGTTTTAGATCCGTCCTGTGTGCAATTTGTCTTTAGCAATCAACGTACCCGTTCTTTGACAGTGGCTTATAAGTGATTGAATCAACAGAGGCCACCCAATTTTGGTTCTAGAATGAATTAGAAATTGTCCTACTTTACAAACTTTGCTGACCCTTTATCATTGAAAATCACACAACTGTCACAATAAGATCTTTAATTTAGCAAATATGTTTGTTGCTGTGATAAGTTTTCGTTCTAATTGTATTCAGATGACATTTCACCGAAATGGGTAGGAAATAAATGTCCTTCACTGTATAGAAACGTATCATTGTTATTTTACTTTGCGGTTACAAAAGTACGCACAAGGTTCGCAGTTATCTTGACGAATCATCGCTACTTCACGCCCCAATGTCGTATAACTAGGCATTTATTATTTGGTCTCTTTTTTATTTGTATAATGTGCTATTTTTGTCACATAAATTCTTGTTAACATAACTCGTAAACGTTTATAATTTTCGAATACAAGGATGTATGTAATTGATTGATGTTTTTATCGTTTAAAGTTAACATAACTAAATAAAGATAGACGACGTTTGTTTACATAAGAGTGTAATTTTTAATATGATTTTATGAATGAAAGCACTTATCAATGTAGTATATTAGTTAATTATAAAATGTTAACAATAAAGACGTTATAAAAGGTTTGTTGGTGTAAGGCTGGTCAGGCGTAAGAAGGCGGAGACAGGCCACTTGTTGCTAGCGCTGCTCGGTCGCTTGTTGCTAAGCTACAGGCTCGCTTTTTGCGATCGCCACTTCGCACTTTTTGTTAGCCGTTTAACTATAAGTTACATAACCAAGTTGCTAAAATTGTATTGTTTTGTTATGAATATCATGCTTTGAACTGAATCTATTTGGTCGACTTGTTAATGTTACACGTCTAACCCTAATTAAAAATAAATTCAGGCTGAATTTGTTAAAGTAATTGGATAAATTTCTTCAGAGAGTTTTGAGGGTTTTAAAGGGGATTGAACTCTAGTTTATTTGCTGGTCAAAAAGCATAGAAGTAATCCTCGCTTTTGCACTGATTTCCTAAATTCAAAGAACTTAACAAACTAATATAGTAAAATAACGTCTTTAAAAATATAACTGACTGTTCAACATACTTTTACGGTTAGAAATCTGTTGTGCGGAAGTGACTTTTTTTTAATTATTAAATTGCGTAATTTTTCTTAATGAATCCAGGTGTTGAACACAAACTTATACTCAGTAGTCAAGTAACGCTAGGTTTATGATTATCAAGATTAAATGTTGTATGGCAAAGTTAATATTGAAAGAGGAAATAATAATGATATTCATGACCAAGAACTTTTGTTGGAAATTTCCTAAACTAGAGTATAGTTTGTAGAAAAGTCACCCTAGACGCCTACGCATTGAGTCGTAATCCTCGCGTGGGTGTATTAAGTATAGGTCATGAACTGGCGTAGGAAATTTACTGGGATTGTGATAAAATGATGTTCGTAATTACTCTGTTGCTTTTTTTGTTAGTTAAGGTTTTAATGCATTTTTTACAAAGATTACAAAGAATCTCCTTTGTTAGGAAAAACCCTCAAATGGAGGTAAAGATGCAGAAACTTCGCGAATTAGATAATTAGGAATTACATGAACGGAATATATATTTAGTGCTTGACTTGAGCTAATGTTAGCTTTCACAGACTTGTTAATACATGAATAGCGATGGAAAAGTAAATAGACATTTATTTTGAGTTGTTAGATAATTTTTTACACCGTTGTGCTAGCTTCAGTGTAAATTGCAACAGTTGCGAAGTTTCAAAAGTGAAATCGCAGCTGAATTCGACGGTGTTATTGCGGAAAGTCCATACGAGAGTGTGGTGACCACCGATTGAGTCAGAACGTATATATTGACATCTAACACGTTCCGTGCTATTACGGTTTTATAATATCCTTGTGTATGCCGCATACATTTGACTTTACTCGCTCGGAGTCTTTAGGTGAATCGGTAGCATTTAATGTGTTAAGTAAAGCTTCTTCAGTGTAACCGTAAATGTACTTTCTCTTTTATTGTATAAATACACACACAGAGGAATATTTTTTTTGTTCACTCATATTCTCTAACCTAATCGATGTGACACAATGTACTTGAAACCTTGTCTTCGTAAAAACGTTCAGAAAATTATTAATGTAGTGGTTTTTTAAAGAAGGAAACGTAAAAAATCAGTCTCTTATCTATTCAATCTTTTATGGATTATGTTATCTAAGATAACAAAAGGGCCAATGTTCCTATTTTATCTATGTCAAGGAACAGATTTTTTAATTGCTATTTCCCTAACCATGACTGAAGAAACATAGACCCAAAAAGAATGAATTGCCTACGTGACAAAGACTGTGAACTGCAGGAAAAAAAGTAAGTAAATGAAATTAAAAATCGAGGACACGCTTATTAGTCACATTTAAGCTTTCCGCGAAAACGATTCAATGCAATTTATGCACACTCAGTTTATTTGGATTGTGGCAGACAGTTTTTTTCAATTACAAAATTCGTGTTATGGTGTTATTACATAGGGTCTGAAAATTCTATAAATCTTATGAAACAAAGTTGCGTTTTGTGATTTTTCATAAATTATTACCCTTCGTCTTTAGAATTTTGATAATTCGATTTTCGTAGCCTTCCCTACCCAACTTAAGTACTCATAGTTCAAAGTTCAATTGAAGGAACAAATTTTTTGTTGTTAGACCGAATTAAGTAAACAATTGTATTTTGACTTTGTGCTAAGTGCGGTAGACCTTGACCGTTTTTGACCGACTTCCCAAAAGAAGGAGGTACTCAATTCGTCTGTGTGTTTTATTATAAAATTAAATTATTTCAATGCGATGAAATGTATCACATCGATAGTAAAGTAATGTCTACATTACTAATATAGACGACCAAAAATAATGATAATACTAGCTTTTGTCCGAGACTTCGTCCGTAAGGAATTAAAAGAAAAAACTAAAGTAAGTAGCCTATGTGTTCTTCCAGACCATGCTCTACATCTATGCCAAATTTCATCGAGATCCATTCAGCAGTTTAAACTACAAACTCTAAGAAACATCCATCTAAATTTTCGCATTTATAATATTAGTAGGTTTAGATTTTTCATTTGTAATTCAGGATTTTTCCCTTGGCGATTTTCATTCAAGGAGACGAGAACGATGTTTAATGCGTTTGATTATTTTCCAACGTCGACAATTTGCATAGCCACTTAGCGTACGTTCGCACGGGCAGACTTTGTACGCCGCGGTAGAATTCAAGGTCAGCAGACTTTTTACGCCCACGCGATAGGTGTTCGTACGAGCGTAAAAAATCCACTCTTGAATCGTATCTCGTCTCAGTAAGACGTGTAAATTGTTTCTGTTAAATTACTAGCCCGACCCGAAAACTGGCGACTGAATCCGAATTCACGTAGTTAGAGAGCAAACTAAAAGTAGACAGTACATTTTCTTTAAAACTAACATTTGCTAATGTTTAAAAAAAAGGTTTTTTCTATAGGCACTAACAAAGCTCTCATGCAATGTTTTATTTTATTTTCACCCGAATATTGATAAAAAGTGTTCTACTTGATACATATAAGTTTACATATTATATAGTTATAGAAAATTTATTTATTAGATTTCTATTAATCAGTAGCGGCTCGTGGCTCGTGGGTCTGGAACTAGTGGTGCACGATTTAAATTGTAGGAAATCAAACCAACTATATTCTTTTGATTTTACACAAAGACATTTAAGAAATATATAAGACTAGGCATGTTTTCATCGGTACTTTCTCTAGAAGGTACTATGTAAATCAGTTGTCAAATTTAATATGCCGCCTCGTAACCTTGTATTGACATCTGATAAAAATTTTTACAAAATTATAAGCTCCATCTTTTATTGTAAAATAAACAGTATCACAAAATAAAATAACAATTAAATTAAATTACATATAAATATGATTTAGTGACACTTGCTGGCAATTAATTTAAATATAGTTAATTATATTGAGATGTGGCTATGGGGATCTATCAATAGACAACGGTAATGAGATTATGTGAAAAATGTTTCAAGTGAAGTGTAAACTATGCCTACTCTATATATATTTTTAATCTCTTTGATTTTATACCACCAATCCCTAAAAAAAATTCAAGTTAATTGCCAAACTAATCATCCTTATTTAGACAAACTATAAGATAAACTTTATTTTTATTTGCAAGGTCAATTTAGGTACTTAATTTAGTTATGTATGTTAAAGTATTAAAATTTTTGTCGAGTTAATTTCATGAAAGCGATGGTTCCAGTTGGATAAAACGTATTACAGCTAGGGGTTGGGTCGCTTAAATTTGAAACGAATATGTAATAAAACAACTGTTAGCAAAATTATTTCAAGTCACTGTATTTATTATTTTAAAAACATATACAATTCGTGTTTTTAATTTAATAACATATGAAAAGTACACAAAATACACCGCAATGACGTCACGCTATCACCATGACATTCATTGGTTACGTAAGGAATATAAGGCAGAATCCGTGATAAATATCCAAATAACAGTGAGAGAATTATTATATTATCAGGGTCCAAAAACACACCAAGTTAATAGAAAAGAGGAAAATACGATCAGAAAATTTCTGACATTCTAGTTTCATTTACATTATTTATTTAATTAATTTTGACATGTGACATTATCATGTCAAAGCAGTAAAGAGTATGGTAGCTATTTATAGTTTGTCTAAATAAGATGGATTAGTTTGACAATTCATTTGTAATTTAGTAGGGATGGGTTGTGTAAAATCAGTCATAAATCTTATCGATTTTAGCTTTTATTCTTATAGAAGTTGAAATCGATAGATTCATAGTTATAACTTAAGAATTTAAAAAAATCACTGTTTTCTCAAATTAATAATGACCTGCAGAACTATTACAAATAATGAGAGTAAAAAAATATTTATTACTACTACAGCCGTACGTAATCGAATTGGATTTCGCTATTATTATTGTCATCGCTAAATTCTCTACACTATAATCAATACTAGAATTGTCCTCTAAATTAGGTTATAAGAAAATAATAATTTTAGTTAAGTACGATAAATTTTATTTAAACCGAATATCGATAGTTCATAATTGTTCGCTATGCGTGTTTGTTTCGACACTACGATACCTGTCTATTAAGTACGGTATTTTCCTTCATACAAATTTAATTCGATACTTCATATGCGTCAATTATCAAACTAATCTAATCTTATTTAGATAAACTATAACTGACCGGTTACAAAGTTAAGTCGCCCTCTCCACTCCACGAGATTGCGCCACTGTCTATAGGACATTTTTATTCAATGATATAGTTTGCCCCTGTCACTCCCCTGATATCATCCTTGTCAGTCTATAGTTTAATGATCGAAATATTAATAAAATTCGTAAAAGATAATTTTTATTGTAGCTGTGCATTATAAGTTCTGCTGCCACATATTTTTCTGTCCCGTTTAATAAAATCCTAACTCCCATACATACAACAATTACTGATTGTCATAGAACGTCTGCCAAAGTTATAATAAGCTCCTTTTGTTAATTCGTATAAAATGAAAAGTATTATAAAAATGTGTTTCGTGTTGAATGTATTATATTTATTGCGTTAATTATTAGGACAAGAAATCAATGTGTCCGAAAGTCCGTGTATGTTATGGATAATCTCCGAAATTACTGCACCGGATGTAACAGGACTTTAAATGCAATGTTATAGGTAGCCTAGTCTTTATAACATGGTATATTCAATCCAATAACATAATTAGTAAATCTTATTGGTGATCATCTTTTGCCCCCCGCTATACTTAGAACTTTGGGATCTACAACCCACGACAGAGCTATGATAGTACAATATGTACACTTGTTAAAAGTTTGCGATCCCTAGCACTAGTTAATATGTTTTTCAAATCTAACTTATGAAGTATAACATATTATTGCTTTACTTTAAGAAAAAAATGTGGTTTAATTTCCTATAAGACATTACATACATTTTTTACATGTAAAGATATGTTACAAAACAGATCAATTTTTATAGCTAGTGATCGCAAACTTGTTTTGATCGGTGTAAACACAAAACAAACATGTTCGACAGCCAAACGCGGCGTATTTTTATTAAAATGGACCAATAAAATTTATCGCGGCGTACCAAGATACGCCAAGTCGAAAAACGCCTCCGTATGAACGGCTTCATAGAGTCCCATACGTTCCATTTTGACACATTATTTATCGCCCAGCGTTTTCACGTCCGTGCGAACGGCTGACAGCGCGTTGAGCGTTAAAACAATTACACTAGGCTCCAAAAATATTTGTCCATCTACATTTTGACTACATTCCCAAAAAAAAAATATTTTATAAAGACAATTTATTATGTTTCCTAGTTTGTATGATGTTCATTTTTGAAGCTGCAATTTTGTTTTAATTTAGCTATTGTGAAATTAAAACAAGTAAAATATAGAATAACTACTAAAAATATTTCTACAGTAGTTATCTAATGTCATTTGACTAGAAAACACGCATTATATATAGTGCTTAAAGTCTACCGATATTTTTTCATTCTCAGATTTTTTAAAATTTTTATTATTGGATGGTCTAAATAATTTTGGAAAGTAGTGTAGCGTAACGCGTGATTTCTCCTACGCTCGTGCGAACACTTGTATGAAGTTCCATATGTTGCATTTTATTTTTACGCTAACGCCCAATGCCCAAAATGGAACAGTGCGCGTAGAGAAATACGCCAAGTCGAAAAACGCCTCCGTATGAACGGCTTCATACAATCCCATACGTTGCATTTTGACACATTTCTACCGCCTAGCGTTTTCACGTCCGTGCGAACACTCGCTTACGATTTTAAATTTATACGCGCCGTGAGCGTGCGTGTCAGGGAAAGCGCGTCAGCGACGCTCTCTTTATCTCTAACAATACAATCAATAAGTATGAAAAAGACATCTGAATACGGTCTGTTCACTTTCAGTTATGTTTGATTTGGGATACTATTCGAAACGATTTCTAAATTACGTTCGATTGAATTAAAAATATGTACAAACGAGCTGTCGCCCGTGAACTTCGTTGACGCAAATTTGGACCACCTACTACGCCATTTTGACAGCGCGGAATTAAAAAAAAAAGTAGCCTATAATATGCCCGTCTATGTCAGCTAATCTTCTGTGAAAGTCCGGTCAAAATCGGCCCAGCCGATTCGGAGATTACCTGGAATAAACGCGGCTTGCGGACAGACAGACAAAAATTTTTTAAACGCGATTTTTGTTATCAGCAACACAAATACATCATCTTCTTGAAACCTGGAATTGTTCTTTTGACAAACAGACACTCCAATTTTATTATATATAAAGATACAACCGTCAACAGATTAGAAGGAAAAAGATGGCGAGGTAAACCTTGGTCGGAATAAGCCGGTCAAGTGAATTATTTGAATAGGGTCGAATTGTATGATATCAGATTACTTACAAGTTTAAATTGTTACGTTTCTTGTTAAATTGATATCATTATTAATTTTATAATGATTGTTGACAAATAGATCTACTAACCAATCCTCCATACTAATTTATTGTACGCATCACATGTTAAATAATTTAAGAGTCCTAAATATAGTATGTGGTACATCAGTCTTATCAGGTGGTTTTTATTTATTTACTAGCTTTCGCCCGCGACGCCGTCCGCGTGATATAAAAAAACGCAAAAGGGAGTAGCCTATGTGTTCTTCCAGACTATCCTCTATCCATCCATCCATCTAAACTTTCACATTTATAATATTAGTATGATATGTTGTCTTTGTAAGGCGTTGATCTTGAGATTCATAGTGTAGTATACCATTGAAATTGTTAGCTTAGTTTCATTATATTTGTTATTTTATGGATTAAATCTGATAAATTTGCCTTAATTTATTGTATTAGATCATGATTAATCTATTGCCAAATACAGTTAGAAACACTGATAATACACTACTGTATCATAAGGTCATTCATACTGTTTAGTGTATATTTGTGAAAATATTATTTACTAGCTGTTGTTCGCGACTTCGTCCGCGTGAAATTACAAAATATAGCCTATGTTACTCACTGATAAAGTAGCTTCTGGTGAATAAGATTTTGAAATCGACCCAGTAGTTATTTCAATACATACAAAAATCCGAAAATACAAATCTTTCCCCT
Organism: Papilio protenor; assembly: GCA_029286645.1. Classification (NCBI taxonomy): domain Eukaryota; kingdom Metazoa; phylum Arthropoda; class Insecta; order Lepidoptera; family Papilionidae; genus Papilio; species Papilio protenor. The sequence goes on along the minus strand of JAGSMZ010000004.1, from coordinate 1,838,785 downwards.
TTGTAATAGTATAGATACTCTATGAGTAGTCTGTCAATCAGAAGAGGTGTTAAGTAGATCTTAACTGTTTCCAGGTGACAGAATGTCTCGCAACAAAGACAAGCACGAGGGCGCTAGCGGGCGCCAGTACCGCATCATGTCGGACGCGGAGCGCGCGGCCGGCAAGCCCGGGTGCTGGACCGCGCTTGAGGTGAGAATATTAAGTGCAGATGCACTAAACAACGCGACTTATAAGTTTTGCTTGTAAGGATTTCGAGAAGTGTTAACTTTTTTAATTTAATTTGTCTTTTAACGCGTAAAATATAATCGGTAGTTTTTTAACAAATTTATTTCAGAAATATTATACCGTGACTGCACAGAAATGATATTTTAGCTTTAAAATTCGGCAACGTGTTAATACGTATAATTGAATTAAGAATTGGTTAGCTATTGTCACGCGATATGCTTGCAGGAGTTAAAAATTTGTCTCAAATAACTGGCTGTTTCCACTGATTTAAGAAAAAAAGCATAAACACATACGTGTTATTTGATAAGGACGATAGTGGCTTCGTGCTAATGAATTAATAGTTAATATTATGTTTTTTTAATTTCAGGTAACAGGAGGTGTGCGCGCCCTGGCGCCGCAATTGTTCCAACTGACGCACCTCACGGAGCTGTACCTCAATGATAATTCGCTGCAGCGGCTGCCCCCTGAGATCAGCCATCTTAGTGCCCTGCATACCCTCGATGTGTCGAACAATAAGCTGCGATCGTTGCCCGTCGAGCTAGGCGATCTTATACAGCTAAGGTATCCGACTTATATCCGGTTTTATCCGGTTTTATCCGGTTATATCCGGTTATATCCGACTTATCGGATATACAAACGATTAGACGATCCTATAGGCTTGTTAGGTGCGTGTTTATCTTTGTATATATGGGTGTTAGGCCCCCTGATAATAAGGAAAGTGTGCTCAGAAAATACGAAGGCTCAAAATACTGCTTTTCTTATGTCCGTTTAGAGGACGTCCTCTTATCGTAATCCTTTCTTTGAAATGATTATCTACATTTAAAAAGGAACGATTCTTCATTGGTTATATTTTAAACTAGATTTCGCCCGCGACTTCGTCTGCGTGGTATTGAAAAAAACAAAAGCAAGTGACCTATGTGTTCTTCCAGACTATGTTCTACATCTAAGCCAAATTTCATTCAGATACGATCAGCCGTTTAGGCTACAAACTCTAACAAACATCGATCCATCCATCTAAACTTTCCCATTTATAATATTAGTATGATAAATATAATTTTAGCGAAGTATTCTAAAAATAATATAAGATGGTCCGTAAACAAGAGATATTCAATAAGACAGGCGTTACCAAGGTGTCAGCTTGCATAATTTACCAATGAACTCGGCCGGCGACTGTATACACAGAATTACAAATATGCTTCAAAAATTCGCATACACTTATCAACACTGGTTCAATAACAAACCATTGTGATCCTTATCACGAATGCGATAAGGTTGTTTCTTGTTTAAAAACACGGCACGTGCTTTAAAAATATGATAATAGATAAAGCCCCTTATTACCGGGCAGGTCGAAAACAAGGTATAATTTATATTTTTGTCGACAAACAAACCAGATAGCCGAGGTTATTGAACTCTGTATCGATAAGCGCGCTGATTCTCACCGCGCGAATTTGTCCCTAAGGATTGACCTTTTTGTATTAAAAGATTCAAATATGCCGGCTCGTTGAACGTGCCAGGGCCCACATCCCCTAGAGTCTAGAGGAAAATGAGCTATTTTTACGAGTGTGCATACTCTGTGTTGAATTACGAGCAGTTATAAAATTTGAATGACACTGTACAGTTAGAAGTTTTAATACGAATTATGACAGCCCATTCAATGACACGCAGAGGTCAAAGAACTTTAACATTACAATACCACTGTAAATAGCAAATATTATTTGTGTTTGTAACTTCATGAGATTTTGTTATTCATCGCGGGAAAATATTGTTATTGTTATATACTATGACTGACCATGGCGATGAGCAGGTTATTTTTTGAAATTTTACATCATAATTATAAAATTTTGGTATAGTTTTGTAATTTTTTAGTTTTAAAAAGATTAAAAACAGTGGTTAGAAAGATTGTTAAAAGCAAATTCTCTACTTTTCTATATCTATTCTTGCTAAATACATTGAAAGAAGTGTTTGACATTAAAATTATATTTTTAAATCTTCAAAAACGGTTACAACGATGTTATAATGCAAAATTACATAATGCTTTAACACAATTTTAGATAAAAATGCTAGTTGTTAAAACTTATTTGCAACTAAAATTAACCATGTTAATATTTTTTCAGAGAGTTGCACTTGAACAACAATTACCTGCGAATGTTGCCGTACGAGCTGGGCAAGCTGTTCCACCTGCAGATGCTGGGGCTGCAGGGAAACCCCCTGAGCAAGGAGATGCTCTCCATCTACAACGACTCCAACGGCACCGCCAAGCTGCTCAGCTACATGCTCGACAACTTACAAGGTATATTATTTTACAGCAATGCGAATTCTATTACTTTATTATTTAGAGTATGGCAAATTTATATATTATAAGGAACTCTGTTTCATTTTAAAAAATGTATGGATTATTATAGGAACAGTTTTGTTTTAAACGTTGGTACAGCGCCATCTGGTGATAACTTTAGAAATTACTTCAAATATTGTTGTTAACGCCATCTATCGGAGGTATAGTTAGATGAATGCGGGAAAATTTAAAAATCTTTTTTTTAAGAAAATCGAAATTAACACTTATGATGCTGTTAACTCACTGTTGACTATTATTAGTAAAGAATATTATACTTTTTTCAATAAGAGTACAACATTGTAACTATTGAGTTCTCATAACTCGTCGCGATCTTCGAACTAAATCTTCTAAAATTACTCCTCTCCCTTTTTATTTTTAAAAGTTTCCCACAATGTCATTGTCATAGTAATATTACTGGAATACATAAAAAATTATTTTCGAAACTATTATTTGTGAAATCAATTTGTAAGGTTAAAAACCAGTAATTGCAAGTCATCATTTTTAAATTCGAATTTTGCGATGAAACTTTCTCTGTATTGGCAATCAATTAACAGTCAATATAACCTAAATTTTTGCCTACTTGTGTATCCATTGTTTTGTAGGCTTTAGTATACAAATAAATCAACCACGCTAACTTTCTCTTTTACACGAATTCGAATCTGAAATCGATTTAGACTCACCGTTTCAGTTGGATTAAGTGAAAGTTACGGAGTCTTTTTTTTTTAGTATTCTATTATTGTCATCATTAGAATGATAATCTTAATAATCACTTAATGCTTGACTTTCTGCTTTTTCTGGTGTACAGAATTTAATACAAAACTATTGATTTATTATGCATATGCTACATATTTTATCTACCTTGTTCACATTAAAAAATATTAGCTTTCGTCCGCGAGTACCTCCGCATGGAATTTAAAAAAAAAAAAATAAGTAGCCTATTTGTTCTTCCAGACTATGCACTACATCCATGCCAAATTTCATCGAGATCCGTTCAGCAGTTTAGGCTACAAACTCTAACATCCATCCATCCATCTAAACTTTCGCATTTATAATATTAAGTAAGATATATAAACAGATTATAATTACTATTTCTTGTATCTCTGAACTAAAATTCTAAGGTGTTAGAAATGGTTTGCAATTTTGCAAAAAAAGAATGGAGGGAATCGAACCCACGACCCCATGATTGGTTAATAAATAAGGCTATTGGCATAAGTTTTTTTTATCTATAGTAACATATTAAAAACATTAATAATCATACCGTTATTATATCAATGTAGGTGACCACTGAGCCGTGGTCAAATTTTAACAGCGACCGGTCTAGTTTTTATTGACCTCGGCGTTTGTAACGTTGCTGAGATAAGACGTATATCCAAAAAGTTTTTATATGTTTATTACAAATTAAATTATGCCAATTAAAAGAAATATTACTTGATAAATACAACCAATTAAAGACTACACGCTCTTGACAAGTCCAATTTGAGATCCAATGGACTAAATATTTCTACAAAAGTTTTCGGAGATGTAGTCCAGTAAATTAAGCAATCTCTTGAAAATGCTTTCTCGTCTGATAAAATGCGTTTGGTAAAAAATTCTAGACATGTGTGAATATACTAATATTATAAAATTTTGGATTTTTGTATGTATTGAAACCAAAAACTACTGGACCAATTACAAAAATTCTTTCAACATTAAAAAGCTACGTTTTTACTGATTAACATAGATTATATTTTAGTTATTCATTAATTTCACGCAGACGAAGTAGCGATCAACAGTGAGTTATAAACATGTTTAAAAGATTAGCTCATAGCCTTGAACTATTGAGCCGCAGTTCAACAGCTCACAGCTCAATCTGATGTACGATAACTATGGATGTTGATTAGCGACGTGTGCGAATTGCCATGTGACACAACTCAAATCATGCCTCTATGTAGGTACAAATGTGAATTGATCCGAGAGTCAGTTCACTGATCTGCTTCATCCAAGCGAACCGTGAGCTGGATATACAAAATAACATACGATATCGCTGATCGAAATGTTACAATTCCTATGCTTTTTGACACATTTTGTCGATTCTACTAGCGATGTTGCTAATCGAATGTCACCTTATCTAAGAAGGTTGATCTGCAGGTCATCAAATTTGATGGCTAACAAATACTAATTCGATTCTAGTATAAATGAGCTTTATTTTAATTCTGTCCGTCGTTTTTATTGTTAACAAGGTGAGTGGTCAGTAATCTTAAAAAGAACCAAATCGAGTGTAATTTTTGTGCGAAAGTGTAGTTAATGGAATCGGAGATCGTCACGCGTGGACAGTTAAAGGTTTTTATTTATAAAGTCGTGATTGATCTTGTACTCGATTTCGGTATTGGTGATTTTACTTTTTAATCGAAGAATCTGAACTTTTTTTATGAGAAAGCGGTAAGCGATCTGATCAGCTGATATTTTTAACATGAAACGTAACTTTAAAAATAATATTGACTTGTAAAATTTTAACACAGATCTTTCACTATAAAGGACAAGCTGTTGCTCGCGACTTCGTCCGCGGGAAGTTAAATAATCTAGTAATAAAAAATACACCCGGTAATATACCTTTCTAATGGCAAAAGCAATGGAATTCTTCGATTCAGTATTTTTTTTAGTTTTTTCGTTACATACAAAAATACAAATCTTTTCTCGTTGTAATAGTACATTAGATAATAGGGAGCTTATTTCACGTTCACCTAAAACGTCCCTAAAATATCTGTGATTGATTGAATTCAAAAATATAATCAAAATGCGTACATATCAATGATATCCTAAACTAGATTCAATATTTATATTTAGAGTTTTAGTAGGGTCGCCAAAACACATATTTAATGCATAGCGCAAGTGAAATATTTTCATAACAATAGACGTTTTATAGACTTATCTGCCATTTCTTAAAATGACTTACTTCTCAAAAATCGTGCGACTTTTATGAAATCAAAAGGCGAGTATCCCGGTTATTTAGTATAAATAGTAATTCGTGATAACCGTCTGCAAATCTTCAAATGATGACGCCATTGTCTCGCTCAGTCACAATAGCGATGGAAAGTGTGGGAAGATGTAATTGATTGTTTCAGACAAGAGGCGTTCGATAGAAAACGTTGATGGAAATTCGCTGTGACAAGTAGCTCGAATTGGATCGTTCTCTTTTTGTGCTTGTTCTCGATATTAGAAAGGTGTTTTGTCAACTGTTTCGCTTTTTGATATTTTTCGATGCTGGACTAACGATATTTTACTTTTATTTGGAAACCGGCTGATTAAATATCGAATTTTTATTGCCGCTTTACGTCATCTTTTGTGAAACATCTGTTTTGTCTGATAGGTTATTTGATGCTAATATAATTTTCATTGAAAAGTTTGCTCGAAGTATGTACATATTCTTTAACAGATAGGAAATATATCTTGATGTTGGTTCTAGATAAAGTTTTAATGTCGCCTTGCATAATTAAGTTTATTATCTACTTCGTCCGCGATAACTTTAAAAAAAAATTTAGTGACATACGATATTTCAAACAATTTATCTCTGTGACAAATTTGATCCTGATCCGTTCAGCTGTTTGAGAATTGCCTAGTAACAAACATCCATCCATCTAATTTCCTCTATGGTAATACAATAATTTAGTAAACATGATCTAGATATTTCCGTTACCTATATCGAAAGTCCATTTTTTTATATTTGCCTGCGTCCGTAAATCTGTGTTTGTTACTCGTAATATCTGAAATGACTACAGATCTTGGCAAGTCTTTTATTAGAAGGAAACTAAAACAAAGATACGACGACACTGGCAATCAAGAATTGTGTCGTAATATAGAACTATTACGTCGTTTTACACCTTTTTGCTGTCTGTACTTTTTTTTATATATTATAAGGTGGCAAACGAGCAAGCGGCCACCTAAAACCGCCAAAATGACGAAGCGACCGCTGTCCATAGACATCCACAATAGCGGATGCGTTGCCTACCCTTAATCGACGGAGGAGGAGACGCACATAAAGAAGATATTTCCTCTTCCTATGCGTCTGCTCCACCGTCAAATCCACGTTCCCTTTCCAACCTATTCTTATGAGAAAAAGGGTGGGAAGGAAAATGACTAAAGTTGGGCCTTGGTACTTGCATTAAAGATGCTTAAATGAACAAAATACCTTCTAACTCATGATACAATTCTGTAGTAGGAATCCTGGGAAACATACAAACCTCAATTGGTCTTATCTTGTTTATCGACACGTTTCTCTCGTTGGCAGTAATAATAGAAAAAAAATGCCGGTAGCAACCAAGAACGAGTTTTTGTTCTGTGAACAGACATAATACTCGTGTTTTATGAGTTTGCGTTTGAGGTTTAATGAATTGTAATAAATTCGTGTATTAGCAAAGCCTTATTCTGGTGTAGGAATTTATTGTTTAATTTTCTTTAGGCTTGTAATATGGTTAAGTCTGATCAGAATTAATTATTTTCATTTACAGTGTTTGTAAATTCGTGTAAGTTCTGTGGGAATCAACGGCGGATCCAGGGGGGGAGTCATGGGGGTAATGACCTCCCCCCCTGAGATGGTTGGCCAAGAGCTTGACAAAATATTGTTTTGTCAAGCTCGTAACTTGACCACGACTATGTGACCCCCCCTCCCCCTGGCGCCAACGCTGGATTCGCCCTTGGTGGGAATATTGATTTCCCGTAGATTATCTTCTTACTAAAATTAATAATAAATTAAATTTGTTTATCTTTATTTATTTATAAAATATTAGAATTTCTAGTTGAGAATGTTGGCTTTGTAAAACTTGTATTTATGTGTCCTCAATTAAGCAATAAGTGGGCTCCTAGTTTTTTAATGTCAGCTTGACAAGAGAAAGCTGTTTGAGCTGCAACTGGGAACAAGCTACAAGTTCCATATGTGTTGACTGTTTTATTTACATAAATAAATTTATTATTCATCGTTACACAATATTTTACCAAAAATACTTATAGCATCGTAAAAATCGATATCTATCTTAATGGTATCTTAATTTAAACTTTCTCAAGATCGTAATCAAATTAATTAATGTTTTAAAATTTAATTTTATCTCAATGCCTTAATCTACTATTTACTCATGCAAACCAGTGGGTTTTAATTAATTTTCACTATAAATTTTCTTTCACTATGTAGATGGATGGATTGCGTAAAAGGTGACATGATCAAAAAGGAAGTGATGACTGAGAGTACGTATGATAGAGTTATGTGGAGGACAAAAACCTGTGTCGCCGACCCTACGGGAGTAGGATAAGGAGAAAGATGATGATGAAATTTTCTTTCACTAGTAATTTTCAGTTACAGCTTTTTTACCTAACATTGTCTAATAACATCAAAATCTTTGTATCATACTTGATACTAGTTAATATTATAAATGCGAAAGCCTAGATGGATGGAAGGATGATTGTTAGAGTTTGTAGCCTAAACAGCTAAACGGATTTCGATAATTTGGTATAGATGTAGATGATAGTCTGGAAGAACACATAGGCTACTTATTTTTTTTTTAATTTCATTCGGACGGAGTCACAGGCGAAAGCTAGTTTTTTAAGAAAATATATCCATACAATTGACATAATTGTATTACTTTGTGATCGCGACATGAATTTCAACATAGAAATTGACCTAAATTTTAAACAAGTAAAGATTGGCTTGAATCCTACCTTTACCTTTCACACGATTTCCCCTATTTGGTTATGAATGGCCCTTAATTGTATCGCTGATTGACAGAAGCTATTTACCCCGCTTTATTGTGAAAGATGCAAAGTAAATTGATCACAACTATTTATATCGCGGCGCGGTTTGAATTGTGTAGTAAATTTAGTTTGTACCAACAATGACAAGGTGAAGGTAACGCTGACAATATTTTTAGAATGTTCCACTTTAACTTTTTAGCTATACTCGTATTGTAGAATGACAAATTAAACTGAATAGTTTGATGAATTATCAGCAATTAAAAAGTTTTCTAAACTCTAAAATATCAAATAGATAAAAATGGATGCATTTCTCTGTACTTTAAAAAGTATACTCGTCGCTCAACTAAATAGAGTGGTTATCATGAATATTGGTGAGAATGCTTTCGAAACGTCGTCGACAAAATTTGTCTATCTGTCAGCGTCTCCAGTCGTAAAGTATACCAACAAATATCATACAATTATGTCGTTACGGATATGTTCTCGCAATTGTCACGCAAATATGATTGATAGACCCTCTGACATGACAAGCATATTCTTTTGATAGACATGGGAAGTGTTACTTATGACTATAAGTTTCAATTAACTATGGAAAAGTAGATGAATGGCTTTCTCAATGTGCTGTCTATTTTTTGCAATAAACCCTCTTTGCTAATTGTCTTAACAATATGTTTGTAGACATTTGTTCTTGGAATCCCACGATAGTGTAGAATACACGCGTGTTTTTCATCTGAGTATAAGGTTTACGTATAATTAATATAGTTCTGTTATAATTCAATGTACATTAATGTTATTTATTCTATTTAGGTCTGCTTTATCATGGATATAATGTGAGACTAAGGGCCTGTCCCACCAAATTGTAAATAGTCTGATAACAATCCAATGTGTAAAATATGTGATGGATATATCGGATTCTGATCCCTTATCTGACAGTGACGTCATTTTTAAGCTATCTGAGCCTCTATCAGCCAGTGGTGTCACAGGCTCTTAATATTTTCATCTAATTACCTCGGCAGCGCAATTTCCATTTCGCGACCTGATTTCATTAAATGCTAAGTTTTTGCAAATTAACACAATTACTATTGTCAATACAAATAATCGATTCGTGCAACAGTATAGCGTGATCTTTTGTTTTCTATTATAATTCTATAATTATTTTTAATCTAATTTCATCTTCAGGTAAAATTCTCTTTATTTTTTTGTACCTTTTAGTATTACTAAAAGAGTTTTAAATATGTCCGTAATCGTTCCAAATAGGTCTATTTTAATTCGACAGTATCCGTTTAATCGTTTAGAACGGTATCGGAATAATTTATGATATCCAAGCCGATGCCTAAGCGGAATGACAATGGACACGGCGCCCGCGCCACACGCCGCGGTGAAAGTGTTTCGCGAAAGTGAAGCCGGAACAAGCGCGATGACGTCATCACGATTTGCGCAACCCGCCTTCTATGGAGACATTGCGAAATACCTCTTTGTCACCGAGGATATGTTTATATAACATGTAGCGTGTTCTTTTCTTTTCGTGTTTTTAAAAATGATAGTTGTCTTTTTTGATTGTACGCGCTTCGATCGGTTTTTTAGTTACGAAACGTTGTAACTTTCGTATTTGATTGCGTAATCAAACTTGACTAATTGTTTGCTTTATTTGCATTGTTTGTATCGGATCAGGTTATTTGTTTTGCTGTGTTTATCATTGCATTTATGTCAACATCCAGTTTGCCTGAACATTTTCTTGAGAGTTACGGTTTACACATTACGTGAAGAATCAAAAAGCATTTAAGCTTCGTAAATATAGTATTTGTTTGTTTAAATTTTAAGGTCAATAAATGAAAAAATCGTTTTAAATATCAGACTAGAACAAATGTAACCTTTAAGAGGGATATTGAATAAAATCATATAATAGAAGTAACAACAGCATCCTCTTGGTCACGTACGGGACGGAGCGATATAATCAAACAATGCTCTTTTACTTCAAGTGAGCTGAAGGGAAAAGTGGCACTTTGCCAAATAAAATGCCACCTGCTTTTTGTATACTGTATTAACGATAGTTATTTCTAATCCTAAATATACACTCGTTGCTAAAGAGTTAACACGTTCTTTTGTTTCGATTATTTATGGTACGTTTTACTCTCTCTTTCTCTCTCATATAATATTGGGATCAGCTTTCTTTATTAATTACTTCTATTTCGTTCTATCCTCGAAATCCTGATCTGAAATTTGCCTATGTTTTTTATTACCACATCTTTCCTTTATGGTACAGTTGACTATCACGTTTAAATGATTTAGGACATCCTAAATCATCAAAGATTTTCTTATAAGCCTTTGTTATTTTGATCGCTACATTAAGGTAGATTAGAGTAAAAAGTACTTAATCTAGAAACAGACTATTAAATAGAATTTCATATATTCTAAAACATACGCATCAGTGGACTGTCTTTCTTAAAGTTATTTAAGTTTAATAAGTTCATAAAAAGTACAATCGGTCCGTGTTTTCCACGATCTTAATATAAATTAGCAATGTTTGAATAACTTTACGAACGATTGTTTAAACAATCTTTAGTATGAAAACAATTCCTACTGAGGACTCGGTTTGGTAAAGAAAGTTAATCGTAGGTAATATTTAAAGTCTAGATTAATACCCTTAGTTGAAAAATGTACGACAAAATATTTGAGACTAGCTTTCGCCCGCGACTCCGTCCGCGTGGAATTAAAAAAAACGAAAGTGAGTAGCCTATATGTTCTTTCAGACTATCCTCTACATCTGTACCTAATTTCATCGAGATCCGTTCAGCCGTTTAGGCTACAAATTCTAACAAACATCCATCCATCCATCTAAACTTTCTCATATATATTATAATATTATAAGTAAGTATGATTTATAATTTTAGTAGGATTACGTACACGAGACTAATCACGTTCAATATTTACCGAGATAATTGAAACGTGAGTTGATAATGTTATCTATTCACATCTGCTAACATTAAAAAGGATAAATGCATTTCCAAAAAACAAATGAAATAAAGAAAGTTTTTGGTAGCATCAAAAATAATAAAAACTTTCAACCTCTGACCTAAGTCTCTACGCCTTTACTGAGTACATTTCGTACTACGAGTATATGTATTATAGTAGCCAATTGTACGGTCGATTTCAATCGCCCCTAGTGTAGCAAAGGGCGGACTGTAGATGCAAGGGCGCCGCGACCTTGCTTCCCCAGGACGGGGAGAAGTCTAGAGGTCGGAGTGCGCGCGTACCTTCGATGCGTCCCTTCCACGGCCATTGTTTGCCATTGGATATGATAAAGCCGATTATTATCAACCTTTTGTCTCGACTTCAAATCTAGCATGGCTTTAGAAAGTTTAGAAGTGACCCCTTCTTGGATTGAGTCAAGGGCAAAACGATAACATTACGCGTCTATGATTTTTTGATAAATGTACGCTTCACAAAAAATTTGATTTTAATATAATAAAAGGCACAAATATATCGTACTAGCTGTTCGCGTGCGGATTCATCCGCGTGAAATTATAAAAACTTTATTTTATTGTTTACATTTGTCAAATTATCAATAGCAAATGTCAAAATGACATGACATGACATGACAAACCTTAGCAATCTTTCTTTCTTGATGTTGGCAGCAACTTATGGTCTCTTTCCCACATTAGGGTTTTTATCCAAAATATTTACCCCTAAGTTTAATGGCGTGAAAATATATAGCCTAAAGCGTGACGTAAGTGTACGGCTTTTTATTAAATAAAGAATTGTTAAAAAATATGCTGTAATTTCTGACATCTTAGGCAACAAAGAAGTGTGTGTTTACGCTTTGTTATAATAGTATAGATTATTTGTACCGATATCTATTCTCATGCCATCTTAATGTGTTTCGATTGATTTAAAATCTACTTAAAGCGCTAATTTAAAGAGAAAATATTAATGTATTAGAATAAAAAATCGTCTTGCATAAATTCATATTAAAATGGAAACTTTTCTATTTGTAATTTGAATTAGCAATTAAAGGTTTTCAGAAAGTTGCGTACAAGTTTGAGGATTAATGAAATTATATTTTCAGTTTTCGTGTAAAAGTTGAATTCAACGTTGGTAATTGAATTTAAACCGAAACGTAAACATTATTGAAATTGTATATGTATGTAAAAAACAACAAAGAATTTTTGAACACTAACAATGTGCAAGCTTCGTAAGTGAACGAATATAGCAATTGGCGCTTCGATAGCTAAATAAAAACACGGGGCGTTACGTATATAAAAAGTCACAATCAATTCGTAACATCAAGGGATAATTTTAAATTCTTTTGTATTAACATTGAGGTTTTTATTTAAACAAGACACGTAATTTGATGATGTGGTGGAGAGAATAAAAATGATCATAAATAAATAATCATCCAACCTCTTTGCTGAAATATTAGATTTATTTAAGAAGATAATGATGTCGTCGTAATAATAAAATAAAGTATACCTTACAAAAACAATATTATAGAAATATTAAGCAAAATTTAATGCGCAAAAAAAGACAAAGCTTCAATAGTGGTATTCTTGTTTGTTGTTTAAATATTCAAATCTGCTTTTGATCTTATATCTTAAAAGTCTTGCTAAAGTTTGTGTCCTTTGCCAAACCTTTAGATGTTTATCTTTAGATATTTATCTTTACAACTTGACATAGATTATGGCTCGAAGAATATGTTTTTAGTTTAAAAGTATATTTTTTATCGTAGTACAACTGTGTTAACTGATATGACTTATCAAAAGAACGCTATCAGCTTCCGTATTTATTCGTGTTAATAAAATAATGTCGTGTAATGTTTTTTAGGGTGTCTTTTGTGTGTAAACTAGTGCTTAGAAGTCTGCCTTATCATTTAAGTACTGATAACGTAGTTAAGCGGGAAACAAAACAAGTGGTTTTGATATAGTGTTATCTGATAGATAAGTGGATTATGTAGTGACTAGCTAGAAGTCAATGGAAGGTTTACAACGTTAGATGTAAATTATTTAATTTATTCACAAAAGATAAGTAAACTAAATGTTATAGTTATTACATTTGCTTTATAGAATTATTAACTCGACTACTTTCCTTTGAGCAGAATTTAAATTACATTTAGGGCCTGTCTCACCAAATTGTAAATCGTCTGATAACAATCCAAAGTGTAAAATATGTGATGGAAGTATCGGATTTTGGTACTCTATCTGACAGTGACGTCACTTTTAAGCTATCTGAGCCTCTATCAGCTAGTGGTGGGACAGGCCCTTAGTAATGTGACTTATCACTAAAGTTAAAATCTTGCTGAATATACATCCAGTTAAGAGCTAAGAGTTATTCAACCGTTTTATTCAATTTGAAACCCTTCGCTATCCAACTCTGTTATCACTGTTCGAAGAACGATGAAACTACATTCAACTAAGTTGTAAAAGAACGCTTAAGCTTTGATAAAACAGACACGACAAATGAACTCTGACAACTCTGGCGTTTTTAATGGCACCTCTTTATACTCGATTGTTAGACCTTTGACGAAACTATCACAAAAGTTGTGAGATTGTCGATTGTTTCGCGGCCAATTCAACTGTTTAGTTGCACAACTAAAATTTGAGTAGTGTGCGCACCTCCATATAAGCTCATAGGAATCAAAGCGACTCTAAGCAGTTGTGCGATAGTTTTGTTTCAGGTTTTCTCTTATTAAGTCTCACAGTTGAGATTAGTGTCCGGTTTTCGAGCCGAAGCAATTTGAATGGTTGAAAATTTGTGTCGCGAATACTTTGGCGTCATAGATCTGTTTTTAATGTCGTTTCCAAGAATGCGATATCCCGATTTATAGCCGATACACAAACGAGGCTGTATAGGCGTTAGCGTCGCGGACTTTGTTGCCCGAGTCGTAGTTTATAGCGCCGTAAAGCAAGCTCGTGTCGCGTTAGCGTATAACTTAATATTAACTTACAATTTCGTTGCCGTTGCCGGCGAAACTAAAAGGGCATCTTGACTGGGGGTAACTCTATTTTGAAGTTTCCTGAAATTCGATTATCTTGCTCATTTAGGTTAATGTATCTTATCTTACTTCTTACTAATCATACTAATATTATAAATGTATTATACATAAATGCGAAAGTTTAGATGGATGGATGGATGGATGTTTGTTAGAGTTTGTAGCCTAAACGGCTGAACAGATATCGATGAAATTTGGCATAGAAGTAGAGGATAATCTGGAAGAACACATAGGCTACTCACTTTTGTTTTTTTTTAATTCCACGCGGACGGAGTCGCGAGCGAAAGCTAGTAGTAAATACTCGTACGTTTAAGATATTTGTACATGTAGTTAAAATGTAATACTCGATCGTGATTTCCATTCATGTATCTTTCAATAGGAGTACAGTACGAAGTATTCAGCTTTCATACGTTTTTACAAAATGACATTTGAATACGAGCACATTTAAAAAGAAAACTCTGATGTTTGCTGGGAGCTTTTTTCTTTTCACATTTCTATTTACGCGTCCCTTAACCCGTGTGCGTTGAAATGTCCATTGATGCCTCTTAATTCAATGGAATTAAATGCAAGGCAATAGTCGTGGTGAGTGTCACTACAGCAAGTCACAGACATGTTTATACGGCGTCGACGATGGTAAATTGTTTTCTCACCTTTTGAATGGATTTGCCTTTACCTTTTAAGTGTCAATTAAAATAATTTTGTTGCGATGTAAGTGGTAATAAGTGTCTTTATTTTTTCAAACAAGAACTATTTAAGACTTTTTGTCTGCTAACTCACTATCTTACTTCGTACTAATGTTATAAATGCGAAAGTTTATATGGACGGATGTTTGTTAGAGTTTGTAGCCTAACTTAAACGGATCTTGATGAAATTTGGATGTATAGTCTGGTGAAACACATAGGCTACTTTTTGTATAATTCCACGCAGACGGAGTCGCAGGGTAAAACTAGTTTATATTATAACTGTTAAAGATTTTTATGTGCTTTTTTGCAAGTTTGTTAGGAGCTTTTTAATCTTTTAATATTTTCAGAAGCGTAATTTAAATGACTTCCTGGCCTCGATTTCTATTTTAAAAAGTTAATTGTGCGTACTAATCTTAATTTCGTATCCCACTGAGCGGAGTAATATATTCTCTTTGTTATTACTTTAGCAGTGGGAATGACGCCTTACTTTGAATAAAGGAAGCATGGCGTAAACGCTTAGCGCTCAGTGAAAGTGCCGGCTTAGAGCGGCGCCAATCAAAATCGCATTAGGCCTCCGGCGCGGGCGCAGTAGTGATGTGCCATGCTTATTGTTATCGATATATTAAAAGTTATGTTTTATTGATATTTATTGTACATTTAAATGTAGGATTGTTTTGTTTGCATAGACAGTTATAGATTAAAAATATTCCTATATATTCTTTCTTACTAATATTATAACTGTTACTTCGTATCTTCGGAATTAAACGGATAACTAAAATTTGGCATATGTATATATAGAACACAATCTTAAAGATCACATAGACTAATAATTTTTTTTTATTAGTAGCAGAAAAATATTTAAAGATATTACTTAACCTATTTTTCGACCTTTAACTAGACTTGTGTTCAAACTGAATTCTAAGACGAATCAGAAATGTACTATCCTTCAGTGGCGCTACACTACGCTATATCCTGCAGTAATATCTAGTAACTACGGAAGATAACTGTTAGACTTTAATTCAATCGACATAATTCCGTTGCTTTGTGTCATATACATGTATGTAGCTACTAACGTTTTATGTATTACTAACTGTTGCCCGCGAATTAATATTAATATTGCGTGGACGAAGATGACAAAGTAGCCTATAATGTGCCCGTCTATGTCAGCTACCCTTCAGTGAAAGTCCGGTCGGCTTGCTGACAGACAGACAAAAATATTTTAAATGCGATTTTTGTTCTAAGCAACGCAAATACATCATCTTCCCGAAATCTGGAAGTTTTCTTTTGATATTACAAACAGACACTCCAATTTTATTATATGTGTAGATAGATAGATATCAACGTTTTTATCTAGAGTATGAGCCCAATGCATATTAACTTTTTGATATAACTATTAATCTACATCTGCTAGGCCATAGTATTGTTATCAATTTAATTCCAATAAAATTTCATGTTGTTAGCATATTCTCCATGGTTGTCGAAAGAAAATGGAAAGCGTATGTCGATAATTGTGTTAATAGAGGTGCTAACAACGAGACGAGTTTTTAACAAGTTTTAGATGGTGACGTCGTTTTACCACTTTTGCGGTCGGGAGCTTGAAATTTGTCAAAACATTTGCTTTACCTTGCGTCGATAACTAATAAAGCAAACCCGTAAACTTTGTTTTTTTACAACTCTCGAAAACTTGCATTTTAAATATTTACGATGAGACAATTTTGATTTTATTTTCTATTCTCCAAGCAATTAAAGTGATATATATCTACAGAACATTTTCCTATGGCTTACACGTTCAATCTTTCTCATTAGATTACTTATAGTTATTAACTGGCCACTAAAGGAATCCCTTAGTGTAGATTTATAACAATAAGGACCTGTCCCAGCACAGGCTGATGGCTTAGGTAGCTTAAAAATGACGTCACTGTCAAATAAGGTAACAAAATCCGATATTTCCATCACATATTTTACACGTTGGATTGTTATCAGATAATTTACAATTTGGTAGGCCATAAGCCATTTATAAGTGAAAGCATATAAATGTGGTTTTGTGTGATACGTATCTTCTTTATAAGAATACATAATATCAAATATGTTTATGTAAATACACAATGTATCTGTTTACGAATTTGTTTTGTGTTTACAGTAAGTTTTATTATAACGCTATTTTATAGGTAGCTATTATACTTTTTACTTTCACTTTAGACATACGTGCACACTTGATAGTAAACTTTGTATTGTGTATATACCCCATATTGGATACCCACCCATATTGGATTATGCTCGAAATACTGCTGGAGGCAACTACAATCTTATTAGGTTAAAGGTTACTGGTATCTAATGTTGAAGGAAGGTTATCTAACGTTGTTGGCGGATATTTAGGAAAGTAAAAAATGCCTAACTAACTAAAGAATAATATTTAGGAAACTTAAAACTAAAAATTAGGTTATAGTTCAACGAAGAACAAGAAACAGACCTTAATCTGATAAAATGTAGGACGTTAACCAACATAATAACTAAACACACCGAGGGAAATGAAATGAATTCGGTTTCTATAAGCGGGCGCACACCTTTGACTAAACTATCGCAAAACTGTTGTGCGATTGTCGATTGTTTCGCAGCCAATTGAACTGTTTACTTGCACAACTAAAAATCGAATAGTGTGCGCACTTCCCTATACGCTCGTAGGAATCAACGTACGACTAAACAGTTGTGCGATAATTTAGTCAAAGGTGTGCGCGTGCCCTAAATGTTCTTGATATGTTAGCGTATTAAGCTTAGATACAAATAGTTTATTAAAGCCGTGTATGTTAACAAAATGTACATGATAAAATCTTTGATTGGATGAGATATGTTATCTTTTATTTACTAATGTAAGAAAGTTCTTCGAGGTTGAAAACCTATTCTCCAGATGGAATATGAATAGTATGGAACACTGCCAGGATAGTACACGGAATAACATTGTCACAGTGACGGGTCGTAAAAGCTGTCGTCGTGATGGCGAATCTAAAACAAAAAAGAACTTAAGTGGTTCTTTTTGAAGTTTTGCCAAGAAAATTGAATGAAACGAGAACTGGAGAAAGGCGGAACCTCTTACCAGTAATAAGATATGTTGACGATTTTATCCAGGATTTTCCCTTCGTTTTTTAAATTTGTGATTTTAAAACAAATGAAATAGTTGCATCCAAATTTTGTAAATGTTAGTGTCAAACGATAGTGTTACCTAGTTTATGAAAAAAATATATTTTTAGAAGTCGTATTTGATAAGAATTATGCAAAAACTGCGATTTGTTTGAAGGATGTCTTGATTGATGTCTAAAAAAATGTGCGTAAACATAATAAGAGCAAGTTAAAATATAACAAAAACGCAACAAGTAATTGCCTCGATCTTCATTCCTCAATGACAAAGAAGCTAATAATTGTGTGCTCCGAATTGTAAATTAGTAGGTCGTTGATTCGTTCTGCCTAAATTGATCAGTTTTCTTATTCTTAAAGATTCTTTGTGCATCTCCCGTATTAATAGGTTAAGTTAAAGTAAGTGGTGTTTAATATTTTTTTTAACTAGCAACAAAATGTAAATCGTCTGTTTAAAGTTGCTACAGATATAAAAGTATGAAAGTAAATGCTGCAGAAAATAGCAAAGTGAAAACTTATCATAAATCAGAACGGTAGTAATGATTGTGTTTAGCTGGCGGATGTTAACGTAACATTGGTGTTTACGTAACATCTAAGCCCATAACCCTCTGGTGTTACTTTCACCCAGCCGTGGGCAATCAGCGGGCTCGTAGCTATAGTAGCAATGAACCGCTATGAACTGGTGAGAGCGAGAGTGTCTGATTTCGTGGCGCACGCGACGATAAGCAATCGTTTTCTCATCTGTGCAATTGCATTCGCGAAATCATATCTTTATATTTCTCTATTGTTACGTGAAGCGAAAGCTTTTAACGTTAAGAAAAGTTGATGGTAAAGATTGATTGTTTGAGTTACCATCTGTTTACGTTCTTAATAACGAAATGATTTAAAACGCATCGACCGTTTGGCATCTATGTAAGTACTATTGGTGTTTTGGCTTTATCTTTTATTATACATTTTTAAAATGCAACTTTTCAATTTTTTTATCAATTTTATACGTTTTGTATGCTATACATAATTGATAGTTAACTAATTTGTCTATTGTAAAAATAATTCAAGGTTGTTTTACCGTTGCGGTCACGTGTTCTAAGTGAAAAATAAATAATTGTACAAAATACAGTTAGTTCAATACGTAGTTGTCTTTTTTGTGCCAAATTACACTCGATCGATTACGACAATGTCCCACATTGACTTGAACCACACTGACCCGGTGACATTCTAGTTGTTAATGATTCTTCCGGTTCTTGAATTACTTACGAATTTAATTAATTCTTACGAATGTGACAAAGTGGATTTTAGGTTTTCAGTTTTTATTTTGTGTTACTGTTTGTTTTTTTTGATAATTGCCGTATACACTTTTGTGTAGTGTTTCAACACCATTGTTTTTTGTTTACTGATATTATGTGTATTGTTAAATACGTATTTAGAATAGCGGTTTCCACAAAAAAACAATTCGGCTTTCTATTAATATTCTTAGGATATAGCTGTTGTGTTTTACGTAACGATTTAATTAATTTCCTTAAGTGAAAATCGAGGGATATGAAATAAACTTAACATTTTATTACTATGGAAAGTAACGTTAAATTCAATCTAAAATCGACTGTGACACAATTTCCCTTAAACCATAAAATCGCGTTACGCAACACGAATTAAATGAGTCGGTCAACGAAATGGTAACCGCGAGTTAAGTGTCCCCGTATTATTTATTCACGGCCCGATGTCAGATACGAAACGGACTTTCGATAAGAACGTTTTCTCGCGATGAAAGTTCCATCGGTTAACACATGCGCAATTATGAATATGCTAAATGAACACGTATACTTGAAACACGTTATGTGTACATGTATATACAAGTTTGAACGTTCGAGAGGCTGAGTCAGGCTTCACTTTCACCCGCGCCTGTGGGCGGAAGCCTCCGCCATATGGGGGTAGTTGATCAAGATCAAGATAAATTGTAAACACTTTCAATTATTAATAAGCAAAGCATATGTTGTTGTTAAAACTCTGTTGAGTATTGAAAAGCAAAAAAAATTTTTTTTTAATATACTATAGGGTATAGTGCCCGGCAAACATCTTGAACAATACATTTAGTTGCGCAGAAGTCGATTTTAGGGTCTTTTTGGCGGGCAAGGGGGCCGCGAGCGCGCGCTCGCTTGCTATTGGTTAATCAGTCGGCCTTTGCGTCCCGCTTCTTTCCTCACGTTCCGTTTACTCCCGAGTACACTTATCTCCAGTTTTGTTGACCCATTTCCCTGTTACTTGTTTTCGGTAATAATTGTTTGTAGATTTTTTCTGATGTTGTTATTGATGAGTCTTATTTGTTTATTATTGTTAAGTTTTATTTGATTGTTATTTTTTAAAATTTTCGTGTTGAGTATGCCACAAAAAAGTCACATTGTTCTAAAAAGACAAGCCAGAAAAATTGTATAAGATGTATATTATTTCATAAAACAAGAATCATCTAAAGAAATTGAAGAATTACAAAGAACAGCACAAGCTGTTTATGCATGTCTGTCATATTTTTAAAATTTAAAATTATATTTTTTCATTCCCAATTATTACAAATACTTAAAACATGTCAATTATTTTGTCTAAAAGTGTACGTGCGCGAAACTTCCCCCACTACGCCGCTTTTTGTTCAAGAAGTTTGCCGGGCGTTATACAAACCTTCTCATATCTTTAGAACATTCTATGAAAGTTTAATCAAAATGGATTTAATGATTTAGGAACCAACAAACATTGATGTTATCATTGAAGAAGAAAAAAGAAACAATTGAAAATCGAATAAACCAAAATTATTTTTCATTGATGTTATTTGCCTGTAAATCGAATTCTTTACTTGATGTCTAATTTCCACTGTACGAATTTGACATTTTTTTACACATGCTTATTTTTGTTGTTATTTAAACATATGTCATATTCAATGAGAGCACAGTGTTGTTTATTTACGAATGCGCCAGCGTAGGAAGTTTGGCAATAGCTCGAATAGTTAATCGTTCAACAAACAATGCATTACCACATCTGAAGTTTAATGTTTAAAGGAATAATTTAGTAATAAAAAATTATGTATGTTGCTTACAATGCAAAAGGAAGAATCATAATTTTTGTATAGGTGGGTTTATCAATTTTCGTTGATCTCGAGTGTACTCAAGATCTTATAGGCTATAAACTAAATACTGAAGCAAGTTGTTTTGGAAACGGTTTACAGAGCAATAAATGAGCATGTTTTACAACGTCTCGGTTAGAAATACTATTAAAGCTCACGGAAGCGTCGTTTCTGAGGCTATTAAGTGTCCGTGTACGTTATTATATTAATTCTCAATGGGCTATTAATGACAATATATTCTTTATATTTCCAGGTAAGTTCCCGATATTTTACCGAAGAGATTACGAGGCCGCGGAGGTAAGCATTACAGATAATTTATATGTTTTTTTTTTAACACAAATAAACCAGCGCTTGTATGTTAATCTGGATACCATAAGATTTTTTTGGTCGGAGTAATAAAAAGTGTTGTAAATAAAGAAAAGTGAATACAGTTTTCGTCTTCTTACGTAGCCGTTGCGTTGAGTTGTTATCGAAAATTCAACGAAAGAAAAAGAGTGTGTTATCGACTTGAAACGTGTAAAACAAGGCGGCGTTTTATTTTTAGAGCGGCGCAAAGGTAAACAACGATTTAATTGTTAAGCGATTAGGGCGGTGAAGCTTTGCGGTGCAGCGACGCCGTTGACAGTCGCGCGAGCGAGTGGCGGCGGCGGCGAGCGGCGCCGCTCCCACCCGCCTTTAGCGGCCGCGGCTTGCGCTCATTCACTTCAGTCCTCCGCTGTCTGCCGCGGCGAACGCACGTGTATTCCGCGCGCATCCGATGTTAGTCCACGATTACGAAATATATACGCGACTCGGACTTTTACTGTGACAGTGAAGCGACCGCTTTCGAATATGGGTTAAACGGCTCGCGCGACGCCATGAGTCCGGGCGAGCGCGCCGCCCTCGGGCGCCGCGAACCCGCTCGCCCCCAGTACGCGGCTACGGCACCGGGTTTCCCGCCACAGTATTACCCGCCCTACGGTGTGCCTCATCCAAACGCGTGGCTGGGTGCACCCCTAATATCCATGGCGGGGCGTACGCCACCGGCGCGCAACACTCCTGTGTCTAAGTTGGCAATGCACGCACAAGGCGCCCCTCTAATCATACAGAACAGACACGATCGAAGGAAATATACCACTGTACCCGAGCAGCGCAACCACCGCCCTTCTGGGCACACAGAGCATATCACAAGAGAAAGATGCGAAGCCCTCGACAATAGGCAACGCAACCAGCAGCAGCAGACGCGATCCGTCCGCAACGGACGTAACAACAATACGGATGCAGTCAGTGTCGCCAGCGACGAAAGTTCCGGTTCCACCAACTCTGAAACAATGTTACCTAGGATTATAAAACCACGGAAACGTCGCAAAAAAGATAGAAAACCTAATAACATTGTTCCGCACGATATGTCGGCGGCCGCATTAGACATTGGTGATGTAGGACACTGTGCAGTGAGCAGCATGTCGCCAGGCTCGCATGGCATGTACGAGGAATCGTACTGTCGCGATATTTCAATGCAATATCGATTAGATGTCAAGGTGTTGGAATATTCCGAACCAACGCCCGAGACGTATCGCGTCTCAGCATTAGGAGAAGCCTTAGAAGCTACCCGTTTCGGTCTTGTAGAAGCAGCTTCGCCTTCAGAGTCCGCAGTAAGCTCATGTCAGTGTCGGTATTGCGATCCCGTAGGTCAGATCTGGGACGCGGACTCGATTGCGGATTTGTTAGATGAGAACTCCAGTGGTGATTTTGCACCTACGAAATTGGAAGATTCTATGAAAGTCGTGGGTCCTCTCGGAAGACGCGGCGCAGATACTATTCTACGTCGCAGCTGGAGTGACCCCTCGTCCCGTGCTCCAGAAAGGCGTGATGCATCTACTGGGGATCTCTTAACGTCGTCTAATCTGTACTCCTTATTCCCACCTTCAAGACGAGCGAGCTCCCCTGAGTCTCGGTCTCCGCTCGCTTTGGAGATCTCCTCGGAGATTGTTACGTCACTGAATGGCCAGCGCGATTTGGAAATCAAATTGTTTTCAACCTCGCCCCCGGCAACGAACTCCGACCGGCGCTCCTTCTTCGATGGTAAAAGTGAAAGTGCTGTGAACAGTTGTAGGATTGCGGGCTACGAATTTAAATTTAACAGTGCAGTGGACAGTGATAGAGTCGTGCCCAGTGCTCGCGCCAGCGAGGGGATTGACGACTCGGAGGCCATCGGGCCCCCGCGTAATATTTGTGATTTAGCCATAGTTACTGCCTGAGGCGCTTGTGATCGACAATGTAAAGTGTTAGCGCCGGCACTCGGTCGACGCTCGCTATTTGAGCTGGACTCAAATTGTCACAGCGAGGCATGCACGGAGCGTCTCACGCGACACAAACTGAGATCTCCGAATCGGTTTCCTGTAGATTCTATAATTAATTTATTATTAACAATAGCTTATGGAACTGGCTTTGGGGCTTTATCTGGAGGTATTTTAGGAATGTAACGATTCGCCGTTAGGATGTTATTACGCAAAGACTACTGTGTAAACATGAGTTTACCGTATCGTGTATGTTTTTTTTAATTGAATGATACGTGAACAGTGTAGATATGCGCGGCTAGGGTTCCGCGAACTGTAGCGGTCGACGTAGTGGCCTAACTGGCAGTGTACAATTAGCGTTTCACGCTAGTGACACGGTTGCTCGGCTCCGTGGCGCTTGGAGCTGCGGCGCGACGCTTTCCTCGTCGCGTCTCGTTCCGGCTGCCGCTTCTTGCACCGGTTCTCACCACCGATCACTTTTATTTCGTTCCGAGTATTTGTTGGCTCACTTTTCACCCATAAGGACGACGTGGATGGTCGGACGACCGGACTTCGCTCGCACATCGCGGGCCACTGGACCAGTAGACCGGGTTGCGAGCCACGCGCCCCCAATACATAATGTCATTTAAGCTACGTCACTCGATTCGATGTGCATTTATTTAATTATAACAAAAGTAACGCGGGAATAGTTTTATTAAAAAATATCTTTTGTAATAGTAGAAATTTACAATGTTTGCGTCAGATACTTAACGTTCATTCAATGTCATTTGTATCAATAAGCGTGTTTTATCATATCGTTATCAGTATGTTACCTGTAATTTACAATCTATCCATAATTCATCTAAAAGCGTTAGTGCGTTCAACCGTTCGGTAATACATATACATTTTTAAACATAAATAAAGACAGAATGGAATTTAACTAATGCGGAAATGTAGACGTCAAAAGGCCGGGCGTGTCAAATGGTAATTAGACCTAATTAATCTAATAGATTTCTAGGCCGGTTTATTTGAAAGAATCTGTCCTATTTTGCGTATCTGTTATTGTGTCAAATGTCATTGAGACAATACTTATGAAAGTTAATTGAGTGTAATAGGCGTTTATAAATATGTTTGTGTCGGATACTACGCGCTTACCGCCTCAAATGATCGCAATTCCCTGTCGCAAGTCACGCGTCCTAGGAAAACAATGAACGTTGTAATTACAGCCAGAGTACAAAGGCGCTATTAGCCCGATAATAGCTTAGAATCGTTTCATAGAAGGTGCAATACTGATAAAAAGCCGCGATAAGTTTTCCCTCCAATAGTTTTATCTTTGTACTAGGCCTCGGGCCAATCACCCCACGATAATAAACACCAAAATTCGCACTACATGCACAAATATTAGTTCAAATAATTTACGTCACGGTTTAGCGACTTGTTTGTTGAATACATTTTGTACGTATTTTAAAATGTAAAAGGCAAATGTTGCGGAGTTTTATGCAAAATACGGTGATAAAATGTAATAGAAAATGTTTTTCATAACACTTTCACTGCGTCATGGAATGGTTGTGTTGACACAGCGCGTATTCAGTACACGTCTATTACGAGTGCGATGGTTGTTTCGTAAGGTATTGTAACTATAGTAACATGCGGCGAATCGACAATTTCCATTTTCGTTGTGCTTTCCTGTTCTATTCTTTCTTCAAGCGAGGGTCCAACTATGTGAGGGATGCCAGATAAAGTCCCATTATGTAGATAATGTGAATATAACTAAGTTATTCTTGGATTTGTACATCCGTACACCGTTGCTATCGTTGGGTTTTACGCTCCATGGGCGGTTTAGTTCTACCTTTTTCGTTTTTTTCTTTGTGGTGTGCTTATATTGCTCGGCGCGTGCGTGGGACGTCATGATAAATTGGTGTTGCTTTATTTTTTCTTAACGCTAGGGCTCGACGTAGACGAGTTATTACGCTCTCTTATCTGCTAATGTTTAACTAAATCGTATTAGTGGTACCGCGTCGCTCGCCTATCAAATATTTTCCTATCATTCAACAAATAACCGGTCAAATAGCTGTGTGACGGCTGTACCGAGCGACGCCTAATTTATTATTTTATCTAAATGTACATGGAAAGCTTTTTATAGCTGAGATAAGCTTAGAGCTCGAAGTCGTCCGCTTCGGTAACGAATTGGGTAACTTTGAATATTTAGCAGTTAAGAGATGTAAATTGAATCTTAAATCGATATAGCTCTTGTCAATTTCGAGTCCCTAGTTGTTTGGGGACTGTGTAAGGGGCGTGGCGCCATACGCAGTTGTAAGGCTCAACGATACACCAACATACTATTGTAAACAAAATAGGCTATGTCTAACCTACAGAGTGAATGCATTTTATATATAAAAATAATAGGTTTAATATTTTGTTTGTGTACGTCGTGAGGCACGAGTTACACGCTTGCACACTATTTTTGTATAATAAATACCATCATGTCCCGATAATTTTGTTGTTTTATTTCCTCAGTTTCTGACCAATGAGACATCTATCAGAAGGTAAAAATAAATATGTATTTTTAAATTATGTGAATCGAAAGATTACATACATTTGTCTAATTGCCATATAAATATTTCGTGGAAACAGAAAAAAGTTACGTATTTCTAAAATCTTGATCAAAACAAATGAAAATAATTTCAAATCCTATAACCAATCGAAACCTATTGTAGTTCCAATTGAAGAGTTCTAGTTGTATTTGTTTATTGAAAATGTTTTGTAGTTACGAAAGTATATTTTGTAAACGGCTACGTAAGTTATAAACGAGGATATCCATTGTCGTTGAACAGCTGTTTGTTGCGCGTGCCCATTGTATGATGTTTATTTACAAAAGAACGTGTGCCCGATTGTTGACTGTCCGTGGATTCGAACCTGTTTGAATACTGTTTGGATTGTACTTCTAACCGTGAGTTGCTGTAATTGTAGTACAAAAGTATGTTATGTTTTTAATAGATGATGGATGAAGAATGTATAGGTGTTTTGGCGGTGGAAAAGGGTAACAATAAAAAGAATTGGTGCCTCTATGATTTCCTAATTTATATTACGCATAGTAATTGCAGTTTAATAATTAGAATAAAGCGACCCGGGGCAAGATATTTTTGTTTACTTCATTTCGTGTTAGAAATCGATTTACACATTAAATATGAGATTTATGAGCCTGTTTATCGTATCGAGATATCGAACGAGGTCACGTGACCGGTGACCTTCAAACAGTAAGTTTCCACAACCGAAAAATTTATATAAAAACATACTGTTATCTCTGTTCTTCCACAGAGAATGAGAGAGATGGCGAGATCTTTTTGTACATTTGTTTAAGCAGTGGATACCGCGAGAGGACTTTATCTGTTTTAGAAATCGAACTTTTGTTTTTTGTCTCGTTTCTTAATGATTTGGTAATTAAATTAAAGAATTAACATGTGACCCGTGCAATTAAGGATTTTAATAAATTTTAATGTTTTACGAATTCTTGGAATCTAAAATACAAAATGAGTACCTACTAATGTTTTCTTCAAAATTAAAGACCATGAAAGAGAGAAGTTAGATATCTCCTATCTTCTCCAGAATTGAGATGACTGTAGTTTTATGTTGCCAAATTTAACTTTTTCTATTTTTTAAATGTCACGGTAAAACTCTATGTTGGTTTAGATTTATTCAATATTTTACCTATTTCTGTATTCTTTATATCACCTTAACAATGAGTATTACATTTTACAATGGATGTACTTAATGCTATTACGCATTCTGTAATAGTCAATCCGTCGCGTGAATAGATTGCATGAATGGATACTTTATATGCACTTCATACGACGATTCGATAAATTGATAACTAACAGCATTCAATTCTCATGCATTCCTATTAATAAGTAAATAGTACGGAGATTCGCATAAAAATGTAATTCGAAAATTCTTTCATTCGAGGTCATTCATGTGAAAGAATCATACTGATATTATAAATGCGAAAGTTTGGATGGATGGATGTTTGTCAGAGTTTGTAGCCTAAACGGCTGAACGGATCTCGATGAAATTTGGTATAGATGTAGAACATAGTCTGGAAGAACACATAGGCTACTTGCTTTTCTTTTTTTTTAATTCCACGCGCATGGAGTCGCGGGCTAAGCTTGTTTATGCATTAAGTTTTTAGTAACTCTACATTCAGAGTTCGATGCCTAAGTAAGGCAGAAAAAGTGTTTATTTATATACGAGCTGTTGCCCGCAACTGCGTCAACGCAATGTTAAGATAAAAAGGTAGCCTATATGCCAGTCTATGTCAGCTACCCTTCAGTGAAAGTCCGGTCGAAATCAGCCCAGCCGTTTCGGAGATTACTCGGAACAAACGCGGCTTGTGGACTGATATACAGACAAAAAAAATGCGATTTTCGTTATCAGCAACGCAAATACATCACCTTCCCGAAATTTGGATTTTTTTTTTGATATTGCAAACAGACACTCCAATTTTATTATATGTATAGGAGAAATCTACTCTGTGTGTGAGACAGTATCTTGTCAATTATCTCGCAAATCGATTTTAAGCACTACTTTCTATTAACAGATGCACTTGCAGTTCATGTTTGAAATATTAGGTGACAGTAAACATGTGTTAAGAGCGTGTAAGTCATAAAGTATTAGTTAGTGTTTAACGTCAGAGGCGTTTGAAGTCGAAGTGCAAAAGGATAAATGTTTTACGACACCATGAGGCGAGAAACAAAGCGTCGCTGCGCACGTGGCGGCTGACCTTGCGTCACAATGTAAATAATTTTATAACACCGTAGCTACTGTACGTCGGTTTTCTTTTATACAAGGCCTTGTGGTGTGTTTATTACGAGTTTGAGGTCTAATGATTTTAAGCTGATATATATAATATTTTCATACAATTTTTTCACTCTTCTCGAAAAACATGTTCTCTGAATGTTTTAGTTACAAGTGGTATAAGTGTTTAATATTAATTCCTTTGGATTTGTAGAAATCTGTTGTCTTTTTGGAAGCATTTAAGTCAATCTTGGCAGTATTAATTTTTTTAATTAAAATAAAGTTATTTATATGAACTTGAAATTTCCATTAATAGGCAAGCTCATTATAAACAATGATGAAATTCGCATAAATATCGTGATTAGCATTTATCATGTCGTTAAAGTTACCTAATGATGCCGAATATTATAGAATATGCAATAAGTGGTCTGTGAAATGCTATAGCGTTCCGATTCACATTATAGCCGTATAATTCGTCCGGTAACCTTACGTGTCAAGGCCGTCACGTTTAGTTATTCTAGACTATTTTTTATTAAATGGTATAAATAATTCACATAAATTCATAAAAATGTACGGTTTCTCATATTTATATTACTAAAATATTGTATTTGCCCATATTGAGAGACTTTCTAGAACCAGATAAAATGTTATTCCGTAGTGTTCTTATTGTGACATGTTCGGCCGCTGCTTGCACTATCTAAAAGTGTCTAATGCCGGGGTTAGTTTCTTGTCGACAGGAGGTGGGGTAGAAAGCCGGCTTCCGTCTGTAGGTTTCACCCGGCTTTCACCGAGACCACTTCCTAACGCCGAGACGCCGACGCCTCGAACGACGCACATTAATATTATACTAGAGGATAGATCGCTTGCACGGACATCTCTCACGAAAATAAACTTTTCTCCTGACCACCCATTCTGTTTTAAAATAGCTGATAGACTAAAGTCATTTTACCTTAATTTCATATCAAAAATGGTGAAAGCAGAGTATAAATGGCTGAAGTTGTCATTAACTCCGACCCACCGTTAGAGGATACGGTCGTGAGAACATTTCATATTTTATATCCTCAAGGCGTGGGAGTAATATCTTAAATCTTGAAGGTGACTTGTATTTCGTCGTCGAATTTTGCGGACAACTGCAGTGTTTGACCTTAGCGTCTCGTGTTTTTCGTCAAAACAATAACCCCCCGGTGCACATTTGTCACAGCTGAAAGCCATATTTTCGTTGTGCAGTGGGGACAAGCGGCGGTCACTCCAATATTCTAATTTAAAACGTCTTACCCGCTGAGCGCTCTTGGGTCGACGCTCGATGCATGATCGTGCAAATTAATATGACGAAGGGTTAAAAAGCGACCACTCGTCCTTTTTGTGCGATTTGTATCGGCGTTTATTCGCACGTCATGCCAATATTAATGATTATTGTTGGAATTTATTTTTAGTCGTGTAAATAAGGAGTTTAGTCTCTAACGTATCGTTATAAGAACGTTATTGGATTGAATGTTTCTATTTTAATCGGATTGCATTCCGCGAGCTAGTGAGATATTTTTATTTCGATAAAGATGTTGGAGCGCGGTGCAGTTGCATTGTTCGTAGGTGACTAGAACTTCGTAGTGAATTATTAACAGATCTGCTAAGTCATCTAATGAAGTATTCAACGCTGAATGCAAGGACTAGCTAGGTCCGATTCAACCCGGCTAGGTTGAATCAAGTCTTTTATGACCACTCTATTCACCCACTTTATTCTTTAAGTTTTCTATTGCATTTACATTTTTATTATATAAAAGTTACTATTTATTTTAAGGCCAAAGTCAGACGACTTATGATTGCCAAAATGTTTGTTTTAACGGAAATAAAATAAAACAAGGACGTATTTTTGGGAAACATTTCCCGAAAACCTTTTCTGAAGGTATTAATGTATGTTCTCCTTTAGTTGAAGAAATTAAGTACGTTAACCCGTGGAAAAGAAACTTATCAATTATTAAATAAACGAAATATATCTTGGAAATGATTTTTTTTTGAGTCAAAATAAATCTATATAAAATTTGATATAGCAACGTAATAATATATTAAATTGAGTTATTTAAGACGATTTCATCGGTGTCTTTACGACTTTTATGTCGATCGTTAAATAAAATTTAACTAAAATGGGCCTTTAATATATTTAAATGGAGATTCCTATGTAAATATTGGTTGTAGCTTTCTCTTAGCAGGAAGAAATTACAACAATAAAAGATACTTGTTTTCTAAGTCTAGAATAAATATGAGTGCGTTATTAAACACTCTTTTTTACAAATTTTATTAGACTTATAGCTTTCCAGGGAGTTCTGTATAAAGAATATCCTTTGCCCTAATATTTAAACACTTTAGTGCTGATAAGACAACTTTTATTTCATCTGTAGGAATTACATGGATTCTTCGAGGACGATACGAACCCTCATAGAATCTGTTGTTTTTAAATTTGTTAAGAATTAAAGTAAAAGCCCGTGGAACTCACAATATATTATATTACGTAATATTTTACTGCAGCGAGCAATTGGAAATTGACCATGATATATTAATATAGAATGCGTTATAAATCTAGGATTCAATTTTCTAGTTTTCCGCGTTCAATGCGACGATTTCATAATTTTCTCCGGACGGTTTCTATGGGCCCGCGCCCGATACAGTCGCGACGAGTCGAGCCGAGAGAAAGCCGATAGTATTGCGTTTCACGATGTTCTTGCACTTATGTCGCGTGGTCCAAGTGATGGGCATTAGCGCGACTAATTTAAAATGATAACAACTATGCTCAAATTTGATTCTTTTTTAATGGAAAGGTTTAAATGGAATTGAACGATATAAAATCTTTGCTAATATGATTATTTTTTAACAAAGTTTTCATAGATATTTATTTACATAGCTGTTGCTGGCGACTTCGCCCGCGTTAAATTAAAAAATAATAAAATTGTAGTTACTCACTGATAACGTAGCTTTTTAATGGTGAAAGCATTTTTGAAATCGGCCCAGTAGTTTTGGAGTTATTTTAATACATACAAAAATACAAATCTATCCTTTTTATAATATTGGTATAGATTTTTTTTTTTTTCGTCCGGATAGTACTGTCCTGAACTGAAGTTCTTAGAAAGATAGTTTGGAGATTGCACTTATCATTCGATCCAAAGGTTGCAAGACCATTTCAACTACTTATTGGTCACTTCATTGATAATTTCAAAGCGGTTTCTCATTTTTATTACCATTAGCTCCAAACGCTAGTTGCTCTCATCTCGTCCACGCGACGTGAATACGCGACACCGGTCGTACGGGCGTCGATACGAGAGCGGTGGGAAAGTTGCACCGTTGCTCTCGAGACTCGATTGATTCTTTCTGTTTTGGTGGTCCGCCCTTGTACTGTCCCCGCTCGCAAACTATTATTACTCGATATCGATAACTTTAGAATTTCACTAAACCGTGGGTCGCTGCCACCGCCTACCACGGCAACTGACACTTTCCCCTTGCCTATTAGGTGATTAAATCGTACTTTAGAAACTTAATTTAGAACGCGAATTGTATAGTATGCGTCGGAATCGTTACTTTTGTTTTAAATTAATCACCTTTGGTTAATTTTAACTAAATATGTATCCTAGATTTCGAAACATGTACCTACATGAGTTGATAATCTTGTAAAGTAAGATTTAGACCGCTCCCTAAATTGTAAATTGTCTGATAACAATCCAACGTGTAAAATATGCGATGGAAATATCGGATTTTGTTCCCATATCTAACAGTGACGTCATTTTCAAGCTATCTGAGCCTCTATCAGCCAGTGGTGAGACAGGCCCTTAGCCATGTTAAGCATTTACACGATGAGATGTTTAAAACTTTTGTTATCGATAAACACGTTTAAATTATAGTTATTTATGCCCTTTTTTTAAGCATATTATCGTCTAAATTCAGTAGGCTATTTGTGGTTGTTAAATAACAAGTCGGTATAGCAGGTCGGCAGGACGCGTAGGGTGTGGGGACAGAAATAGACGTGTCGCATGCCCTGACTCCTGAACATTAATCGAATGCGCGTGACAGTGAAGGGGCTACGCTCTCAGTGCGTGATAATGCCTCACACGTGATGTTCCTTTACGATCTGAATGTGGCAGTTCGATTTAATCTTGAATAGCCTTCTTCTATGGTACTTTGTTGTGATTTTTCTGTGGTTGTTCTCTATACTGTCGTTTTTTAGTACGATGAAATCAAATTTGAATTTTCTACTCATTTATTAGAGCCGTTCGATTTTTGTATTATAAATTGATTACCGGAGTTCACTCAATATTTTGAGGAGTTATAATGGCTTATTACGAGCGGGCGCAAACCTTTGACTATCGCATAATTGTTGCGCGATTGTCGATTGTTTCGCAACCAATTCAAATGTTTAGTTGAACAACTAAAATCGAGCGGTGTGCGCACTTCCGTATTAGCTCATAGGAATCATGGGGCGACTAAACAGTTCTTCGATAGTTTAGTAAAAGGTGCATGTTTGTGTGTATAATGTACACTTTGGTAACTATATCTCGACAGTAAATATTTAACCTCTATATGTCCTATGTTTACTTGTATTTCTTCACACATGTCTTAACTGTGACAAAAATTTGTTTCAATGTTGCGTCCTTATTATTGTTTTCATCATGTGAATTTTGTTTCTCACACAATACCCAACTTCCTTAAGTCGACAAAGGTTACATTTTTTACGTTGCTTGATTATAGATCAAGAACGCTTAATTATTATTATTTCAAGTACAAATCTATAGTTAAATGAATAAGTTGTTTCTTTAAATACTCTGATGTTAAGTCTTTTTCCTGTTTTTCTTTATGCATGAGTTGTTTCGTAGTTTCTACGGTATTTGTGACATTTTCGTCATCACCGTCATCGAAATGCGAAAGCGATCACGTTTTTTTGTAACCAACTTTCATACTCGTGATTCAAACTTGCAAATTATTGTCCAATTGAGCAATTTCTTAAAAAGTAGTGTTAGTGAAATAAGTATATTTATTACTTCTATTTTGTGAACTTTATCTATACGACACATTCATTAGGAATGTATGGTTCTTTCTAATTAATTTGTCAGCAAGTTCTATTGGACCATTACCATTTGTATTGTCTTTCTTTATTAAATGTTTCTCTTTATATTTTATTTGTATCCTTATTCCAGTGTTACATCATGCATACATTTGTCTTACAATGTAATATTTCTATACAATGTAAACTAAATGTGAATACTTAAACGTAGACATTTGTCTTCCGGCTTTTTAAGCCAGGTGTTGAAATAATACTGTAATCGTGGCTTGCATTTCAAACAGTCGTCCCGGGACAGTTTAGGGCAGCCATACAAGGTCTGCTTGAAGTTGGCACCTACAGCTTCAAGCGGTCAGTGAGCTTTTAGCGGCGACTGAAAACTGCTGTTTGTGTATGCCACGTCAAATGTTGATAGCTCAACACTGATTGCTTGAAGACAGACTTCTGAGCATTTCGTGTCTAGTCGTCCTTAACTAATAGGATTTCTCAGAACGTGTGAATAGGAAAACATGCTATATTATTGTCGGTCCCAAAAGCATAGGGATAGTAAATTTTGTTTCTTTTTTATCCTTTATTTAAATGTACACCGTGAAATTGAAGGGCAATTGAATTAAGGTGCATTCATTTTGTAGACAGTGGCCGCGTTACGAGAAAGACCAACGGAGCGTACGAAGGTTGGAGCGTTTACCCCGTAATGTGATATCGAATGTGTTATACAACTGTCTACTATCTCGTATTTGTATAGTAGACCATAGGAGGCATAACATTAAGTTTGTTTTCAATTAAAGTTAAACGAATTCCCAACATAAACACTGATTTTGTCTACACACTCCATGTTAGATAAGGTCGTAATGGCCTTTCGTAATACCGCTAGAGCATATACAATTTTGTATATATCGATTACTGATCACTGATTTATTCTAGCGGTATTTTTAACCCTCGTTTCTTTGATAGCGTGACCGTCTGACGCAACATAGCGCTTATCTGAACGCTGTCATTTAATAAATTCATTAAATGTGACTGGGGAATAAGAGGGACACTTTGTAATCGTTAACGGTGTGACAATGTTTGTTGTACCCAGACAACGATACATAGATTTGTTACTTTTTTTCTTCAAGAAACTCTATTCCGATAGATACGAGTTGGGCAGCGTGGAAAGACACTTTTGTGCACGTTTGAAAGTGATGATTAGATTAACAATTGAATAACTACAGTTAATAAAATGCTTAAGAAGAATGGAATATTTAAATGTGTTGAAGTTCAAGTAACAGTTAACTTATGAGACTCGTAAAGGGTTCACAGTCTGGGAATGTTGCGAGGAGACGTTGAAATACACTCGAAAATTCGACAGCGCTCGTAAATGTGAACGGTATCAAAATTGTCCTGTGATATACCACGCTGTATGTGCAGGGCATCGGGGTGAACTCTTGAATTGTTTACGGAGAATATTTTGTAAAATCATGTCTAACGTAGCTACTTTGATATACAGGATGATTCTTAACGGACGGATCATTTAAGCGCAAAGTATGTCCGACTTTCTATAGTTTTAGTTAATTAATTTAAAAAAAAAATCTTAAAAATTAACCGAATAAAATTTGTCTGTATGTCTTAAATAATGTTTTACAGTGGTAATTTTTTTCAAATATTATAATTGAGCTTTCGTACTCTTTTTTAGAATAACTCACATTAGAACAAAAAATGAAATAATAGTCAAGGGTCACCCTGTATATTTATACCTATACAAGAACTTTCAATTTATATTTTAGTAGCATGAGAATTAGCTCAGAAAAGTTAGTATCAGTAGCGCAGATTCCCCCATCTTCTCAATAATGTACGCTCAATAAAATCAGATTAAGGTTTAATCAGAGTGAGAAAGACGGAGGGTGTAACATCAATATTTGAGAACTGCTCAATTATGTTGTCTAGATTGCTAGCAGACGGCTATTATGTTTGTATGTTATTGTGATACTATATTATAGTGATTTCTATCTAAAGATTTATAAACACTTCATTTTATTACTTGTTCTATCCTAAATTAATTTTAACTTTTATCTAACCAAGTGTTATCGATAATATTTTAAATTAAAACACTATCCTAGATGGTCTAATATACATAAAGGGCTAGAGCACTAATGTAATGGGATCTTATAAATAACTAGCTGATTCATCCGCGTGAAATTATAAAAACTTTATTTTATTGTTTACATTTGTCAATTTATCAATAGCAAATGTCAAAATGACATGACATGACAAACCTTAGCAATCTCGCTTCCTTGATGTTGGCAGCAACTTATAGTCTCTTTCCCACATTAGGGTTTTTATCCAAAATATTTACCCCTTAAGTTTAATGGCGTGAAAATATATAGCCTAAAGCGTGACGTAAGTGTAGGGCTTTTTATTAAACAAAACTTATTCAAAAATATGCTGTAATTGCTGAGATCTTAGGCAACAAAGAAATATGTGTTTACGCTTTATTATATTAGTATAGATAAGATCACATTCAATTTAACTCTTCTAGCAACCAACGCGCTAAGTATACGAATCTCGTTGCAATTGTTTTAACTGACTTGAAACCAGCTTGCGATTTGTTTGATGTTATAAATTACGAAAGCAAGACGCCGGGGGCCGGTAGCGATTTGGCACTGATCGACCTCGCGCCAAAACTAGATTTATCGCCCGTAATAAACGCTCCGCTCAAACAAAAACTACGCTCGACGCCGAGAAAATGATACCCACCCTGCACTCACCATAGACGTTAGATAGTTTATGTTCCAACAACGCAAAAGTCTATTTTAGTTGTACTAGCGTACGATGCGGGAGATATGGGAGGGTATTATAGATAAATATGTGATTTACTTCTGACTCTCAGCCCCATGAGTATAGTATTATATCGTAAATATATCAGTTCTGGGATTACTTACTAGATATCGAAGGAAAATAATGTACAGAAGGATATTATTTTGAAAGAATTATTAGTAACATGAGATGTCCTATCTATACGCAATGGTTAAGCTTTCATCTATATCTATACTAATATAATAAAGCGTAAACACATACTTCTTTGTTGCCTAAGATGCCAGCAATCACAGCATATTTTCGAATAACTCTTTTTTTAATAAAAAGCCCTACACTTACGTCACGCTTTAGGATATATATTTTTACGCCATTAAACTTAGGGGTAAATATTTTGGATAAAAACTCTAATGTGGGAAAGAGAGCATAAGTTGCTGCCAACATCAAGGAATCAAGGTTGCCATGGTTTGTCATCATGTCATGTCATTTTGACATTTGTTATTGATAATTTGACAAATGTAAACAATAAAATGAAATTTTTATAATTTCATGCGGATGAAGTCGCATGGGAACAGCTAGTTATCAATAATGGAAACATCGGTTTTAGTATAACTCGATATAGAAGTTTTGAGGCACCGACGTTGGCTACATTTTCAAAGTTGGCAATCGTAAATGCATCAATTATTTGCTTTCAACTCCCAGTTATACATAGTTCACGGTCGGTTAGTTTTGCCAACTTCTCCAACGTAGTTAGAAGTTATCTCGAAGGCCATTGTAAGTCTGTTATCGGAATAATTGAATAAACAAACGTTAGTCGAATGGTCCAACTAAATGCTTATCAAGAAACTTGGGCTTGCTACAAAATGATGCAATTTTTCATGATTAACAATCCTAGAATTTAATACTTTTCCAAATAAACTGATAAATTATACAGCAATCAGTATAAACATGTGTCGAAAGTTTTTGGAACCCGGATACAAAGTTTTGGGATTTTTTCAACAAAATCGATTAATATTCTTCATGGGTATGACAGTTGTTTGTATGAGAACACAAACACAATGAATTTTTAGCAAATATTCAAATTGTTTAGTATAAACGTGTGTAAGAAATGCGATCAGTACTTGAGAATTGATCTTTGATAAGGACTGATTGCTCTGATTGATGTTTGATATGGTTAAAATTTATTTCCACTGTCAAACAAATTCTTGTCCTTTAAACGTTTATTTACAACGTTAACCACATTTAGTTTTTTTAGCATAAAAGACAGTATCCCTTTGTGTAAATTTCATTACTTCGAGTATAACTTCAAAGTCTCGCAATTAAATATTATAGAAATGGCGATCACATCAAATCAACTTGAATATGACCCTTCAGTAGTTGTCAGTATACATTCAGAAGCCATACGGTACGGTCGCGTGACTGGACACGGTCGTATATTATTCACAAGGGAGTTTTGGTGATATCTCCACTTTACACACGAGCCCTTGTGCCATGAAGGAATAGTATATTTTGCAAGTCCAGCGTATTATAAAGACTTTATATATTAGATTTTGCCCCCGAATTCGTCCGCACAGAAGTAAAAATGATTAGTAAGAAGCTTATGTATTCTTCCAGGCTATACGCTACATCTGTGCCAAATTTCATCTAGATCTGTTAAGCCGTAACTATCAAGCATCTAAACTTCGCTTTTATGAATTAGACAGACGCTTATTAAAAAAACATTAATTGCCCAATTTTTATACATTAAATATTGGAAACATTTATTATATTAAGACACAAATAAGTCATCAACGAGGTTTTTAGATGTTTGCCTAAATTCCATAACTAAGGGACAACAAGACTAAACGACAATAAGTAGCTTTCGTGGGCGATATTAAAATGCCTTTGTGTAATTCCTGGCCGGCGCTTAACAATATATACCAAAACCGTTTTTTATGTCTACAATAAATTGCCCCTAATGCCAGTCAGTGAAATATCGAGGGATCAGTCTTTGTACTTAAAAAATGGACGTAAAGGGATCCCGCTGTTAATGCTTTGATTCTTTTGGGGCGGACGGCATAATTATTTAAGATGATGAATGTAAATTTACGATTAAAAATGAACAGGGCTCTTTGCTGTCAGTCTTTCGCTTTTTATAAGAAAGCCGTCCATAAATCGACATGATCACACATCAAATACCACGTATCACATCTCAAATATCAAGTCGAATTAATTCTGTGCAACATATTAACTATACTTCGAACGAGTAACAATGTTGTTTAGACTATACAAATGTCTCACGAGGACAATTCAAACGATTAGAGAGCATTGTGTTATAGATTTAAGGTTTATTATTCGACAAGGATCGTTTGTAAACATGAGGATGTTTATTTTTTTAATACGTGACTGTTTGTTGATATTGTTGGTAGGTTCGCACTTAAATCATGCGTGATCGGATGAAAGTACGATTGCGGACTTATCTTGCATCTTCCCACGAGTGACGAAAGAGTATGCATTGTTCGTGCGCGGGGAGCCATGCTTCTGGTTTTCTGTGGACATTTCGAGGTTTAAGCTTATTTAAATTTTGTATAACCTTATACTTTATTGAATAGAGTACCACTATATTATTCAACTTAAGCGTGAAAACGCGAATACTTGCATTCCGATCCTTTTGATAGAATTACGATGAAGATTTTGATAAAGATAATGAAATAAAGAATCTCCTATTATATTTTTTTTGGTTGATTTTTTTACG